>OY744616.1:10162990-10342990 GCA_963556255.1 Allolobophora icterica
GCAGTCACGTACTGCTTTCTGCCCTCAAATGATCTGCCACAGATAATTAAATAATATCACCTTCTACATAGCTACAGCTAAAATAGGTTTTATTCCTCACTGGTTCATTCCTGATCCTCTAATCCTCGCCCTCTCTTGAAATCCATAAACCAACTGCTTTATCGGAACTCCTCCAGCCACTTCCAAACTATCTTCCATCTTCTTCAATAGCTGAACCGTTCTGTTCTTCTTTTCGGGCAAAATTGCTACCCACCATTTCGATGGCTGGAAGCACAAAGGTGCTAAGCGCACTTTTTTGGGTTTTTCAAAAAAGTAGTGCATAATATGCCTGGAAGAAATATACATCGGAGCACAAAGGTACTAACGTTTACGATGTTAATTTGGATCACTTGGCACCAAAAACACAATTGGGCTAAGTCTCATTGGCTGAAATCCATAGAGCGCAAATAGCTCAAGCGCACTTAATACCTATGTGCACCCTCTTTTTTTAACGCCTTGTCTTTGTTGTTGACTTCCACGCCATTCGCCATTACTGTTTATCGTCGTCCCCGTTACAAAAATAATAAAAGTTACATTAAAAATAACAGAAACAATATCTCGAAATCTTTATTATTGAAATGCATAAACGAGTGCATCGTTTCAGTTCTGCAAAAGCGCTTCAGATGATCATGGACCTTAATGATTCAATCGAGGAATCCAGTGATGATGGTAAGCTTATGAATAGGAACCTTAGAAAATGCTGTAAAATTATGGAAAATAAATGTTGATGTTTGGGAAATTAAGTGATTTAAAGCTCGAAATCGGCTTATGTGGTAAAATTGTAAAAATTATGCGGTATTATGCAGTAAGGTTTGGGCTGCATCGAAAGGCAATGTCATGGACGTCTCATCGGTATTATTAAGCAACTACAGGTGGGATCGTGACCACCAGAACACACCTGCAGACGCATAGACCGGTATTGCTTGCCATAGTGAATATTAAAACCAGCGATGCATCCCTCCGTGTTTCTTTACATTGTTTAACTTGGGTATGCATTTTGTCTGTCTTAGGAACATCTACTGAACATCTGGCAACTGATTTGCCTGCAACTATGCTTCCTCTGGACCTCGAGATTTCTTCTCCGCTTAATCGTACACCTGCTATGACAGTTGAAGGGCTTGATCCTACACTTCCTCTAGTCTTGGAGCCTTTTTGCAGAGAGGTTTCTGCAGTAGAAGTGCTCGACCATTCACACCCGCTGGCAACTGATTTGCCTGCAACTATGCTTCCTCTGGACCTCGAGGTTTCTTCTCCGCTTAATCGTACACCTGCTATGACAGTTGAAGGGCTTGATCCTACACTTCCTCTAGTCTTGGAGCCTTTTTGCAGAGAGGTTTCTGCAGTAGAAGTGCTCGACCATTCACACCCGCTGGCAACTGATTTGCCTGCAACTATGCTTCCTCTGGACCTCGAGGTTTCTTCTCCGCTTAATCGTACACCTGCTATGACAGTTGAAGGGCTTGATCCTACACTTCCTCTAGTCTTGGAGCCTTTTTGCAGAGAGGTTTCTGCAGTAGAAGTGCTCGACCATTCACACCTGCTGACGTCCGAGCCTTTCAACCTTCATGTTGCAAGTATGGCCACTCCGATGGAAAGAACTCGTACCCGTAAAGTTATCATCATTACTCGCCTAAGGTAGTTCTTTGTACTATCATTTCAAATGTGGTTTCAATTATTATTTTAAGATGTAGGTCTAATAGTCATTGTCTCTATGGAGTAGTCATTTTCTTGTATTTCTGCCATTATAATTGATGAATTAATTTACTTAAACTACTCTTATGATGAAAATACAAAAGTTAAATTAAACTTCTGTTAAACTTGTCATCAGTTACTACAGTGTACTATGATTATGAATGTTTCATTGTAATCGCAATGCATTCTGTGAATGTGAACTTCAATAAAGGAAGATTATTAAATTATTAAAAATGAGTGTTTAATTGGCATTTATTTTTATTTTACATGTCATGTAGGCCATCAATCTTGCAACCTTTGCAAGTTCCAGTCGGGGTTATTTCTTCTCAACAGATGTCACCTGATTCAGTGCTTCCAACAACAGTTGATGTAGTTAATCCTCCACATCCAACAGAAGTTACAGTGTCTACTCGTTCAACTTCTCTCTCTAACGAAGAGCCTGGTCCCTCAGGAAGTCTTCCTCTCAGCGACGATGCATCTACACCTTGCCTACCACCATCAGATATGGAGGAGCGTTCACGAAAGCGTAAACGAAATACACAAGGTTGGAAACGAAATGTTAGGCAGCTATCTCGAGCTAATGGAAAGGAGTATGTTTCGAGGAAAGGGAAACTAGTGGCGGGAAAAAAACCATGTGGGGGTTGCGAAGAAGGATGTCGTTTTAAGTGTGGGGTCATGATTTCGGAAGATAAGCAAGTGCAATTATGCAACGAGTATTACTCGTTGCAAGACATTCAGTGCAAGTCTCAGTTCCTCTGCAGCGCAGTCACTGAAGTTGCTGTCCGCAGGCGTAGCATAGATGCTGCAACTGGAGAGGCTGTAAGCACAAAGCGCAAGAAAAGTCGAGAGTATTATTTGATGTCCGATGATGATCGAATGCGTGTCTGTAGAAACTTCTTTTGCAGTACTCTTGCTATTTCAATCAAGATTGTTAACAGGGCTTTAAAAGGTAAATCAGATACTGGTTTATTTGTTGGAAAAGATGGTCGGAAAGGAAAGGTTCCTGCAAATAAAACTTCAGATGAGAATATCCAGAAGATCGTCGATCACATAAACAGCTTTCCGCAGGTTGAATCGCATTACACTCGCAAAGACTCACGTAAACGGTATTTGGCACCTGATCTTAATATTCAACAGCTTTACCGTTTGTACAGTGAGGATTACTGTCAAAGGCTTGGAGTAGCACCTGTTAAGCAAGAAATCTATCGAAGAGTCTTCAATACCCAATTTAATCTTGGCTTCTTTATTCCTAAGAAAGATCAGTGCTCCACTTGTAATAGCTACAGAAATGCTGTGGATACAGAGAAGACGAACTTGCATGATGCATGGGAAGCACATAAAAGGCGAGAAAAAGAGTCTATGGAGGAGAAGAGTCGCGATAAAGTAAAAGCTTGCAGTGACCAATCGTATCGAGCCATAACATTTGATCTTGAAGCAGTTCTCTCTACTCCACATGCAGGTGATTCACAAATATATTATAGAAGGAAGCTTGCTGTGTACAACTTTACGATACTGGAATCGGCATCCCAACAAGGATTCAATTACATATGGGACGAGACAGAAGGTGGTAGGGGAGCAAATGATATAGGGTCCGCCCTTCTGGATTACTTGCGAAAACTTCCAGCAACCGTCACGCACGTCACATCATTCTCAGATACTTGCGGTGGACAAAATCGCAACCAGTTTATCTGTGCAGTCATGTTGTACGCCATTAGAACATTGCCTTCTCTACAAACTGTTGATCTAAAGTATATGGAGAGTGGCCACTCGTATTTAGATGTAGATCTAATGCACTCCCTGATTGAGCGAGCTACAAAGCATCTCAAAATTTATACAACTCGTGATTGGGAAGTGGCGATAGCCGGTGCACGAAAGAAAGCTCCTCCATTTATCGTTCAGCGAATGATGCACACAGACTTCAGTGACTTGAAGATGCTGGCTTCTACTCTTCTACTAAATCGCAGCAAGAATATGGAGGGGGATACGGTGAATTGGCTACGTGTTAAGTGGCTGCGCTTCAGTAAACTTCACCCATTTGTCATTGAGTACAAATACCAGATTAGTGATGAGAATTTCCTTCGCCTCAACATATCCAGCAAACGCGGCAGGCCAAACACACTGATAGGGGACCTTACACCAGCCTATCTCTCTCGAATCCCAATCTCGACGGCCAAAAAAGCTGACCTCCTTGCGCTACTGAAGAGCAGAGTAATTCCGGCAGAGCATGCGGTTTTCTACAATGACTTGCCTTCAAATGCTAGAGCTCGAGACTGTCTTCCGGAGCCCTGTGCTGACGAGGAAGAAGACTGAATTCAAACTTAATGTTATTCTTTTCTTATCTGAAACTAATGGCTTGAATGCAGAGCATTATTTTATAATTACTGTTGCATTTTATTGTTTTACTTCTTCAACGTGTGAAATGTGGATAAATTATGGAGGAAGATGCATTTTGGTGCTTCTTGATTTTCATTATAATATTTTTTTCTTAAATCTTTATTGGATGTTAATTATAATGATAAGTATGACAGCTATGATTATCACATTAATTTGAAGGAAAACTCGGCGTAAGAGTCGCTCATACTTGAATTAAATTATTTTTGGTTATTTTCCTGATATTATTAGGAGTTTTTTTGCTTAAAAGACATTTTAAAATTAAATAATATAATCATGTGGTGCTTAATAAATTAACAAATGCTTAAAGGCTAGTTAGAACAGTATTTATTAAGGGTCTTCTAAAACAATTGTCAAAACAGTTGACATGAATTAGTATTTCAGGTGTCCCAGCATCAGCGCACAAAAGTCCTAAGTGCATATATTTCCTTACAGTAATTTTACAAAGTCATTTTTTTTTTACAAACAGAATTATTTGTGCAAAAATAAAAATACTTGTAACACTGCAATAAGCTCTTCTTTTGGAAAAGTCATTGCAAATCGAATTATTTTGAATAATGAATTTTAGCAACACATAACAAAACTTCAACTTCAGTTTTCTTAGAATTAAGAAAAGTGCGCTTAGCACCTTTGTGCTTCCAGCCATCGAATTTTCTAAGTTCCAGAGGACCTAACGGATTTCGACTATAGTTCTAATGGCTTCAGTGACTTAGCTTAGGGCCTAATTATTCTTTTGCAATGCGATTTTCCTTAGACGTGACCATCGTCTGGTGCTCTGTGCGCTAGAAAAGTTATATTAGATAACAGACCTTTTACCTATCGATGAATCACGTCATAAATTATAGCCTATGCCTTAACCCTGGAACTACCACTGGGGTCAAAATGACCCCAAACGATTTTGCATTCCTCACCACTCCTACATAACATGCAGAATTTGCATGATTTTTCTTGACTTTGTAGATTTAGCCATTCTTTGTAAAATTCTTTAATATTAGTTCCACTTTCTCTCACCAGGTGGCGTTCATAACGATTTGAAACACTGACTACCACTGGGGTCATTTTGACCCCAAAAGTAAGATGCTCAATAGGAATCAAATATGCCTTAAATTTTCCTAAATGAAACTGTTAGAAATATACAAATATCAATGCTGTTTGAGAAAAATTATCCAAGTTATGAAAGCAATAGAATTTATGCTATATATACCAAGCGCGGAGTGGATATGGCGGACCAAATGCTTCGCATGTACAAGGCGCTGGCCGAAGGCAATATTTTACAACATGGTGCACATAAGCGCCCTCAATGCATCCATTGTATGGATTACACTCAATCCAGACTTGCAATTCAAGTCAAAGCACCATCTCCTTTCCTAGTTCTAGGAGAAATATTCATTTCTCCTAGAACTAGGAAAGGAGATGGTCGGTCAGACCGCTGATGTGGAACACACATTGAAAGAATCCGTCGATACAGTCGATGTGACAGCTCTGTCAGCTGAGAAAAGGGCTCCCTGCTTTATCTGTCCACAAGAGAGACAAGAAATCGAGCTCCACCTGCTTGGCATGTGGGCGTATTGCATGCTAAGATCACCTAAAGAACATCTGCGTCCACTGCAAACCTTGACACTTATACTGTTACAATTTCTGTTAGTCTCTATGCGACTTGACATCATGCATAGCGTTGCAGTAATCCAGGACATGGAGTAAAAGGACCGTGCAGTTTTAGACACAATTATGAAGACAAGCTATTCCTACTTGAAAGGAAACAATTTGTCTTTGCATTTAACTTTTGTTGGTGCATTAAAGCGATATAAATGGTGTTGGGGTCATTTTGACCCCACTGGTAGTCAGTGGGTGCAAAATATTTTGGTAGTTCTAGGGTTAAATTGTCCAATTTGTTATTAAATGAAACAATTCTTACGTTTACTTTCGACTCTCTGTCTGTTATGATGTTCTGCTCGAGGTTTTAATTCGTGTCGATAAGTCAGTTATTCATCGATTTGCGATGCTTGGAGTCATCAATTCTGACGTTGAACTTCGATCGAATATTTCGATGATTTCTGGTGGAAATGACAATTTCTTGGCAGCAGTCGAGTCGTTGTCGATTTGCGTCTTCAAAGAAGCACCTAAATGCATTTATTTAGTTGAATTTCGACGTTTTTCTGACATTTTTGGTGATTTCTGTTCGAAATCTCTCGTCTCGTCTGATCTCTTCCAAATCGAGTTATAATGACGTTGCCAAGACACTGAACAGTGTATCTAACTATGACGTCATCTGCAATAATGGCAAAATAATAATAATAATAATCTTTATTAATAATAATCTTTATTATTTCAGACTGACAGACGCAGTAAGATTACATAGAATTTGCCCGGTCTTAGGATATTACGGGCCCTGTGCAGAGTAGGCCTATACTTTACGGGCCCCTCATGACACAATTAAGTCAAATTGTTTTTCATTGCTAATCGTTTTATTTGAGTAGATTGTTAACAAGTAGCCTACAAGTAGAATTTAACTAGGCCTACATACAAATGCAACTGTAACAGAATAATAGAATGCTACTTCTTTACAGAAAGAGAACTTTCCTTGCTCTCTGTGCTGCAAACTGTTTTACAGCGCTAATATTTTTTGAGACAAACTAAACTGTTGGTCCCATTTGACTTTTATTTTATTGACAAAAGAGAAGATATATTATAATCGAAACCATTATGTTATAATTAGGGTGTTCTTGTTCATGTTAATTTATGTTACCGTACATTTTCTGCCGCCCCCCTCCTTAGTTGCGGGCCCTTAAGGCCGGCACTGGTAACAGCGATGGAGAGAAGGGTGGTGACTTTTGCAAGAAGACAGATGAAGGACTTGAGGAGGACGAGAAGGACGAGGAAGAGGAGGAGCCTATTTTCATTCGCGAGATGGCGCGTTGTTAAAAATGAGATGTAGGACGTGATGGGAGCCTTGCATGGCTGCCGTATACAGTTAAATTCGACTCCTGTAATAACTTGTGATCATCCGTTCATACTGATTTGTAATCATACTGCGTTATTGTCAGTTTGAAAATATTAAACGAATATTATTATTATTATTTATAAACTGTAACCTACTATTTTGATCTGCTTTTAATCGTTATTCATAACGGAACTTCCGGTCGTATGACTTTTGTAGGTTTGCATCATCGATATCTATAGATATCGATGGTTTGCATCGGTCATATTTACTTTTAAACAATATTTGGCTAAATTTACCGAAAGTTAAATTCAGATCAGTTACTTGTATATTATTGTCGGCAAAATATAAGGCTTTGTTTAACAGATTTAGTATTTAGAAAGACGTATCTATGAAATTTATAAGACTAAGTTCCCAAAGTGTATCGTTTGAACACGTATCCCTATACGACTGACGGATGTATTTTCTTCAACGTCGACTGAACCATTGACTATCTTTCATTTCAATAACCCTCACTGAATTGCATGGCAAGGCTGCTTTAGCAAAGGGTATGTACAGTATGTTTTCTTGAATGATATAACAAGATATAACATGTCAATACAAACAATTAGCAGTTTCGTGACCCAAAAGGTTTAAGTTTAAAATGCATATAACAAATTTTAATGTTTTTTTTAATATTTCCGTTTTTTTCTCTAGGCAGCTATAGACAGTAGCTAGCTGAAAGACTATTTTCTCATATATTCTCTTGAAAATGGATCATAAGACGAGTCTTGGAAGCAGCGGGGGGCAAGAACAGAAGCAGCGGAAGGTAGTCGTATATCCAACACAACGATCCATGTCAGTGGTTAAGAGAGATTCTCCAAGGTTCATTCCTCATGAACCTGTCAGAGGCGCTGTTTCTCCTTTGGATAAGAATTTAGGGCTGCGCGGCGGCAGGGTTTCTGAAACTTCTACAAAGCGGAGCATGGAACATCATGAAAAGTTGACGACAAAGAATGAACGGACAAATGTAGCTCTTACGAATCGACTGAACAGAGTACAACCGTTGTCATCTTCTGAACAGGTTGGTAGGAGATATTGATTGCTCAATGCCTTTTGTAATAAATTGTTTATATGGCGTTCTTTTGGGATTAAGATAATTATCTGTTATGCATTTCCTAATTATGATGCGGAGATATAACTTCTGTTAGTGTTAGTTTTTCATTTTATTTATTTGTTTACTCTATTTATTTATTGTATTTGTTTGTGCACAAGGTCAGTAAGTCTGAATCTGAGACACACGCTCTCGAACATTCTGTCCTGGGTTGTTAGTCTCGGTACAGGGAGTCCACATGGAAGGCTCAAACCAACAATCGTTGTATTATAACCTAGTGTGTTACTGATTAGACCATGATGACTCACAAATTAGCCTTTAATATGTAAAAGCCTTCACTCAGTTTAGTCCACTTCATATGCCTTATTGATCGCCAAAAACAGAAGCTAATTTTACAATTTGTTATATAAATGTAACAAGTGTCAATGTTGGTGTTAACTGTGTGTTATCACTAATCTTGTTATTTGTTTTATGAAGAATTCTGTTTGGTGATTTTGCCTGTAAGCATGATTCTCCAATATATTTCTTTATGTTTGGGTTAAAGTAGTTTGAACAGATGTAACACCAGTATTCTCCAAGTGGAGTTTTGATGTCGAAAAAGTTACGAGACGAAATGACTGTTTTCTCAGTTGCAGTGTGCGTTTTCATGTGTTCCAGGTGTCCAATTCTTCCAACATATATCCGCAGCCTATTCCGCCATACCACGACAACTATCATGCTCATCTGCAAGGAAGTTCCGTGGTCTCCGTCTCCAGTTCTAATAGTCTCTCAGTGTCATCCTCCTTACATCTTCCTATGCAAGAGGATCACTCAGCTCTTCTTGGTGCTCGGTTGATGCTCGGCAGTTCCTCTGAGAGCAGAAACAATGGCAGCAGAGACACAGGTACATGTTTGAAAGAGGAAGATCAGCGGGATACTTCAAATGAAGTCACTCAGTTGAAGGAGGAACTTGAGGTTCTGATGAAGGTAGGTGCTTATTCGAGCACTGCAGAAATTTCTATTATTGCTGTTGTTGATGTATGCTTATTATTAAATTATTATTAATTAATTTATTTATTTTAATATGTTTATGTTTATTTTTTATTATCACTTACCCAAGGTTAGACTGACCCATCAGCTGTAATTGGGAGTATGTGGTAATATTATTATTTGTTTTGTGTACATGATGTATTTTGTTCAGTGATGTAAAATGATTCCTAACAATCTTAAAAAACTATCCAGATAATAAAACTATCTTCTGATGAGGCCCATAGGTATCTGTTTGCCTCTTTATTATTATTATTATTGTATTATTATTATAATTATTAATGCTATTAAGGCAGGAGAAAAGGATAAGGTAAGGGCACTGAACAGTGCCTTCCAAAAACAAGCACGGAAAGATAAAGAAATACATCTAAACGAATTATGCAGAGAAATGGAAGACGAGG
The DNA here is from genome assembly GCA_963556255.1 of Allolobophora icterica. NCBI lineage: Eukaryota > Metazoa > Annelida > Clitellata > Crassiclitellata > Lumbricidae > Allolobophora > Allolobophora icterica. The sequence continues at coordinate 10,172,571 of OY744616.1, forward strand.
GAAGGAAGGGACGAACCAAGGAAATGTTCTCAAAAGTAAAGACAATCACGGGAAAATTTGCACCTAGAATGGGCTCAATGAAGGCAGGAGATGGAAATGTAATCTGCGATGAAGAAGGGATAAAGCATAGATGGAGAGAATACACGGAGGAGTTGTATAGGGAAGACAAACGAGTCAAAAAAGAACAAATTGACGTAACAGAGTATGAAAAGGAACCGGAGGTCATGGAAGCGGAGGTAGAATGGGCAATCAGACAACTCAAGGACAATAAGGCACCCGGTCAAGATGGGATACCTATAGAACTGATAAAAGCAGGGGATGATGCGATGATAAAAACAATAACAAAATTGTGCAATCAAATATGGGCAACTGGAGAATGGCCGGAGGACTGGAAGAAGTCGATCTTTATACCTATATTCAAGAAAGGAGATGCGAGGGAGTGTGAAAATTATAGGACGATAGCAATGATATCACACACTAGTAAAATATTACTGAAAATAATTCACAAAAGAATGGAAGGCACAATTGAAAGAGAACTTCCGGTGAACCAGGCAGGGTTTAGGAAATCTCGTGGAACTCGAGACCATATAGCCAACATGAGGTGGATAATGGAGAGACAAAGGGAGTATGGACAGGAGGTTCACATCTGTTTCATTGACTATAGCAAGGCATTCGACTGCATTAACCATGATTTAATGTGGAAAACCCTGCTTGAAATGGGAATTCCGAAACACCTGATAATGTTACTAAAGGGTTTATATGAAGACCAGATAGCGGTGATAAGAACAGAATACGGAGACACTGACAATTTCAGAATCAAGAAAGGAGTGAGGCAGGGATGCATCTTGTCTCCATTCCTGTTTAATCTATATGCTGAAAGAATAATGAGAAAGGCTGAACTGGAGGGGGCAATTGAGGGAGTAAAAATTGCTGGAAAGACACTGAATAACCTTAGATACGCGGATGACACAACATTAATGGCAAAAAGAAAAGAGGATCTGGCAGAACTGATAAGAAGGGTCAGGAGAGAAAGTGAAAAAGCTGGTTTATACTTCAACATAAAGAAGACAAAGGTCATGACAACAGCAGATTGGGATAGTTTTGAGATAGACGGAGAGGAAATAGAGGTGGTAGAAAGCTTCACATTCCTAGGATCACTGGTTGGAAAGGAGGGAAAGTGTGATCCAGAAATAAAACGAAGGATTGCTATAGGGAAAGCTGCAATGACCGGACTGGAAAAGATATGGAAAGACAAACATGTGAGCATAGAAACCAAAAAAAGGCTCGTGAGAGCACTAATCTTTCCTACGGTACTGTACGGTTGCGAGACGTGGACAATGACAAAGAACATGGAAAATAAGGTTAACGCTTGTGAAATGTGGATATGGAGGAAGATGCTGAGAATATCTTGGACTGAGAAAAGAACGAACGAATCAATACGAGAGGAGATTGGAGTTGAGAATGAAGAGTCGTTAAAACAAACTGCGACAAGAATGAAGCTAAGGTTCTTTGGACATGTTATGCGATCTGATGGTCTGGAGAAGGAAATGATGCTGGCGTGCGGTGAGGGGAGGAGAAGACTGGGTCGCCCAAGGAGGAGATGGATGGATGAGATACAAGATGTAACTGGCATGAATTTGGCGGAATTGAGAGACTTGTCATCGAATAGGAGACGGTGGAGTGTGTTCACCAGGACGATCGCTAGAGCTCCACGAGCTGACAGCACAAGGTGACAAGGTGATTAGTATTATTACTATTTAACAGTTGTTGAGAAAGTATATGGTGTCTGAAACTCGCCCTTAAAATTTAAGTTGTTCACTGCATTGAAATTTTCATAAAATCTGTTTGTTTGATTTAGGTTAATTCTGATCTAAAGAAGTTGTTGGTCGCTTCTATTGGAGATGATCTGCACTACAAAGTCGATGCTCTTGTTAGGTGATTATTGAACTTAGTTGCCATGGAGATAACCAGGATTTATTTAGTCAACTCTTATTGTATTCGAATTTAAGCTGTTACGATGATGTAATAATAATAATAATAATGATAATCCGGACATAGTTTTGATTGCCTGAGGGATCATAAATACCTGTGGTATAGATAATTTGGAAACTTCTCTATCTCTGGAGTTGGGCTGGGAGTGCCTCTGAGTAGGTATCTTAGAGGGGCGCTATATAAAGCCTGTGAATGATTAAATAGGATAATTTAACGATGAGTGTGTACTAAAATGTATCGATAACTAATTCCTGTCATCATTAAAGGGTTAACAAGAAAGGCCTTGAGCTGTGGTTTGAATGTCTTCAGAGGTGATGCATTCTTCACATGGTTGGGAAAACTGTTCCACACGGTTGGTCCAGATAATGAGAAGAAAACCTAATAGAAGACTGCGGGACTTGTAGTTGATTTTTTTTATGTGGATGTAGAAGAAGAGGAGCTGTCCCTTAGCTTGTCCTGAGCGAAGTTTTGGTGACAGACATAGGCTTGTTAGTAAAAATGTTTGTGGTTCTATTCCTCTGTTACTCTAACTGTTTAATAGATTTTTAATTTGTTTAGTTTCTCTTTTCGGTAGGACCAAGGTACAGTTGGCTAACGAAATCGGAGACTATACTCGTAAACTGGTTGAGGATTATGAAGACCTCGATAAACTGTCGATTCAAGCCGATCTTTGGCACTCAAAGTACCAAGCAAGCAGGTAACCAATGTTCAGAATAGATGTAGCACTCGCTCGGAATAACTGTTATAAGAAGCCATTTATTGGAATTATAGCTAATAACTACACCTTATGAAGCGTCTTATTATCATGTGAATTCTGATATAACATTGTCAGATATATGGATCTAAAATTTACCTAAATTTAGTTTAGCTTCAGAATATAATATAACCTCATTCTGTTTTAACAGGTAACATATAACAACTGGTTTTTAAAGCTTTGTTATGGGCTTCCATGCTGAGTAGTTTGTCCTGCGAGGGGCACTATATAAATTGACAATTGCAGTACAGACACTCTTCATGAGACAACCCCCTTCCCCCACATAATGTCGTGGTGAACTTGAATCCCAACTGTAGGGTTATAAGGAGATTCCAGCAGTAAGCCTACCATTGTGTTGTTTACCAGAAAAGTGACTATGATCGACACTGGGTAATACACTGTGAGGATACTCTGACATTGGAAGGGTTATGAAAATATTAGTTGACTCACATGAACAAGTAGGAGTTGATTTATTGACTCACTTGAGCCAGTAAGTTACTAACTGGCTGATATGACCCTGTGGGAGTTGATGCACTGACTCACGTGAGCCTCTGGGAATTAATGTAGTGACTCGCATGAGCCCTTGAGAATTGACCTAATGACTCGCGTGAGACACTGGAATTGACTTAATGACTCGCATGAGCCATTTTAAATTGACTTAATGATTCGCAGAAGACACTGGGAATTGACTTAATGGCTCGCACTCGTGAGTCACTGTTAATTGACGTAATGACTTGCATTAGCCACTGGGAATTAAGTTGGAGACTTTCAGATGCTGTTGTTTGGTGTAATAGCATGTCCCTCTTGTTGATTCTTGATAGGGTTTTAGTGGAGCAGCTGACCTCTGAATGCGACCGACTGAACGGTTCGTTAGGTCAGGCACAGATGGCACTACAGTACAACATCCAGGAGAGACTTGAGCTTCAGGAGTTGCTCGTGCTTGCACGCAGGTACGTTTAACCGAGTTAGAACCAGGTAGTAATACGTGTATTCTGTTCTTCAAACATATTTGCATGTATGTGTGTATGTTTGTATGTGGTTAGGCATGCATGCAAATGTGTATATATGTATGTATGTACAGTATCTGGTTATTCATAGATACATGTGTGTGTATATATATATATTATATATACACATGTATATATATATAATATATATATTATACATGTGTATATATATATATATATATATATATATATATATATATATATATATATATATATATATATATACACATGGTCTTGTGAATAATTTGTTCTAATATGTGTGTAGGCATGTGCATCTGGTTATTAACATGTTCTCTTAACCTCCAAAAGGTAGGTTTGAGAGTCACATGCTGGGTGGCAAGGGTGACACAGTGGCTAATTAAGTTAGTGGCTGAAAGGGTGGACTGGTGGCAGATAGGGTGGAATGGTGAGGATAAATTTCTGTTTCAGTTTTGTATTTGAAAATTTGAATATTTCTCAGAAATCTTCTAGCGCTGGTTGGTTCACAAAAGCCGTCTTTGGTCGAGCGCTTTCGCACAAAACGTCCTCACGCTTTGGACCTGGCGATCGATATCAAGCGCTTGACTGACACCGCGTGTCGTCTACTTGCTGGAGGCATTCCTCCGTGCGAACCCGACGAAGATGCGAGATCGTCCTTCACACCTGCCGAGCTACTCACACATCAGGTAATGCAGGCTCTTTCCCTGTTCAGTGTTTCTGCTGTATGAATGTCAAGGAAAACATAATGTCATTCTGTTGGAAATCAGCATCAATTGCTTAGCAAAAAGCACTTTTGTTTGGTACTTAATAAGAACTTTAAAACCCCTAGAGGTTTACCTACAGGTTCATAAATACCATACATATGTATCATACTTACATAACATACTGACATAACATACATACATACGATGCATGCTGTTGACCCAGGGAACAGAATCAACTACCAATCTTACTTTGAAGCTCAAATTCTGTGTCTTCCTTCAACAAATGCCACAAAATGCACTATTTCTCACTAACTTTCAGGTAGTTGAATTTCTAACTGCTCTAATACATGGTGGTTGACTGGCCATCCTTGGATTCATATTACTGTGTGGCTTTGTGCATAATGACAAATGTTTATAATAATATTAATAATAATACATGCCATCTTTTCTTGGATATGACGCTCATGTGTGTGTGTGACCAGCATGACAACTTGAATTTTAGTAGAGTGTGAATATTTGAAACATTTTACAAACTTGTGCTAACAATCTGAACTTTATGAGTGTAGACGGGTAAGGAAAGTTTTCATATTTAAAGTTACTGTTGATCTGCGAGGCAGCATTCAGCAGTCTTGAGAGAGTCTTAAAAGGCAAGCTCATACTAAGTGAATTGTGGGATGATGAATTGCTACTGAAATCTTAAAGCTTCTTCTGATGCGGTGCTTTAGAGAGGGTTAAAATTTGTGGGGGGCACAGGGGTAGCCGAACAGATAGAACGCTCAGCATGTAATGTGGAGTGTACAGGTTCGAGCCTTCACTCGGACACTCCTTGTGTTAGGAATTTGAGCAGGTCCTTCACGGTGTTCACACACAACTGCTTGGCACCATCATATGGTTTGTGTGCACTTCTGAACTTTGGAAGGAGGGCAATATCAAATGCTGTTGTATTGTATTAAAATGTGCTATATATATGTGTTCGGAATCATAGATTCATAAAATGTTTTGACTTCTCAGGTTCTATCTTCTGTCAAAGCCGGTGGTGGGTGTGGCAGTGCAAATGGCGTACCAGGGTCAACGTTCGTTGCTCGTCACCCTCCCATCCTTCTTCCGCGGTTTCACCCTGGCGCAAGGTACGAGGGATTCACCTTCAGCTGCTGTGCCCACTGCAAGGGTGAAGTCTTTGTCCTATGATGGACCCCTGCCGAAAATGTACTTCTCGTTGACGTAGGGCATTGGTTTTTGGATATTGCTGACTCATTCTGTGGAATTCTCAAGACAAGAGATCCTTTGCCTTTGTTTTGTCAGGGATTCATTGTGCTTTACGACTGTCGTCAGGTCGATAGCACTTTGAAGAGCTTTTTTGGAAGTAGTACGGAGTATTCAGTTATGGTTAAGGCTACGAATGTATTTTCCTGTCTCAATCCTCCAACGTGTATTGGTATCAGCTTTAAAAACATTAATCTCTATTTTTTCCGGTTATTGTAAAGGGCTTTTCATTAGGGTTCATATTTTTGTATACATACTTACTTTCAACATACTCGTACATTATGTGAGGAACATTTGGAGCGCTGAGCACCTCTGATGAGTTTTGCTTGAAGTTGCTCTACATAAATTAGCGATTATGATTACTTGTCTAGTGGACTGTCATGTAATAGGATAATTCTGATGTAAGATATTATTGTTTCTGGTATTGTACATGCCTATGGTATTTGAGAGAAGTAATTAGTTGTACAGCTGAGGACCTGTGTAATTAGCCATTAAGAGTTGATTAATCGTTCTTAATCATTCAACTGATTCAGTAGGACTTGATTAACGATTTGGTTCATTAGCCAGCAGGAGTTGATTACATGACCTGTAGCTACAGATGTTGAATTACAACTGCAGTGTAAGTAAGTTTCTTCGTAAGTTTAACACGTGTGTAACAGGTAAAATTATTTTTAATTAAATTAGCTGTGGTAGAGGTAGGCCTATTCTGTTCTGGTAGTAGGCATAGCTGAACAAAGGTCTGAATTGTATTGCATGGCTATTTAAAAGTTGAAGAGTGAATACTGACTGAGCTAAGTTTTGAAACATGGCATTGCATGGCGATTAAAGTAGTGAAGACTATGACCTATTGACCTTGTACATGTAATTTGTATTATGAATATTATGTTGAAATATACAGTGTAAATGTGTCTATGCACAAAAGTAACAAAAGAAATTTGTCAACGTATGATCCACACTTCTGTTGATACTGTTTATAAAACATTAACTGTACTACTAGGGCACCGGAACTTTCTTCTAAAGCAGCGGTTTTCAACTTTTTGAGACTCGAGGACCACTTATAAATTTTGTGTCTTGGTTGCGGACCACCGCTAGAAATTGTGTTGAAAACAAATTATTACAAAAGAAATTTTTTTGCCATGAATCCGTGTATTATTAGTTTCATGCTGCCAGCTAGCCGATTGTAGCGATTGAAATAAAAAAAAATTTAAAAGAAATTTCTGTTTGCACGCTTAGATGTGCTTTTGAACAGCACATCTTTTAAATTGTAAGCCTTGCTCGCGGACCACCAGGCAGATTGCCGCGGACCACGAATGGTCCGCGGACCACAGGTTGAGCACCGCTGTTCTAAAGCACATCTTCCAGATATACGGTACTGACCTAATTGGTTTGGTTTTGGTGCACACCATCGGTTGATGCCTTGTGCAATTCGAATAAAATGTGGTCGTAACTTGAACAGCATTCCCTTTACTATGTATGTATGTATGTATGTATGTATGTATCTAGATACTTAATATAGCGCCTTTTAAGTACCTCACAGAAGTGCTGCACACGTGATTATCTGACTGATCTAAAGAAGTGCATTTTAAGACTGCCGTTGTGTGACTCCGTACACTATAAGAAATGATCATTCTGTCCATGCAGCATATGCAGAAACCCACACAATTACTTTGACTTGGACTGAGTGCGGGACATACAATGTAGATCCAAAGTCTAATTGCATTCAGCTTTAAACCATGTTTTCATGCCATCTTGTCATTATAAAGGCAGCTTCACAAGTATGGACCAGTGAATATCTGCATCAAGTGAATGTATGTATCTGGTTCCACTGAATCTATCTACAAAGTATCTGCTTCCAGTATATGCATTGTATCTGCTTCAAGTGAATGGATCTGAACATTTATATACGTAGTTTAGGTAACTGGTTATGCGCACTGTAGCGTGCTAAAGACGTTATACGTTACAACCTGAAATGCAGTGAAATCATTAGCAAGTTTTTGTACAAAAATATGGAATTTATTTGTTAAATATGCAGTTGTCTCGTATAAAACGTCAACACACGAAACAGCAGACAATGACAAGTAAACATCAATCACATGTTTAGATACAATAAACCATTTTCGTAAGAAAACAAATGGCAGCTTCCATGACATATACGCATAAGAATTCAGATCTTAGAAAGTCGTCTGCATTTACAGCCTGTTAGATTTCTCTGCTATGGTACGATTTTCTGATGAAGTGGCTTGCAACGTTTAACCATAGAGTAATAGTTATGCTGAGTAGGTTACAGTCACTGAAACATCTGCTGAAAAGGGTAACAGGAGATAATTACAGATAATACATGTCCGTTTCAAAGTGCAAATTTAACAGAACAAAAACAGCCAGGGAATCTTTATGTTAAGATTACCTGTCTCAAAATTTTAAAGTCTTAACAGTTTAACGATGAGTGTACTAAAAGTGACTGGGAAACCAATGCAGCTTGTTGTTAAAGTGTTAATTGTAGTGGTTGTGATAACTGAAGAGTAAAGCCAAAGGGTTTGTCATAAAGGAACAAAAAATTGTGGGGGCCCCTCCCTCCTTGTGTTTGCATTCGACATTGCCCTCCCCATCGCCCTGCGAACGTCTGTAACTGCAGCGAAGGCCTAGGTGAGGCTACCTGTTGATCGTATATGGTTAACTGTTCTACTGGGTGAGGGACTTCAATACTGCTTGCCTTACAGCAGAGGGATTCTAATGAGATCCACTGATTCAGAATATCTGCCTTCTGACTGAAGTTGGTGTTTAAGGCACAGGCAGTACTGAGTTAACTATGTACCAAGCTTAGTGGTGGAAGTCTGCATTGGACATAACTTCTTCCCTCTTGTCCGCATTTGGTGGCCCTGCAATCCCTCGATGCAGATCTCTTTAATGAAAGACCCCTTTTGGCTGAAGTTTAGACGTGACAGCAGAGAACCTTTACATAAAGATTACGTCTCTCAAAAAGATAATGTCGTAATTGTAATGGTTGAGGTAAGTGAGGAGGGTAAAAGGCTTTGTGTAGGGCCAGGGCCTGTCTTCATTTAACAAGCATCTTTATGTATATAGCAATTTGGAAATTTTCGATATCAACATTGAACCCATTTTCTTCAATGATAAAGTTATTCATAATTGGCAGATCTGGATGAAATTTTATTTGATTCGTTCAAGTTTTATGTTATCTGTTTTAATTTTATTATTTTGTTTTCTTAAAGGATTACTTTGCATGCATTTTCAGCGGCAGATTTAGCTGAAATTAAGTTTTATTGGGAGTCTCTTTTAATTTAATTTTAATAATGTTCATAATTTATTTTCTTGTTTTCTTCCTGGATAAAGTTACAGTATTAAGGCTATAGAAACTTTATCTTAGATAGAGTCCTTTTATGCTAGAGCCTGTTGACATGATAGTCATTAATACTGTCCCCATTTGATGTACTTGGTTGCTGTGTGACTAGTTTTTCATCATTAATAAATAAATAAACAAATATGTGTATATATATATATAGATATGTATATTACAAATTGGCAGATTTAGTTGAAACTGAAGTTTTATGGTGGTGTTTTTTGTGGTACATGTATGAAAATTTGAAGGCTTCTTGCTGGGGTGGATACAATGATTCCTTAATTTTGTAATACTGGTTAATAATGCTGGTAACCTGAGCTGTAGTTAGTGGTTATTGGTTAAGCTCGAAAGCCGTTGGCTGACCTATTGTTGTAGTGTAGGCCTAGTTGAATCTGAATCCCAATGGGTGATTTGTATTTTAATTTAGGTTCATCTACATGCAAGTTCCTCTTCTGAGATAGACACAAAAGAAGGTTGTAAGAAATTTAGCAGCTGGACTTGGTACCATTTGGTTCTTGAGATCGCTCATACTCCAATTAAACGATATATTCTACCTTCATCATCTTCTTATTTTTAAATCAATTTTGGGTTAACTGAATAACTGACTTGACATGCTTCACGAAAACATTCCTTATATCATGCTTATCTTTTATGTACAAAATCAGCATGACCTAATGTGACGCATTTTCACTTGAAACCTACGGTTTGAGCAGTTGGGAAGTTTGTACTTCGTTAAATGATTAAGGCTTACATTATATTAGTGAATTATACATAACTTTCTTGGGCATGGTAGCTGAATGGTTAGAACGCTCCAATCGTAACGTGGAGAGTACGGGTTCTGATGTCGCCCAAGGGTATTACTGTATAGGGAACTTGAGCAAGTCCTAAATGCACAATTGCTTAGTGCTATCAATGCTCTGTTGTTTGGTCATGTATGCACTTCGGAACACTAGAGCATTATCAAGTAGTTTTACTTGTATTTACTGGACAAGTTACTCGGTAGCACTCCCAACATGGGTGTTTACGTATATACACCTGTACGTAACAATTGAGCGCAAAACCTTTAGGCCACGTACAATTCAGCGACACCACATAAAGAGTAAGATGGGCCTAGTTATGTCTGTTAAAATTGACTGTGTGTACAGTAAGCTGGTTACTGCGACTTGGCTCTTATCTGGCACTGCAGAAATCTCAAGATTATGATTTGAGCAGTTCCTAAGTTATTCCTAAATTTTCTTGCATGTCATTTTTTAACCAGCTGCTAGTCTGGCATCGGTTAAATTAAATCTGCTATTTCTTTCTAAAACTCTTGTGAGTAAAATTACAGCAGATAAATTATGCTTGCACTGTTCAGATCTCTCGTTTTTGGCATCTGTAGTTCTACATATAATCACCTATTGTTCATAGCACCACATTATTTTCAGCAAGATTTTATAAGTGTTTCTAAACTATTTCTTATTATCATACAAACCACAGCATTGTTTGTTAACACTGTTAACGGTTTATGTTAATTTGGACCTTGGCACATCGCAGTATGCTTGCAAAATTTTTGTGAATCATCTAGTACTCTAGAAATATAAATCGCAGGTAAGCAAGAACTGCTAGGTCATCATTTCTCTTACCGTATACATGTACACTGGACTGTCTTTACGAATGTCACTGCCATGGGCCACATCACATACCTCATGAGAATGCTAGGTTCTAAACCCATGCAAGTTAGAGCGATTTGTGTCACTGATGGCAAAGGCATCTGTGTATACTATGGGATTTGGTTGGGTCATCATTGCTTGACAAATGCGTATTGCTTGCTGGAATGAATATAGACTGGTGTGGTCTGTCTCGCTCAGCAGTGCTTATTTATATTGCTTTCTGGGTTCAATTTAACCTGCCTATAATTATTTAGATGTACATGTATATACTGTACCGATACCCCACAGAAGCTATTTCATATTCTGGCAACCACGAAAAAATGAACGTATGTTCGGATTTGTTTACGATAATCACAGTGGTGAATATTTGCAGAAGTTAAGAGCACCGCTTCATTTTTGCATTGGTTAGGCCCGCTCGATACTGCACTTTCCGTAACTACGGCGCTTACTAATAACACCTTAGAGAATTCAACACAACTGTTGCCACTGTAGAATTGGTAAAACTGCAGCTGCACTTGCTACATTTGCAACATCTGTTGCAAGTACAGCAACCGTTGCATCTGCAACAAAAGCAAGATCATCTGCAACAACTGTTACGTGTACAGCTGCTGCAGCAACTGTTGCACATGATCAACAACCATTACATCTGCAAAACCAGGATCAACTGCTTCTCTTTGAAGAAATTTGCTTTTCCAAAGGACTGACCAGAATTGTGCAGGAAACAAAAACAGGCGCTCTAACAACGAGGATGAATGCCAAACAAACGGACAAGAACTGCATTCCCAAATCAAGGATAAAAACGTGCCAAAAATGATTTGTATTGGCAGATCAAATAGCAAGTTATAAAATGCCATAGATGGATGTGGTTTGTGTTGGCATAACAAGTGGCAAACTTAGAAAGTGCCAAAAAAAGACGTGCCGAAGGTTCAAGATACGTTGTTAGCTTCAGTCGGTCTTCGACTGTGCCACCTGATCACTGCCCAAACAGTCTAAATACCAGAATGTAAGTAGCGCTTTTGACACAGTTTAAATGCTCTGAAACATACTCTGTGGTCTGCATACTGAGTGGCATACTTAGAAACCACCTAAAATTTATATTTGCTGTGCAAGGATTGCAAAAACAGTTCCTGGAACAGAAAACATCTACTTACCTCTACAGTGCTCTGCTATCGATTCTAAGCAGCTAAAAAAATATTGCATCACAGTACAGGAAAACATGGGGGGCGAGAACACAGGCCAACAGCAGACAAAACGGCCTATAAAAGCACAATACATGACGGCAGTGAACATTGTCATCACAAATACCTGCTAAAAGGATATTTTTGTCACAATGCTCTACGACCATTAGACTCCTGCTAAAGCTGCCTTTGAAAATGGTCCACACCATTTAGAAAACACCAAAAATCACCAATTTAAAACAATAACCTTTCTGCGCTGCAACTGGACCGGGTCTAAGCTCACTATCACAAACGTAACTCACTGGCAATCCGATCAAGACAGTAAACGAACAAATTCATTTCGACAAAAACATCAACCAGAAACGAGCAAAGAACGTGGAACATGGGACTATCTTTGAACAACGAGTGTTAAACTTTGACTGAGCCAACTGGGCAAGCGTACCCAAAACGATTTAAAGGGTACAAGTTCTTCAGTGGGTGGTCTCTTTTAAGACTGAACTGATTCCACCTCAACCGTTGTTTATCTAGAAATAGGAATCAATCAAGTAATGCTGCAGTGCTAGTGCAATTCCAAAATGTATGCCTTGGTCCAAACAATGTATCTTTTATCTGGAAAAACGTGCCATTCCACACTGAATACGCGGCACTAAAAATGGCAGTCTGTTCAAATTAAATCTAAACAGAAATTTAAATAAACTCGTAAGGCCTTGGCTCTGCCTCGACCGTACGTTTGGATTACACGAAACACTGGCCTACGGTCATCTGACTTAACAAAGCTGTAAAATTTTCGACAAGTTCTCATCACAGAACGAAACGAGGGAACTCGCAGCTGGGGCACAGCGCCGAACCTGTTGGCAAACGATGCCGGCAACCCGTGCGTCATAACCAGCAGTATTTGAAACAGTCTTGAAAGACGGGCATTTCTTTCACTTGCAGTTTCTTCGGGTCTCAGTGAAACTCACCGAAGACGTCGTTACATTTGTTTGAAACGCGAATTTTCGTCATTTCGGTCGCACCTGACAGTTTCTGTTTCGACGCAGGCTGGACTGAATTCGCCAGTGATTGCATGAATTCCTCGAGTTGCAAGGCGAGCGCCTGCTTTTTAAATCGTACGGCCTCGCTCTGAACGTTGCGGATGAAGTGACAGCGCAGTTCGTTCGGGCCTTGCAGCGACCGGAGATGTTTGAAAATGTTGTCGTAACCTAAAAAACCAAACTAGATGTAGAACATACCCAGACAGCAACCATTATTATTTATTTAGTACGAACATTTTTAATGTGTGCAGTCACACAGAAATGCGAATCTGAGCACGGTTAGTCAGACGCCAGATGAAGAGCAATTAGATATCCAGATGTTTGTAAGCCTGTGAAAATCAACGAGTTTTGAGGCGTTTCTTGAAAGGAGAAAAGGTTGAGCAACGGATAAACATTGGTAGTAGATTCCACTTCTTGGGGCTGCAACACGAAATGCACGAGAGTCCATGGCAGTGCTACATCTAGACTCAACCACAACACCCATAACCGAAGACCACAGACTGCGTGGCGGGATGTAATGAGAGAGTAGTGGTTGAAGGTAGGTAGGAGTGCAAATTGTGATGGTTTTACAGGTCAAACAGGCCAGTTTAAATCTAATTCTGAATTCTACAGGAACCCAACGCAGCTTATGTTGATGTAAGTAAGTATTTGCCTTTGAAGTCCATTCAAAATTGCTGTGTCTTGACTAACTGATTTAAACAAGTGCTGAACTGCGAATGCAACAGTATTCACTTACAGTGGAGGATTGTTCCACGAGGCGTGTTCAACACAGGAGAAAGCACACTAATGAACAACGTCTCAATCATTCCGAGTTAAAATGATATGCAAGTGGCAGGATAAATATAAACACTTCACCAGCAGATAAATATTCCTCACCAAAGAAAACCAAGTTGCAGATGAGTCGTCCACAACGTATTCCGAGACCACAGTGGCTCTGAAAACGACGGAAAACCTCAAAAACACTGAGTGGTCGAAACGTTGTGCAAGTCACATCAACTCCGCCCGAGGCATAATTTTAAAGGTCACAAACAGACAAATTATGAAAGAGACTTCACCTGAGAGAAGAACATACAAGCAACAACTCAACTGCACTTACGCTTTCCAGGCTTTCGAACTTCGATGATTGCTAGCTTCTGCAAGTTAGCGTTGCACTCCTGTATTTTTACGCTATTTACAAAGTTGTTCGGTTTTCTGTTATTGCTTAAGCGAGATATTTCCGTTTCTCCGTTTGTCGTGCCTTCGTCTAAAGTCAGATCAATTTCAAGTCCATTCAGTTCAGAGTTAACAATGTCCTGAACGTGATTCGTAAGATTTTCCAAGCAGGAATGGACGTGATTTGGCATGATATTGTCCGCTCGTTCATCGCCAGACTCACCTGCAAGAAAATTCAAATTAAATCAATACTCTACTTAGTGGCTTTGATTACATTACATCGCTATGCTCCACTGCTAAAGGGATTTATAGGTGCCTTGCTTCTGCTTGGAAACTTCCTACTGGAACTATCTTTCCCTGAATAGACAAATTCAGCTCAACATGCATTCTGTTTAAACCTTGGTTAACCTTTGGAGATCGTTGAATGGTAACACTCTGGCACGAAGATCAGAAGGATGCGGGTTCGATACCTGCTAGCCCCATAAAAGTTGACTCAGCCTTTTCACTCCCTATGGGGCGAATGTAAAATGAGCAGGACAGATGGGTGCCTTGCAGGCTGCCATACAGTTAAATTTGACTCTTGTTAAACATGTAATCATGTGTTACTACTATATCATGCAATCTTACTGCGTACTTGTCAGTTTGAATTTAATAAACGAATATTATTATTACTATTATTATCTTTATTAAATGAGAGAGATTAGTTTTCCATACATTTTAGTACACGCTCGTCATTAAAAGTGTTGACCAAAGTGGAACGTGTTTACATCACATCGTTAATCATGAGTGGTTTTTGAGAGTTTCTTACAAGGCACTATAAAACTTCCTTGGTACATACATTAGCTACATCTTTCATTCAAGAGAGATGTAGAGGTCTATTTTTATAGTGGTTAGGCCCACTTGACATGTCACTTTTTTGTAATTTTCTCATTATTCTGCCTTCACTTGCTTCAGTTCTGTCAGCGACTAAAAACTGCTCTGTTTGACTGTGGTTTGTGTTGTGAGGTGGGCAGTTTCCTTGAGAGGAGCAACATAAATTTGATTAGTCTCTACAGGTTTGTAAGCAGGGATGTTATTGTGACGTTCGTCGCTCGAGATCAACTAACCCTTCATCAGACGTGGTACCAATTTGTGTCGGTCTTACCCGAGACGCTGCTTCGTCGTCGGGCTGGGTTCGGCTCCAGCCAACTGACCTTCTGGAGTCGCCCGGGTCACTATCCTGTCTACTTCTGCTGTAGACGAGCGGTTCCCTGTCTCCGCTCTCAGTGCCCATTTCTCCAAGAGGAGGTCCCGAGGGTATCGCTTGTTTGCGAACAGTGTCGCTGTCAAGCTCCATCTCACTTTCGGACTCTGCCACTGCCGCGGTCGCCGGGTGGGCAACGTCCTCGTCCTCAGGATGGCCGTCCTTTAGAACAGGGTTCGCTCTCTTGCCGGCAGGAGTCCTCAGCTTCCTGTGAGATCTCTTAGTCAAAGACTTCCTCTTTTTCTCCGCCTTAACCGAACCCTCACGTACCATTCTGCATCTCATGACTCTCGAGTTATCGTCAATCGGGGAAAACTCTGAACGTTCTCTTGTCCGAGAGGACAAGGTGTACATCTGACGAGTCGTCACGTCGTGCCGTCTCAAACACGCGAACATCTTGCGATAATATATACACGTGTAATATTATCGCGGTATACTGGTCTCACGACACTCTCTTCTGATAGGACAGGTTCTAGGTCTAAAACCTCCCTAACCGCACGCAGAACTGGGTTCCGACCGGCGCACGAGGTGGGCCCTACTTCGCACTTCGGTCAGTTCTCGGGACTACGTGTTTCGATCACCAAGTTATTTGCTCTGAATAACGATTGGCTTGAATACAAGATTTTCCTGACTCTATCGTTTTCCTGGTCTTACCGCACTGTAATCAGTTGTCGGGCGGTCTTTTCCCGTACTGCGGTCTTTCGGTAACAGTGGTCTTTCCCAGTAACTATTTTTAGTTACCGGGCGATGGAGCCCCTCCAACGCTCCACCGGCGTGTCAGCCATCCAAGTGTCACAATCCAAATGTAACGCCGACCCCGTAAGGTTACCAGAATGTCCTGAATTTTGTTCCCAAGAATTTCCGAATTTTGGTTCCCTAACGAGGGTCACGCTTACTCCCACGGGTAACCGGACAAGCTCCGATCCTGCCTGTCGCCAAATTTACCCTTATTATCGTTTTTGTACTAAATTGGTTTTTCAGGTATCCCGACGGTCACTTCACCGAGTGCCGAAGTCGCGTAAAACTCTCCCAGCCGAGGACGCCGAAGTCGCGTAAAATCCTCCCGGCCGAGTACGCCGAAAGTGCGTAGAACTTCCCTTGTGTCGAGTACGCCGAAATCGCGTAAAACTCTTCTCAGTGTATAAAACCAAACACTGTCGGATCTTGGAGTTCTTCGAACTCCAAGAGGGATTTCCTTGCCCGACGCCAAATTCACCCTTGGTTTCAAGGATTTCAGAATTCCAGAAAATGGCTACCTTAAGAAGGTCACCTCTACTCTCATGGGTTACCCGACAAGCTCCGATCGCGGAGTTCTTCCAAACCCAAGAGGGACTTTCCTGCCCGTCGCCAAATTCACCCTGGTTTTCGATCTCACACTGAATTGGTTTTCCTGTGTATCAACGGTATCCTTCCCCGAGTATTACTCAGCCGTAGATCTCCCACAATCGGGACCTAGACCGCTTCGCGATCAACTGCGGGATCCAACCCGCCGGATCGGCGCTGTCGGCCCGTCTCCCAACAGTGAACTTCTTTAGCTGTACTCGGGATCGCCTGATTATATTATTCGGACGCCCCTTTCGTCCGTAAATATGTTTGTACTAACCGGAAACTCGAACTCTGACTCTGTCGTAACCAAAATCACTCGCCTACCACACTGAGTGCAGTATATTTGAATCGGTAACTGAATCGCTAACCAACAACGCTGTTTGACAGTATTGCTATGTATGAAGAGTCGAACCAACTCTTCACGTATAAAGCAGCGCACTGTGAGGCAGGCTCTATGCATCCCAAATTAACGCGTCTGCTCGCTATGCGCTGGCTTCAGACCGTCGATCGGGCTTCCCTATCACGGTCGTTACCGGACAGTCGCCTATTGAAATTAAATAAAAATTAAATGATCGATGCTGGGCCTTCGCATGTAAAATTAAGAGAAACGATGCTGTTCCCTTCGCATGTAAACTGAAAGAAAACGATGCTATTCGCATAAAATAAATCTTCCCACATACGCACGGTAACCTTGACCGCCACACTCTCCCCACCTTACTTAGATGCGGAGCATCTCTGCCAAAATCGGGGACCTTAATCAAACGTGACAGGAACATCCCCAACCCAGATCCACTTAGAGAGCAAGGAACCAAATGCACCTTTGGTTATAGGGCGGTCTATCGACAATCTCGGCACCCTGCACGTACGCCAAACACGATGAGAACCGTGATAGCGACAGCCTTTTTAATGATGCTTTCGATCTCTCGGCACCCTGCACGTACGCCAAACACGATGAGAACCGTGATAGCGACAGCCTTTTTAATGATGCTTTCGATCCGAACCACCACCCTACTGGCAACCTGTCGTACCTGACAAATCGCCAACCTTAACAGGCCCTCTATCATGAACCTGGGCTCTACCGGACCCCAAGGGCCAGGAGAACTAAAGGAGAGAAAAGTCGCCCACTGTCTCCCGATCTGGTAACCATTGTCGATCAGTCACACCCGGTACCACTTCCAAATCGTGAAAGCAAAATAATAGTACAAGTTATCATATTGTAGAACCAACGCAATGAAGCGTTCTAGTACTGGAATCTTTACTCGTTTCAGTACTAACCACTAAGCCAATGTTTAACCGAAACATATTATCAAAAGGAAACTTAAACAGTCATTCACTGACAATCTGTCAAAACCAACGCAATTAAGCGTTGCTGGTAGCACAGGTACTGTATGCTCCCAGATACCGCTCAAAAGAAATACTCTCATCAAAAGGGCAACTGAAACATGGGTCTCCAATAGTCAATGAAACCAACGCAATTAAGCGTTTATCTAGTTGGTCCTAGATACACGTCTGCTTCAGAAGGTCACTAACAAGGACTTCTACAGTCGTAGTCATCCATCCAAGCGAGGTCTTCGTCTCGTCCGTCGTCCAGGTGGCAATTCTGGATCAGCGGTCTCGTCTGGATTTTCTGAAGGTTCCTCTGGTTCATGTTCTGCATTAGAATCTTGAGCCAGGACTGGCCAGTCTACTGTAGGTAACTCAAGATTTCTGTCCCTCTCCGGTAACCAAGTACTCGGAGGTTTACCGTAAAACGGCTTCAATTTATCCACGTGCACAACCATTAGCGTGGATTTCGGATTCTTCTGAATCCGGTACAGATACGGACTGAGCACTTGAATAACCAAGAATGGGCCGGTGTAATAGCGAGCCCATTTTGTCTTCCTTTCGCTCCTTAGCCGAGGGTAGTAATAGTAAACCCAATCTCCTTGAGCGAACTTGCTAGGTCTCACTCTCAAATCGTAGGCTTTTTTCCTTCTTTCTGCTACTCTCTTTAACTGTTCTCGTACAAGCCGATACGATCGTTCCATTTTCTCTTTCTGTTTCTCCACGTACTCTTCCATGTCACTGTAAGACGGTCTCTCGAACTCTGTAACTTGGGCTAGAATCAAGTCTAATGGCGTATGGTTCTCTCTTCCCAGGAACAGGAAATTAGGTGTCCGTTAGGTCGCTTCATGTTCAGTACCTCGATATGCCGCCATTACATATGGTACGTGAACATCCCAATCCTTTTGTCGTTCCGACACTACCTTTCCGATCAACATGTTCAGTGTTCTGTGGAACCTTTCGATCATTCCGTTACCAGAGGGTCGATATGGAGTTGTACGTACTTTGTCAATCTCCATGCGTTTACACAGCTCTTTGAATAACTTCGACTCAAAACACGGTCCCTGATCCGTCAGGATCTGGCGTGGCATACCAAACCTCGAGAACACGTGTACCATAAGCGATTCTGCCACAGTAACGGCCTCTTGGTTTCTGATAGGCAGAGCTTCAGCCCATCTCGAGAAGTAATCTATCGCTGTCAGTATGTATTTGTTGCCTTTACTTGATACAGGATGCGGACCAGTTATATCAATTCCGAATCTCTCCATTGGTTCACCGACCACAGGAGTCTGCATGTAACCCTGTCTTGGAGGTTTCTCCCTTCGATAACGAGCACAGCGATCGCACCTTTGGCAGAACCGTCTAACATCGTCCTTCCAACTCGGCCAATACGCCCGGCGTTGCAACTGAGTTAAACTCTTCCGAATCCCGAAATGTCCTCCGGCAAAGCTTGCGTGTGTTAACTGAAGCATCTCTTGCCGTAGAGATAAGGGCACAACTAACTGAGATCGCTCAGCTTTTCCTGTGTTACCCTGAATCCAGCCCCTGTGTAACACTCCTTGCAGGACTTCCAGCTGATTCCAGTTGCTCACCAACACTTTCACCTCTCCGTTAGCAGGTGATAGTTCTGCCTGTGTTGGATGATGCTTCGACTCCTTCCAATCAAGGACCGTACCAATATTGTAATCGCTCTGCTGTTCTCTTCGAAGAAACTCCTTTGTCCAACGGATTTCCTGGCCTGTATCCTCACTGGTAACCTCGGAGCGCGTTACTTCTCCGATCGGACGTGCCCACATCACGTCTTCATTCGTAACTCTCATGGTAACCACTTTAGGTTGTTCCTCACCCGGACCTCTAGACATCGCGTCTGCGTTACCGTGTTTTGCTCCCGGTCTGTGACATATCTCCATGTCAAACTCCTCTATCATCTCTAACCAACGAGCCTGTTGGCCAATCGGTTCCGGTGTTCTGCGTAACCACTGAAGTGCGGAGTGGTCCGTTCTGAGTAGGAATTTACTACCCAGTAAGTACTGACGAAACTCTTTCAAGAAATACACCACAGCTAACAACTCTCGCCTGGTAACGTTATAGTTCCGTTCCGCCGTCGACAAGAGCCGACTCGCGTAACAAATCACTGTCTCTTCTCCTTCTTGTACTTGCGATAACACCGCTCCAATGGCGTATGCCGAGGCATCCGTATCTAGGATGTACTGTCCCTCGTCGTTCGGTAACCCAAGTATAGGTGCGGAAACCAACTTTCGTTTAAGTTCTTCGAAAGCTCCCTGACATTCGTCAGTCCAATGGAACGGTACATTTTTCCTGGTCAGAAAATGAAGTGGTTGAGCTACCACCGCGAAATCATGTATGAAACGTCGGTAATAGGAGCAAAGACCAACGAAGGATCTGACTTGCCTCAAGTTCCGAGGAGCAGACCATTCTTCTACGGCCTTGATCTTGCTCGGATCCGTCGCGACCCCTTCTTCACTCAAAACGTGACCAAGAAACAATACTCTCTGTTGTAACAGGTAACATTTGGATGGTTTCAGCTTGAGATTATACTCTTGTAATCTCCTGAAAATCATCTCTAGACGTTGCATGTGCGTCTCTACGTCCCTCGAGAACACAATTATGTCATCCAAGTAAACCAGACAGATGTCATAGTTTAGCCCTGTCAAGACTAAGTTCATTAGTCGACAAAACGAGGCCGGACTATTGCACAATCCGAAAGGTAACACTTTGAATTGGAAGCTGCCCCTTCTCGTAACGAACCCGGTCTTGTGTTTGTCTCTTGGGTGCAAGGCCATCTGGTGATAACCTGCTCTCAAATCGAACGTACTGTACCATCTGGCGCCACCCAGGGTATCTAAACTCTCGCGGATAAGGGGTAACGGATGAGCATCTTTCCGTGTCTTCAAGTTCAGTTGCCTGTAATCGATACAGAAACGCATACTGCCATCCTTTTTCTTAACCATTACGACATTGGATGCCCATTCCGATATCGAAGGTTCAATGATTCCTTGTCTCAACATGTCTTCTACCTGACGATCAACTTCCGGTAACATGGAAAGCGGTTGACGTCTCAAAGGTTGCCGAACTGGTTTCTCCTGTCCCGTATCGATCTCGTGTTGGATCACCGAAGTGAATCCGTTATCACTTTCGTTAAGGGAAAACGTTGCGCTGTACGTTAGCACAAGTTTTCGTAACCTGATTCGCTCTTCTTCCGAAATGTCTGCTGGCACTTCTTCCCATAGTCGTTTTAGGGTCTGTTCGGCAAGTGGGTTGAGCGTCTGCTCCGCCACACTGGCCGTTGTACTAATCTTCGATCCAAACCGGTCAATCGTACTTTGCTGCTTTCCTCGGCGTTCCTCCGGATAACCTGGGCCCGTAGGTTTCCCCGGATTTTCGCTTCGGTAAGGCTCATCATACGGTTCCGTTCTGGCTCGATTAACTGTCACATCGACTACGTTCACTCGCTCCAGCGGACATTCAGTCCGTTTCTTGACTAGCGAATCTCTGTCTCCAACATTCAACATCCTGATCCACACTTCCGTGTCTCTTCCTGTCACCAACGTACGTCCGATTATCAAATCTTTTGATAATTCCATTGGAATGGTCGTCCAATCTTCGTTATCCTTTTGGAAATGCGGGTATACTACCCAAGCTGGAACGTCAACTTCGCTCCTTGGAGGAACTATTATGTCCTCTTGCACAATAACCCTCCGGCACATGGACTCGGTAACGACCTCTTTCAGAGGGATCTTCTCGCTCCCAAGGAAAACGCATCGACTTGCGAAGTCCCATCTTGCCTGATTGGCTTCCAGCCAAGATAACCCCAAGATCACTTCGGTCACTTGGTCTGTAACTAGACAGGGTACAGGGTACACCTGCTTTCCGATCCGAATCTTAAGGTTAGTTTCACCATCCACCTTAATCTGACTTCCATTAGCGGCTAGGAGTCGCTGTTCTGACGGTACTAGCACAGCGTCTAGCACGAAACGTCGTGGCACAAGTGACATTTCACTTCCAGAATCAAGTAGACAGTGTATACGTTTTCCTGTCAGTCTCGCAACCACGTAGGCCACCCTACTGCCTTTGACCAGTCGGTTTTGGGTTTCCTCTTGTATCGGTTCAGCCTTTGTAGGTTCACTGGTACCGGTTGCACCATTCGTCTCAGCGTTTCTCTGAGGACAAAATCGCTTCATGTGTCCTTTTCGTTTGCACAAGTAGCATTCGATATCCGGGTTACGCAACCGTGTGGGCGGATAAATCCGTCGCCACCCCACATTCGGTTCGGTTGTCCTCTGATCTCCCACAGCTAGATCAGAACTGTTCTCCCTTTCATGAGGTTTTCTCGGAACGATGCCCAAATTCTGACTTATTGTCACTCGATCAAGTTCTCTTGAAAGATTTTTAATCTTTCGCTCGAGATCTTCTAGACGACGAGACTGTTGCCCCTCAGTGCTCGAGTCTTTTCGGTCTTCCATGGTAACTTTAACTCTCGCGTGTCTCCGGTCTAAATCACCACCTTGTGTCGAAGATCGACCATAGGCATCCAACCTCACCGCATGTTTATACGCCGCTTCGAGGTTAACTGGTTCTCGCTCGCGCACCTTCTGCCCCAAATCCTGGTTTGCCAGTGCATCAATGAAAGCGTCACAAGCGACCGTCTCGACGATATCACTTGTTGGTCCTGGGTATGCCAAAGCCATTAGCCTCCTTACTTCCTGCACTACACTACTCAGCGTTTCTCCGTGAGCCTGCCGGTAAGTGCGAAGTTTCATCCGATATAGGCTAGTTTGGTCATCAGACCCGTACCGGGCCTTAAGCCGCTCAACAAGTTCTCGCCAAGACACGTCCCTCTGTGCACCCATGTCCCACAACAGCTGCGAAGCGGGACCCGTTAGGGCACACATTAACTGGTCTGCTTTTTCCTGATCACTCCACCGGTTGCACCGTGCACAAACTTCGAACTTTGCTAGAAAGGCTGCGATCGCTGACTTGCCGTCGTACTTCTCTAGCTTGATTCGTATACCGCGATCCGATCGGTCGTCGCCTCTTGTCCGCGTAACAAGTGATCTTCCGACACTCTTCTTGGGATTTCCTCTCCGGTTGTCCTCATCGTTACTCCTGGAACCGTTTTCCTCGTCTGTCCTCACCACTGACCGGTGCCGACTCTGTCCCCTCAGAGTACCCAACGTCTTCCCTGTACGCCACTTAGAAGACATCGTAGTCATCTCTCGGTCGCCTGACGTTGCACTGTCTTCATCAGAGATGTACTCAGCCTGTCTCTGACCTTTTCTACGAGGCTCACCACCTGCGTAGTCTTTGGACTCCGATCGTTTATATTTATTGCGAGAACTCTGAGAGTTTCCGTTGACGAACGTAACTCTTCTGTCTTCTTCGCGAATATCTCTTTTCCCTGACTCTGGCGGTCTGTCAGATTCGTCGTACCTAAGACAATTACGACTTCTCGAATCTGGTTTGTGCCCTTTAGAGTACCGCTCGTGGGTCTCATCCCAGGCCAAATGATCTCTGTCTCTTCCCATGTTCGATTCTCTCTCGGTTTCTCTATCAAGTGCCTGTTTTAAACCACGTCTCTCGTACTCTGGTAGACGTTCCTTACCATACGTCTCCCTTTCAGTTTTCTCATAACTCTCGTGTCTTCCTCGTTGGCGGAGGTTTTTCCTGTCAAAAACTCCGGTTCTCATGGCCTCTTCTGGACCAACACTATCGGTGTCTGAATCCGAAGAACTCACTGACGAACGTAATTTCGCCTCAACTCTTCCTCTTGTCAACAGACGTTGTCGACTCGATTGCCTTGCCGTTTTTCCGTGTGACTCTCTCCCGCTGTCCTCGGGAAGATAGCGGCTACGTAACTTTTCCGAAGTTTCCGAAAGCGAAACTTCCTCACGTGTCTCTGTGTTACCTCGGCTCCGTGCTGGCTCTTCGATCTGCAGCTTCCCTCGGCGATCCATCTGGTAACCTGGGCCCGTAGGTTTCCCCGATGTCTCGCGTCGGTAAGACTTCGCATGCTGAGCAGCAGGAACAGACAGTTCTTCAAGTTTCGAACTCATCATTGCCACACTCTGTCGCAGGTAAGACATCTCCGCTTGCCAATCTACCTCATCTGTCACAGGTCTTGGGCGACCTTCTTCCATGTTGGTAAACGGTACTCGATTGCCTTCGTTTCGCTGATGCGCCACGATGTCACCACTCGTTTTCTGCACTACCGCGTCACCCCGCGGTTTCAGGCCTGTCTCAATGTCTCTTGGCCTATCACAAGCCTGTCTCAACTGTACAGGTTGCCTGCCCCGTACGATACTAGGTACTTGAACCTGCACAAGGTTCCCCGATCTATTGTCGACGAGTGGTTTGGACCTGTCAAACCTACTCTCACCAACGGTCTCTCGCCAGTGTGTGAATGTCTCGTTATTCACATCGTTCTGTACTACCTCAGTAGTCTTTGGAACGGTTATCAACCATCCGTTATCCTCATGGAAACCTCTTTCACGCCCACTGCGGGTTCCAGCTTCCGTTTCAAATGCACTGGTTTCGTCAGGTGCACCCGTTTCATCAAGCAACCTTCGTTTGCTTTTCCGTTTACGTAACTTTGGACGCGCGCCTCCGTGCTCACTATGGGGCACTTCATCCGACTCGTCCTCGGTATCTTCCGGACCTTGCCTGGTTCTGTGACAAGAAAACGCTAGAACCCCACTTCTGGTACCAGTTTGTGACGTTCGTCGCTCGAGATCAACTAACCCTTCATCAGACGTGGTACCAATTTGTGTCGGTCTTACCCGAGACGCTGCTTCGTCGTCGGGCTGGGTTCGGCTCCAGCCAACTGACCTTCTGGAGTCGCCCGGGTCACTATCCTGTCTACTTCTGCTGTAGACGAGCGGTTCCCTGTCTCCGCTCTCAGTGCCCATTTCTCCAAGAGGAGGTCCCGAGGGTATCGCTTGTTTGCGAACAGTGTCGCTGTCAAGCTCCATCTCACTTTCGGACTCTGCCACTGCCGCGGTCGCCGGGTGGGCAACGTCCTCGTCCTCAGGATGGCCGTCCTTTAGAACAGGGTTCGCTCTCTTGCCGGCAGGAGTCCTCAGCTTCCTGTGAGATCTCTTAGTCAAAGACTTCCTCTTTTTCTCCGCCTTAACCGAACCCTCACGTACCATTCTGCATCTCATGACTCTCGAGTTATCGTCAATCGGGGAAAACTCTGAACGTTCTCTTGTCCGAGAGGACAAGGTGTACATCTGACGAGTCGTCACGTCGTGCCGTCTCAAACACGCGAACATCTTGCGATAATATATACACGTGTAATATTATCGCGGTATACTGGTCTCACGACACTCTCTTCTGATAGGACAGGTTCTAGGTCTAAAACCTCCCTAACCGCACGCAGAACTGGGTTCCGACCGGCGCACGAGGTGGGCCCTACTTCGCACTTCGGTCAGTTCTCGGGACTACGTGTTTCGATCACCAAGTTATTTGCTCTGAATAACGATTGGCTTGAATACAAGATTTTCCTGACTCTATCGTTTTCCTGGTCTTACCGCACTGTAATCAGTTGTCGGGCGGTCTTTTCCCGTACTGCGGTCTTTCGGTAACAGTGGTCTTTCCCAGTAACTATTTTTAGTTACCGGGCGATGGAGCCCCTCCAACGCTCCACCGGCGTGTCAGCCATCCAAGTGTCACAATCCAAATGTAACGCCGACCCCGTAAGGTTACCAGAATGTCCTGAATTTTGTTCCCAAGAATTTCCGAATTTTGGTTCCCTAACGAGGGTCACGCTTACTCCCACGGGTAACCGGACAAGCTCCGATCCTGCCTGTCGCCAAATTTACCCTTATTATCGTTTTTGTACTAAATTGGTTTTTCAGGTATCCCGACGGTCACTTCACCGAGTGCCGAAGTCGCGTAAAACTCTCCCAGCCGAGGACGCCGAAGTCGCGTAAAATCCTCCCGGCCGAGTACGCCGAAAGTGCGTAGAACTTCCCTTGTGTCGAGTACGCCGAAATCGCGTAAAACTCTTCTCAGTGTATAAAACCAAACACTGTCGGATCTTGGAGTTCTTCGAACTCCAAGAGGGATTTCCTTGCCCGACGCCAAATTCACCCTTGGTTTCAAGGATTTCAGAATTCCAGAAAATGGCTACCTTAAGAAGGTCACCTCTACTCTCATGGGTTACCCGACAAGCTCCGATCGCGGAGTTCTTCCAAACCCAAGAGGGACTTTCCTGCCCGTCGCCAAATTCACCCTGGTTTTCGATCTCACACTGAATTGGTTTTCCTGTGTATCAACGGTATCCTTCCCCGAGTATTACTCAGCCGTAGATCTCCCACAATCGGGACCTAGACCGCTTCGCGATCAACTGCGGGATCCAACCCGCCGGATCGGCGCTGTCGGCCCGTCTCCCAACAGTGAACTTCTTTAGCTGTACTCGGGATCGCCTGATTATATTATTCGGACGCCCCTTTCGTCCGTAAATATGTTTGTACTAACCGGAAACTCGAACTCTGACTCTGTCGTAACCAAAATCACTCGCCTACCACACTGAGTGCAGTATATTTGAATCGGTAACTGAATCGCTAACCAACAACGCTGTTTGACAGTATTGCTATGTATGAAGAGTCGAACCAACTCTTCACGTATAAAGCAGCGCACTGTGAGGCAGGCTCTATGCATCCCAAATTAACGCGTCTGCTCGCTATGCGCTGGCTTCAGACCGTCGATCGGGCTTCCCTATCACGGTCGTTACCGGACAGTCGCCTATTGAAATTAAATAAAAATTAAATGATCGATGCTGGGCCTTCGCATGTAAAATTAAGAGAAACGATGCTGTTCCCTTCGCATGTAAACTGAAAGAAAACGATGCTATTCGCATAAAATAAATCTTCCCACATACGCACGGTAACCTTGACCGCCACATTATCTTTTAATTATTAATCATGTATGGATATTTGGAAGAAATAGTTTGGCTGGACTTACCGACACTGGCTGGACTGTGTGGCATATATAACGGAACTGTCGATTCAAGGGAATCTGGTGAGGATGGAACAGGTGACAACGGAACAGGAGACATAAGTTGACGAACAGGAACGTCCCTTGGCAGCGGACCTGAACATCAAGTCGAACAAGTAACATTAATGGAAACTACTGGGTTCCAGATACGCCGACCATGTAATTGAAAATTACCAGAGACTGATACATTAAAAAAAATGTACAGAAGTAACATTAAACCAGATCTGCTTAATTTTTTTGCTTAATTCTACACATTCATTTGTCACAGTAGACATCTGTTATGTATTTGTCAGTACATCCACCGATATTTCTAGATCAGTGGTTCTTAACCTTTTTTGACACACGACACACCTATGCTTGCAACAAAACTTGGCGACACACCACGCTATCGTCGTGTGTGAATAATGTAAAAAATGTTAAAGTTAAACTAGTTATATACTTAACATTTTTAATTGTTAACATTTGCAATGAATGAAAACGTTCATGTTAAGTTCTTTGTGATTTCTACTTTAACTTAGTAACATTTAGTGGGATTTTTGCTCCCAGATTTTTCTCTCTAACAGTTTGTTTAGTTTTTTGTTCTTTTTGTTGATCATTTGAGAAAATCTTGCTAAGGAACTAAGAAATGAAACCTACTCCTTGATTGCTTTGCTCGCCAGTGTTTTGTAATGTTCTTCTTTGTACGTCTTAGCCCAGAACCGAGTTCTTGAGGATTGCTTGTGCATATCCTTCTGTCTAGATTTCTTATTTTTATATGTTTTCATGATTGGTTTACTATTATAAACTAGCAGTGGCAGCAGCATCATTTTCGCATTCACTGTTGGAGCTAGAATTCGTCTCATTGCTACCAAAATCTGATTTCGCATCATCAGTAATCGTAATCTCCAAACTTCTAACACGCAACTCGAAGCCCAAGCGCAGGGCACCAGCCTATCACGAGCGCTACGTCAAATCAGAGAGGGGTTACAGAAAATAGTCCAAAAGAGGCCCGAGTTCGGTTTCCAGAAGGTCAAATCAAATCAGAGGGGGTTCTTCAGAGAGTAGTCGAAATGAGGTCCGAGTCAGGTTTAGAGGAGGCCAAATCAAATCAGAGAGGTTTCCAGAGAGTAGTCCAAAAGAGGTTAGTTGTAGATTCGCAAAATTTTCGTTTTCTTCTGAGAAATATAGGGCTATCCATTTCGAATGTTACAGTAATGGGTAAAAGTTTACATCCGCGCGGGCGCAAACGTATAGGGGCCTATACTGTATAAGGTAAATATCATGGACATTCCAGATTGTGATATAGGGGCCTACTAGAATAGATAGAGTGCTACGAATTCTCACAGCCTACGTCCGCTAAACTTTAAGTAAGTAAGTGTAATGCAAGAATGACGGACGTAGGCTGTGAGAATTCTCGACACACTAATTTTTCGCGACACACCAACGACACACCATGTTTACGCGACACACTCCCGGTCGATTCGCGACACACTAGTGTGTCGCGACACACCGGTTAAGAACCTCTGTTCTAGATGACCTCAAATCAGTTTTGAAAATAACTGCTTTTATTATTATTATTATTACAAAAATTTTTAACGCGCGCAAAGTCACACAGAAATGCGAATCTGAGGCGCGGTAATTATTAATTATTATCAAAAGTACCATAATCACATCATGTTGAAGTCCCAAATTTTCAGCCACATTTACTTGCAAACAAATATATCAAAAGTTAACTATTTAAATTTTCCAAAAATTTCACACCAGAAGAAATAACACAGAAAATAACAATTGACAGAAATTGAATAGAAATTCTAAACATAACAATTAATAGAAATTCAGAATAAAAACCAATCAAAGTAGAAAGATGACAAAGCTGAGGAGCATCCAACCTGGCTTCCTTTTGTTAGGTCGAGGTGAAGAGGCAGGAGAATCCGGTGCCGGTCTTTTCCTTCCAGTCGGCTGGCCAGGCATTGCCTCATCAGCTTCGTCTATCATGATATTCTGAATCACACAGAAAGGGATCATTTGGATTAGTGCCAACGCTTATCATTTACTCGACTCCGGAACTTAATTTAATTAATGGCAACTTTGAAATGAGGTAACGTAAGGCAAGTTTGAAGGTGGTATAGCATTAGCTCTCTTGTCAATTATTTTATATTGCAATTAGTTGTCACTTGTCCTTTAATCTTTCACTGGTTAGTAAATTACTACCCACACAACATGAGAGCTTAAGAGGTGTCTTTGTCATAGATTACAGCAGTTGTACTTATTTATATCTTGGAAGAACATTCTCTTAAGTTAAGGCCACTCTTCTATAGAGGTGCGCACTGCACATTAACCGAATGGAGAGTACAGGTTTAAACCTCCATTCAGGCGGTCACTGCGCAAGGACCTTGAGCAAGTCCACACAAACTGCTCAATGATTATTAGTCACAGGTCATGCGTGAAATTCTGAATTTTGGAAGGAGGACAATATCAAATACAGTTGTATTGTGTAAACCAACATGTTACGATTAACATTATTTTCATAATCAGTAAAACAATCACTTTATTAAATATGTTCAGTAAGGCTAAGATTGTAGGAAAGGTCAGCTCAGAAATGTTAAGAGCTCAAAAAGATTGCACAAGACGACTGAAGGCAGAGATAATAAATACGTCGCTTACTTTGTTCACTTTAAACGGATTTCCAAATGTATGTTGTCTGACGGGAAGGGTTTCGATTTCCCTCAGCGGCTGCGGCAACTTCTTCAGGTATTCCTGATAATTACCCATGTCCTGAACGGATATCGTGTGCAGGTTTTCTGTTCAAGAAACATTCGCAGAATAACACACAAACTCACACCCAGTCCTTGATAGTTCTCATCAATTTACAAGTATAACCAGTGCAAGCTCAATTAAACCCTGTACTTCTACTGAACACAGACATAACTTCAACAATCGGCTTGACCTACTCAGATCTGGCACCGGGACGGACAAGGCAGCCTGGCTATTGCGGACTTGATTTGATATATTGCTGGTGTTTAAGCTGGCCTACCTGACATGGCCTTTGTCTGGCGATGAGAAATTCTGGAGATTTACATTTACATTCTAAACATATCACATACATTTAATCTAAAATTAACAAATCTCTAGTCTGCTGTGTGGTATAATTGATTAGTCTGTAATCGATATATTGTGGGTCCAACTCTGCCCACAGCATCCAAATAACAACCATGACCAAGTTGCTTACAAACAAGTGCCTCTGTCACCAAGCAGTATACTTTGATAGCAGCATATGCTGCGTAGCAAACAGCGAAGTTCTGCAATGTGCTGGCCCGAGTCCACGATTTCTGGATTCGTCCATTGCCAGCTCAAGGTTGAAAAGCGTGAAATATGAGCACCTGCCCTACATTCCACTATGGAAGCTGTGCTTTACTTTTTCTATTTACACAAGGTGACCTTTGCAGTTATCTGCTAAATGGATTTCGGTTGAAAACATCACCCAAACTACAACCTGGGTTAAGCACTATTGAATTTAAACTCAAAACTTCACGATGAGCTTTTGGTTAGAACTCTAGTGATTTATAGAATGAGCGCAGCATCTACAGATCAATACGAAGGAATGTTTTACCTTCTTCCTGAAGATAACTTGTTCCAAGCTTTGGCATCTTCATGAAGTTCACTCTCATTCGCACAATCTGGTTGAGAAGATCATTTCGCTTTATGTCGAATGGATTTCTGCACAACAAGAAAACAGTCACTGCAATGTAGACTTTACAGATTTTACATTTTAATTAATCAACAAACTCTGATAGCAAACTCTATTCGCTCTCAGTCCAGAGTCTCTCCTGTTACAGTTAGAGCCAATGCCAGTACTAGCTCTCACATAAAAACAATCTCAGTTCCATCACCCATAATGATCTATCTGCAAAGCATAAAGAAGTGTAAAGTATACATTTCGACAGCAAAAGTTCTACTCTTTCTTTGTCGGGGCTGTAACTGATTGGTAAGAGCGCTGGTCTTTTAACGCTGAGTACAGGTTCAAGCCGCCTCTGAGATGACTGCTGTGTAGGGACCCTGAGCAAGTCCTTCATTTGTAATTGCTGAGCACAATCAACTGATGCTTGATCATTATATAGTGGCGCTTAATAAATGCCTTGAAACTATTTCTTGTTGGCCTTCAAACTTTATCTGGATATGTAACTGCACTTCACCTGGCGACTGACTAAATGTGCCTCTGATTCGCATTTCTTTGTGTCTTAGTGCGCATTAAAAATGTTTGTAATAATATTAATAATAATAATAATGCTCAGTCTCTTGTGTCATTTCAGTCTCGGCTTAAAAACTATCATTATCAACTCATTTACCCATCATAGCATGCCTCTCTGTTACAATGAACAGACTTTTTGGTATTGGTCAGACTGGTGCATGAGTTTGGTGCCTTGTACCTCTGACACCAGCAACACAGAAATTCTTTTACTAGACTGTCCTTATGAAAAGACCGAAGGAATGCGGTTATGAAAAAGGCACACGAAGTACATTAAAAAACTCAAGCTTTGATTACGTGTAAGCACGAGTTGCCGGGTTGCGTGTTTCGACGTGCAGCATCAGCGTATCCCAGTCCTTCAGCTCCTGCTTCAGACTCGACAGGTCGCCACGGTGATGAGCCAGCAACTGATTGAAGTCGGCACGCTCCAGAATGGATGTCTGCGACCGCGACATCACTTTTATGCCCTGACAGACGGGCTGACACTGACCGACGGATGCAACCAACCGGTCATATTCCAGCTTTGCCTGTAAATCAAACCATTCATAAGAATATCTTAGCCGAGAAACAGTTTAGTTCGTCATGACATTTAGAGTTTATGACAATCATAAACATAAATTCAATAGAACAAAATATTATAACGCCTTGATGTCATGGAAGGCTGAAATGAGTGCAGGATTAAAGAGTTCAGACACTGATAAGAAAGCTGACGAACACACTGCCACACAAGCATGTAAACACATGTGTGTACACATACAAATACCTCTGATGCTAGTATCTGCATAATTACACAGTATCTTTTAAAAACTCTTAAGGATTGACTGAAATTATGTGACACGTCTTACATCCACGACTTAAGATAAGCTACAAGTGTACAATACCTTCCTGTTACAATTTAATTTCTTATTTTGTTAATTACACTTTGGTGCTTATTAAGCTACAATCTCGTGTGGTGTTACAGTCAGAAGTCATGGCAACGTACCTGGTTTTTTAGTTTCTTCAGATAGGAGACAACAGCATAACTCAAGCAGTTCTCGATCTGCTCTGGAATGAGATTTGTTGGGGCACCCATACGTGCAAGCGCTCGCTTCAACGGCTGAAACAGACAAATAAATAAGAAAAATGGAAACAGTGCATTTTTGAGACATGCAGCCACTGGTTTCTAATAAATGGAAACAGTGCGTTTTTGAGACATGCAGCCACTGGTTTCTAATAAATGGAAACAGTGCATTTTTGAGACATGCAGCAACTGGTTTCTAATAAATGGAAACAGTGCATTTTTGAGACATGCAGCCACTGGTTTCTAATAAATGGAAACAATGCATTTTTGAGACATGCAGCCACTGGTTTCTAATAAATGGAAACAGTGCATTTTTGAGACATGCAGCCACTGGTTTCTAATAAATGGAAACAGTGCATTTTTGAGACATGCAGCCACTGGTTTTTAATAATTTTTGTCCGCACTGCAAGTTCTCTGGTGCATTCAAATCTTATCTCGAGATCTGTTCCTCTGAAATCGTTTATCCAGCAGAAACCTTCCTTCTTGTCCTTCTGACACTTCAGCGCTTGACTGAAACTGCCTCACGGATTGATCTTCTGGATATTAATCTGATTACAGCTTGATTTTGGTATGCCATAGGTTAAAGCCTTGTGCATTTGACACTGGCACAATAAAGTTACAAATTACAATTACTAGATCTTCTCCCTAAGAAATTATAATCATGAACTGTGGCATCATTAACAATAGACCATCAGCCGACGCCTGTTCTGTTATGATAAAACAGTAGTAGGCCTACTGAAGAATTCTTCAGATTTGCTTCTCTCTTCACGAATATGGTTGCCCATTGGTGTTAATTTCACACATCACGTAACCTTTGGCTTTGTCACACCAAGCATCTGCACCCTAATGCCCAACCATCCTCCTTTATCCTGGGGAAGGCACTGGCAAAGGCAAACCTGTGACAGGGTCAATTCTATATGCTGGTACCATGAATCTATTTTAGACAAGCAAGGTGGAAACAGGGTACTTTTAAATCATACGATACTGCATTTGCACTTTCAGAACATTTTCAAAAACCAAAATTGCTACTGTGTTTATCTCTTGGTCAATCTAATGATCCCAGTAGAATGAGAATGACAAACTGACCGCTGCATAGTAGACTGGCATTGTCTTGAGATAGGCATCGAACTGCTGTCTCCACTTTGGCGTCGGTTTGCATTTATGAACTTTGAACATCTCATCTATAAAAAAAACACTCACTTCAGAGACATAAGTAAAAGTAACCAAGTGGCAAGGATTGTTGGCAAGGCACAGGACCACAGAAAAATCAAGAGTATGTCACAGAGAATATTTAACACGATTGATTTACTTACTTATTCCAGTTGACACCTATCAGTTGCCAGAAAGTCATTTCCCCGAGACATCAGCATTATAGGAGTTGCTAATATCAACTACGGGTTCACACAGACTCCTCAAAGCCACAATCACTGGATAACAGTATGCTACTACACGTGCCAAATAGACCACCATACTACACATGATAAATTTTAGATACAGAGGTGAGACAACATGCTATGGCAGAACCACATAACTTCAGATCTAGAGGCGAGAAGATGACAGTTAAGGCACACCCATGTTATGACGCATTTTATGGAACAGTGTAACATACAATTGCATTGCATGCAAATATCAGCAACCATATACGACGACATTTGTGCGCTTCATTAGAAGATGCATTCCCAACAAACAGCCAATGTGTAAACACATGATTGCTATCTAAGCATATGTATAGTCATGCCTTTTCAGTGGTTGGGCCGACCACAAGGAATCACCTTCCTTCTGATCTGCATGTTCTTTTAACTAGGGACTCTGCATACACCTTTTACAAGCATCTCAAAACTGTTCTTTATCGTCGGAGTTGGGCTGGGAGTGCCTCTGAGTAGGCATCTGCGAGGGGTGCCATACAAGTCCTATGAATGAATGAATGAATGAATAGATCCTGTCTAGTAACTTAAAAAAGACAAACTTACCGAGCAGTGGTACAAGCTGTGGGTAGTTGTATGGCATAACAAACAGATTAACTGATGACAGACTTGTGCTAGCTTTCAGATAGCCAAACGGAAGTCCGATGTCATTGTACTTGGCACTGCCGGCAATGAAAACCTAAAGGCAGACAAAGTGAAGGCGCTCATCACAACACAGAAACAACATCACTGATTTGCTCTGTGCAAATCCGTACCCAATTTGTATCTAAGCACCACAATATTCATATAATATCGCGTTAAGAATATCTCAAAGGTACAGTACTATGCGATGTTGGTGTTACCTGGCTCAACAAACTTCTAGACGCTAACATTTCTCAAGTTCATCAGCTTTGTTAACTGTTGTAAACACTTGCACTGTTCTTGTACCAACTTTCGATACTGCACAGCAACTGGGCGATCCTGTTAGCAGAACAGTTCTGTTCAACTGTGTGCTCCATTTTGACATTAAATGTTGTTTGCCCCTGTGTCTTGTAAACCAACTGTTTATCTGGCCATCAATAAAGGCTATTCCATTTTGATTATTCACACAATTTTTAGTAAAGACATCCTCAAAATTCCGAAAAGGCATGTATTACACGAATTAATGAAAAAGATGCCCTTACCTTTGCTGACTTAACCCACTACACATCAGACCGCCTTTACACTACCTAGCCACCAAACAAACTCACCTGCCATGCTACGTTTGGCTGCCTCCTTTCGAGAATGTACTGTGTGAGCGGAGATGGTTCTAACTCGTACTTGTCAAACGGCAGGTTGTCTAAAACTACGGGTTCACAGGAGTTACAGGAAAACTTCAGGACAGGGTGGGACAACCGGGGAGGCTAAAACACAGAACATAAAACGTTAACAAGTATCCGAATATGAAGCCTAACAAAAGCATCTAGCACATCGACCGTGCTAATGGCATTAAACACACTTTCCCAGCATAAAAGTGCAACAGATTGTCTGCTAGTGTGACCTGTAATCCAGAAAAACTCTCGTTAATTACAGCGAATTTTCAGTCAATAGCCAAAGAACAGAGCAGAGACTGCGTTTCTTGGAAGGAGTGTAGTACCAGGTGATCCCTGCCAGCCAGAAACTGTTACCCAGCAAAGAGGAAAATGACAAACAACAAACAATTACCGTTAACAACAGCTGAAAGGCGCTTACCGTAAATGTGGACGTGCTTATGCATAGGGTTGTTAATATCGTTGTTTTTGGCAAACCGATTATCGATTGTAGAAATCCGATATTAAACCGATCATCGTTTTTTTGCCTTCATAGAAATATATTATGAATTATAATATAATGCAAGTTACTTAATGCATTATGTACTGTAACGTACGTACAAGCCACACAGTGTTGACACCGAATTGTTATTTTCTACTTAGAGAGTTAAATGTCAAGCTATTAACTATTAACCTAGCTATAATGCCTACTTAACGACCGGTCAACTTGCTATTGGCGTCAATTAAACAATAAATGTATTCATTGACAAAAACGCGGCAAACTTGCGACCCAAATTCACGGGGACTATGTATTAGAAGACGTCAAACACTGACACTAATACGCCTAGTTAAATTGAATGGTTTACTTGTGCATCAATGACGCCGGTGTTACTGTGAAACCTCTTATTATACATAGTCACCTCGAATTTAGAAATATAGCTAGGTTGCACAGTTAGGGATCCGATAGCGCAAGTTTGCCAACAAATTGAACAATTTAATTTTTTCTGGTATTTTTTTAAATTTTCCCTACGAAATTTTTTTTTTAAAAATAAATTCCATTATCGTTTGTAAATAACAGAAACCGATAATCGCTTTCAAAAACGATAATCAGAATTCCGATTTCCATTTAACAACCCTACTTATGCACCAAAACCAATTCAAGGGACTAAGGGAATGCATACAGAATTAAAAAACAAAACAGTCACAGAATGATGGTATAGAAAACAGTCACAACGAAACAAAGTGCAGAGATTTTTACAAAGACTTCCACAGTCTGTAAAGTAACAGGCAAGTCAACAAGAAAGTCAAACGACGGAGGCGCCACACAAATCCGGCTGTAACGTAAGAACTCCACGGTTAACTGTTAACTCCTGTTACAATACATGGCTAACTGTTAACTCCTGTTACCTGATTCAACGATTTTCGGTGGGTATCCACCCCAAATGCACCAGAGGTTCGGACAAGTGATTTTGTTGCGAGTCACTAGAGCTCGCGGTCTGCCGAAACACTGGCGCCGCTGGGCTGAACACAACATATGTTGCAATGTCACATGCGCTGCCAACGCCCGAGAAATCAACTTTAAAACTACTACCAAGAGACACCCTCACAATGACAGTTACACGACGCTTTTCAATCAAAACAACGGCTCATCTATCAATCTTTCCAGTCTTGATGTGCAACGTTTCTCTGCCAGCAAACCACGTCCACAGCCCACTTTCATCCTCTTACGGAAATTTCGTAACTGTTTATGACATACACAGAAACTGTGTCTTGGTGTTACAACTTGAAGCCGGTGAATTATTTCTCTTTAACAGGGCCAGCTGATTCTTCGTTACCACCCTATGCTATCGGTCTACCCAGGGCACTCCTCAGAACACCGTTATGACTTGCCAGTAAACACCTCATCCATTCAACATCCCCAGGTGGTAAAAGTGCAGTTTGGTGCAAGGTTAGGGACAAAACTTAACCCGTGGACCAGAAAAGAATGAAAATAGGCTACCTCAAGGACTTAAAATAAAGTGACCAAGACCCCTTCCCCAACTGCAACATAAAAATCAGCAAAAAACTTGAATCAGATTTGTATGGAAATGTTTAACTAAAGTACAGAGAGATAGACAAGAGGCCAATCAAAATTTAAACATCAGGTGAAAATGATTGAAGTGTAACGTGTTAAGCAGCTCACCAGTGATGGACTGTTAAGGTCGGGCCAGAACGATTCTGGGATCGGCCAGTGGCCCACCGTGTAGCCCTTCTGCGCCGAACGGGGCACGTAGATGAGCCGTCGACAGTTCTGCCATGCCTGGTCCTGCCCAGACGGGGAGGCAGGACGTTTCTCGCCGTTCTTTTCGTTCTCTGCAATGTGCAATCAATTTTACTCTCAGGATGTAAAAGGATTCTATCACACAACACTGTGTTACAACACAGGAGGCAGAAAGTGTTCAAGATTTCAGTAAACAATTGACATTTCACTTACTACTTAACTCAGCACGTGCACAGAAAATCCAACATCATAACAAATCCCAGATGTGGCTCACAGCTTACAATAAATTGTTATGATGATTACAATAGAATACTTTTCCAGCGGCAAACGAGAAAAAAACATGAAACCTGATAAAGGAAACCAAATGTTGTCGATATTAACAGAAATGAAACACACGCTGTTCCGATTAATAAGGCAACATTCTCCAGAAACCCAACATGACTTAGTCCTCTTTTAATTCTATTTCCTAAGGTAACATAGTGGCTAAGAAAACAAGTCACAAACAAGACATATATGCATACATGCTGCACAAATTGATATTAGAGATTCAAAACTAATAACTGTTAATTTCAACAACAATTTGTTGAGAAATATCATAAGCAGATATGGACAGTGGTACAGCATCTTTTAAATTATAATATAGATTTGAAAGTAATTACTGACATTCCTTTCACTTAATGAATTGTAAATATAACCAGCAAAAGATGGACAGTGCATATTAGAACATGTTTCTCTATAAAAAGTGTAAAATTCAAGCTGCAATAACTTCAACACTGCAAATTACAATAACAAAATCACTCTATAATAACAGTTCACGCTTCACACAGCATCTAAACAATTGTTGTGAGCATCTAAACAATTGTTTTGAAGTTCTCTGCAGAAAAATATTATACTTGAATATTAAAACAACTGCATTAATCAATATAAATCGTGGAAAATGAATTAAAAAATGTTTACCTGAGCCACATCTAAACCTACCGTTTGCAAAAAGAGG
The DNA here is from genome assembly GCA_963556255.1 of Allolobophora icterica. Lineage (NCBI taxonomy): Eukaryota > Metazoa > Annelida > Clitellata > Crassiclitellata > Lumbricidae > Allolobophora > Allolobophora icterica. The sequence goes on from OY744616.1 coordinate 10,210,779, forward strand.
TCCTTCATTGGGAAGTTTTTCAAAGCTTACAACGACTCCACTTTGACACTTTTGCACGAGAGATTCTAGGCACTGAATCAGAGTTCTCTGTGAAGATATGGCATATGAACGTCCTACGAGAGATGCAAAAACCATCGCATAATCAATACCCAATAAAAAAAATGAAAAACAAATGCAATAACATGGTCACAAAGAAGAGAAGCCGAGCAGTACCTTAATACAACCACATCTGATATTGCCTTGCCTACAAAGTTCACAGCTGCACGCACGACCATGTGACAGAACATCGAAGGCATCGAGCAATTGTGCATTAAGGACTTGCTCAAGGTCCCTACACAGTTAAGGCCTAAGTGGAGGTTAGAACCCGTGCTCTTCACATTTAATATAGGCTGAGCACTCTATCAATTGGGCTACCGTGCCCCATGGTAAACCAGCCCTGTGAGACAGCCACAGGTATGAAATGTTGACAACTTCATTTATTCTGAGCCCTGGCATGTCAGGGCAGACGGCAATCCACTCCCTCAATTCATGATCTTCCCTTGACAATATACAGCCAATGTAACCTTTATACCAGAGTTTACCCAGAGCACAGGTGAAGCAGGAAATGTTGAAACATCTTTCTGCCGTAGTATTCAAACCCAGACCTCTCGGACGACTGTTTAGCACACTAACCAGTAAGTAGGCTGTGCCGCAACCTCATTTACTGAAACCGAGTTCAAATCGACTTTGAAAAGTAAACCACTTTATAGCATAAACTATTGATGAATTCCAATATAGCACGGTCAACAACACAATTACCACATGATAACACAACCTTCACTGACTGCAGTAGTCGACCTTACAACTGAGCAAGGCACTATAATGTTCGTACAGTACAACTGCATTTGATAATGCCCTACTTCCAGTAGTCCAGAGGCACACACACACACACACACACACACACACACACACACACACACACATGGCCATACAACGGGACATCAATGGTTGCGAGCTGTAGTCAGTGAAGGTCAAGGTTCCTACACAGCAACCGCCTCTGGGGAGGCTCAAACCCATGATCTCCGCGTTACAGGCCAAGCTCTCTAACCAATCGACTAGCGTGACGTTTATTACATCCTCTGTTACGCCCAGTTGCTACGAAATGACAGCGCATGATGACATGGCTGCTGTATATATCGAGAGACTTAATGACATTGTAAATATCATTTACTTCAGTCAACTTCAAACACTGTGCTGATAACAAACAAATGACCAACTGTGCATGCCATAATAATGACACCAAACATTTTTCACTAGCAACGCATCACATGTGAATCAATGTCAGTAATGGCCATAAAGTACGTAAAATGGATTAACAAAAATTTCACATATATGTATTTTAAATTATATTATATCTTAAAGTACCCTATGCTAGCCCTGAGAGCAGCCATGGGTATGAAGTGTTAGCAACTTCATTTTCTTAGCCTCTGCATATGATGACGGGTGGCCAGTCCACCCTTGCCGTCTTATCTTACCACCGACAGTGTACTGTCAGTGTACTATTTATAGCCGAGTTGGTTAGGGGCTCAGGTGGAGCCGAAATCTCGAAAAACATTTCTGCCCTGGCGAGTATTTCAACCCCCGACCTCTCGGATAACAGTCCAGCAAGCTAACCACTATACCATCAAGCACCCCATATTGTATCTTTAAGGGAAACAAAAAATGCTCTGAATGCATGAATGAATGAATGAATTAATGCATGCAATGTACCTCCAGTAACTTCACACATTGCATGAATAGCTGTGTCATCGGCAGATGGAATGTAAGTGAAAACGTCAACAGGCGGCGCTGCACCCATCCGTAAAACAACTCCAAAGAGTCTTTGGTCCCAGCGGAAAGGTTCCTTTGTTAGTTCGCTGCCTGGAACAGCCGTGTTCATTGGAAGATTCAGCTGAAGCAAACGAGAAAAGGTGCTCCGGTAAAGCAACACTGCAAGCATCTTGCCAAGCCACTCTTACAAAGCAACTGAAATAGAACCAGCAAGGGTAGGAACGGAAGAAAAACCAGACCAGTCTGCAAGTATATATGCAAGCGTGCATGTACAGTATGTAAACAAGTGCGTGTCAAGTATGCATACATGCATGTGTGGTGTGTACCAGTATGAAAGCATGTACATGTGCATGCGTTTATGTAACCATGTGTGTATTATTATCCGTGTGTGCAAGATGAAAGGAATTCGTCGACACCTGTCAACCACGGTTGGTACATCAATCATCTGTTTCTACACGTATGCAAGAGACGGCCAGCAGAGACATTATCCAACCACCAGAGCATCATTCAATAATGGATCAACCTATAGTTCTCTTCGAATGATTACACAGGTGAGAATGACCTTCAAGAGGACCTTAAGTGCTAGGCGACCGTCCAAATATACATATTATACACATACACTAGTAGGCATGCAAAAACATACAATCTTACACACATATAATTGCATCTAGATATTTAAACAGCATACATACAAATGTATTTATATATTTCTCAATATGATGCATTTTAGAAGCCTACTAAAACTGCCTCTTAATTTATGAATAAAGCTATTGAATGCTGCTGCTGATGATGATAGCCAGTTTTATATATATAAAATCAATATGTCTGACCCAAAAACAATTCTACACATATCAATAACAATGCTACACATATCAATAAGATATGACATCGAAAGCAGACCAGACAAGTCAGACATAAACCACAAAACAGATATTGCCACAACATTATTGAAGCCAGCCTAGTTTTCAAAAGAAGACAAGCATGCCAAATAGCGTAAATGCAAATCATTTAAGTTATTCAATAAATTTGCATATGCAAAATAAGAAGTCTGGATTCAGTAAAGTAATATCAAAACGAGAGAGGCACAGCCTGTAACACCGCATTCAAGTTAAAGATACTTTTAAAAGAGTAAAATCCAAACATCGCATGATTTTTCAGTTTCTCTGATAATTAATTACCAGATTCTGAAACTGTCCTCACCTCACATACATTTGTAAGTCTGTGCTAGCATCTCATCATAACTGAAACCTCTTTTTCCTCGGCCATTTTACGTCAGCCATGTCCCTGGATTTCAGCTATCCAGATTCCCGGACTTTGGCTAGTTTTGCAACTTCCCTAATTACGAGACCATCACCTGATGATGCCTTAAATTTGTTACAGGTAATAATTTAAAGAATTCCATAACTAGTTTAAACCACTTGCAAAAACACCAAGGCCCCAGGCAATGTAACCCTTGTGTCATAGAACTGACACAGAAATGTGACATGAAATAATGAAGTACCCAGTACAAAGCTGACTTAGCTACACCAGATCCTCCTTATAGCATGCCTAATTAAAACATGGATTCTGCTATAAAACAGTCAGGTACAAGGATTCCGAGTTCAGGCTTTAGAAAATGGCTTTGTAATAACACAATCTTATCACAAGGCAGTCCTAGATATAGCTCCCACATGAGAATCATAAGGAGACTTGGCATATTTGATGTGAACTCTGAAACACTGACGTGATTTCATTAGAAGAACAGCTCAGTGGCTGAGCTGTTTAAACTACAATTATTTCTTCATTATTCTGATTCTGAGCCTTAAGACTTATGGACTAATCTGGATATGACCTGATTACAGCTTGGTTTTGGTGTGCCATCGGTTGATGCCTTGTGCATTAGACGCTGGTGCAATAAAAATTACTAATTATAATTTAATACTGCCATAAGAGTTTCTCTCACCGCACATGATGCACTCGTCATTGTTGTCATTTTGCTGCCATCTGTGAAGCAAATGATGATTGCGGGTTCCAGATAAAATGGACAGCGACCCTGGAAACACCAAGAAGTCAGGTAATGCTTAAATTGTAAGGCAAGATATTGCTTATGTAACTAAGGTATTCCTTTTGTCTGCATAAAATTAAGGTAAGGTTTTGCTAAGGTACTGCTTTCATTCATATAAGCCGTTCTTCGTACATAGTGCATCTCTAATTCAACAATGAATTTCCCTGCATGAAGCAGAGGTTGAGGGATCTTTGAGCTTAAATACAAGCACAGAATACACCACCAAGCAACATTTTTTATAACCACCTATCTGCACACAAATACATGGCCCAAAACTGAGCTGTCAATTCCACAGGACACATTATGAGTCAATCTTGGACGCACAAGCAAAGGCCAACATATCGGTAACAAGCATGGATTTGGCAGGCAGATTACAGACACGTGGGGCGTGGTGGCTCAGTGGTAAGTTCGACGCCTTGTGACCGGAGGGTTGCAGGTTCGAATCCCACTCTAGCCACTGAGTACGGACCTTGGGCAAGTCCTTCACTCGCGATTGCTCGTGGCGCTTCAGCGTGAAAACTCCGACACAGTATCAATGCTGTAGTCGGGAGCGCATCTGAATAGTAGTTGACTTCGAGAGGCGCTATAGAAATATCCGGAATAAATAAAAAAATAAAAAAATAAAATACTACAGAGACACGCATTGAAACAAATGAACCAGCATCATAAACTATATTCATTTCGGCTTTCCTACAGATGTAATTAATAAGAGAAGAGGGAAGCAAGCAACAATGAGCTATGTAAGCAAGAAAATTACATAAACAAATATTGTGTAAACAAAATATAAACATAATCAGCAGTCAAGAACATCTTTTTCTCCACATGTGCCCAACTTCCCGCTTCCACTTCCGTACCATATACATATCCGAACTACCTCAACCAACATCTTTAATAACATCAACCACCATTCACCTCACTAAATGACACATCAAAGAGACCTTATCTCTCCCATCTTCACTCTATCCAACTCTGTACCATACTCCAAGCTTCAGCTAATTCCTGACAACAAGGGTTATAATATATAAGTATATGCTCACAAAAATCAAAGCTCACAACTAGAATGTACTAAAGTAGAACCTAAACCCAACCATCTGTCCACATTGCCCATAACCACATACAGAACTCTTCAATGACTATATAGACTACACATATTACATATAGTCTAAGCAAAATCAACTGCCACATTTTTCTCAAATAATTATTATTATTATTACAGAGATTTTATATAGAGCCCATTCAACGTTATCTATTTGGGAGTGTTCCCAGTCCAACCCCGGTCAAACAAGACAGTTTTAAGGAAAGAGTGGAGCAGAGAAGAGCATCTAGAATCTAGAAATAATCTAGAATCCACAATTTTCATTTCCTCATCTATATACCCAACAAAACCTCCTAGTCAATATGGATTCGAAACGTGGGCCTGAGAAAGGAGGACATCAAACGAATGGAGGTTTTGAAGGGTGGATTTATCAGAGGATGGAGAAAATTAGTTGGATTAACACACAAAAAATGAGGAGATGTTGAAAAGAGTTGGGAAAGTCCCAGGAAGAAAGATCTTTGATAGCTATTACTCGACAGAAAAAAATGGATTGGTCATGTTCATGTTTGTGGGCCATGGTGGCTCAGTGGTAAGTTCGGTGCCTTGCGACCGGAGGGTTGCAGGTTCGAATCCCACTCTAGCCGCTGCGTACGGACCTTAGGCAAGTCCTTCACTCGCGATTGCTCGTGGCGCTTCGGCGTGAAAACTCCGACACAGTGTACCAATGCTGTAGTCGGGAGCGCCTCTGAGTAGTAGTAGACTTGAGGAGGCGCTATAGAAATATCTGAAATAAATAAAAAAATAAATAAAATCTGGACAATGATGGCTGGACAGGCTTAAAGAAGCTCAGTGCATTATCTGACATTTGAACCTGCCAGAGGGCAAAGAACCTGAGGAAGACCTCCTAGTTAATCTCAGAAGAAACAGACCTGTCCATATGTGTCAATTCCCGAAGTCATGCGATTTATGTTGAGAAGATCAAATGTGTGCTTGAGCGCAGGACCGAGCGTCGACAGGCCAAGCGCTTCCAGGTTTTTTAATTCCTTCATGAATGTGGCATGGTTTTCTTTCCATCCAGCCTACAAAAGAAATCCAAGCCAATTAACTTAGCTTGTACTATAGCTAAGTGCATCACATGTCGATTAACACTTTGACCGCTAGGGATGTGTTAATATGGCCTCCATTGGGTAAGTTCAGTGCACAGTTAGTTCAGAGGTCATAGTGCTAAGGAAGTGACCGAGTAAGTAGCAGAGAACGTTTACATACATACAAAAACCACATTATGATGGGTGTAAAAATAACAAAGACTAACTATAACTAAATATATCGATTCACAGAACTACTTTCAAGTAGTTTACATTTAATAGGCAATATGAAACGGTGCACTCTCCTGCAAAGAGAACCTGTCCCCACAAGAGGTTGCCAAAACTAATGAAGGCAGTGTCCAGTTAGCTGCAATCTCTGGAATTGCTTGAGCAATTAGCTCTTCTGCAGTAGTTTTCCACATATTCGCCATCAATGACCTTTCTTATGAACTCCACTAGTACATGCAGCACCAAGTGATTTAAGAAAGCCAGCATATGCAGGTAATGCATACATGATTCTTGAAAGAATGATCACAACAAAACTTCAAGATATCGTAATCGTAACTGTAAACTCCAAATATCGAAAGCACTACCCTAAAGCAAAGTGCAAGCACCAGATTATTCATGAGCGTTGCAGAATATGTAGGATCTGTGTTCATAGATGGTTGAGAAGAAAGTATATCTGGTTAATGATGCTACGAAAACAGTTCGCTTGGTCGATAAACGAAAGTTCAAACTGTACAAAGATTTAAAACAGCTTTATATTCTATAGCTGTTCATTTTCGGGACATGGGGATAGTGGCCAATGGAACATATCATACCAGGCCACCAAGTTTTTTATTTTGGATATTTTTTATTTTGGAGATATTAAGTTGCTGTGGTGGTCCAGAGCTAATATTATGAAAGTCTGCATTAATCCCAATGCAAGCAGTTTTAGGATTCCAAGTACTTCACTTTCGCACAGTTATCTCATTTTTAGGTAGCTCTATAAATAACTGTAGAATACGGCTAAAAAACTTAGAAGTGCTTTCTGGTTGCAAGACACAATGCCTCAAGCATTCCAATTGTATATTTGTGTTTGATTCCCCTATTCATCAAGCATTACATAATCCTTTCTGTTACTTTGCCTTGGACAATACAACAGCTTAGTCTTCTTCCATAAGTCGATCATGTTTGCACCCAGAAAAACATTGCTTCCATTTAAATGCTTGCTTACTTACTCTCCAAATCGAAACAAAATAGTCCACGCGCAAGTTTTTCTCATTTCAGTTTACACCCCTGGCCGCATCACTGCGCAACAACACTGCAGCCATCATGGCGAACAATGCGAGAGAAGAATTGGTTTGGGTGTTTTAAATCCGACAATTCGGTCTATACCGACGTAAATGGACCTACATCGCATAACAGAAACCACACTAAGAAGATGTAGGAATCAATCATAATAAAATTAAATAAAAGAACCACTAACTTTGACGTTTGCTGGCGGATCTTCAAACGTTAGTAGCATGTATCTATCCCAGCGACTGTTCGGATCTCTCGACCTTATCTACAAAATCAACCAGCAAACTGGTTACACCCTTAAACAGCGCTACATAAAACTTTGTACCGGCCACAAAACAATTTGTGTGGGTTTGTTTCATTACCTTCATGAACGTCTCAACTGCGCCTTTCGCTACGTCTAACATCGTAGTCCCCATATAAGTTCGTTGGTTCATCGAGGCGCTTGTATCGACAAGAAATACGATAATTGTCATCCTGCATTAGTTATACACACTCTGGCTAAATAAAACGCAGTTTTTGTGTGATTTTGGGAGGTTTTGAACCCTATCCTCTCCTCTCGCTCTACCGTCTCTTCCTCGCTGCTAGTCGAGCAGCTAAGGCAAGCCACGGTCGGTCGTCACGTGACCCTTCCGCCATTGCGCCCCCATTGGTAGACGATGGTCACGTGCACGAGTAAGCTCTGAAATGCGATTGGTTATGATTCTTGCTCCAACGCCGTCTATATTTAGATCGGTAAGGTCGGTCGCTGCAAGTGAGGTATACATATAAATATATGTATATATCTCATTGGTCGCTGCGAGTTCGCTGTGCGATAAATATCTTGAACACCGGTAGAGTTTTTTAAAGCAAATATAATTTAGAAAGTTTCAAAGACCCAGCCGTTAGTAGGTTTCCTCTTTAAGTATTTGCGAATAATACGATCCATTAAGTTGAAATGAAATTTAAGCCATCTTCACGGGAATCATAAAGTTAGAAAGTAAACTAAGATAGAAATCACGGATGAAGGAAATGTAGGCCTACAGTGTTCTTGGATGGGTTAAATTTTAGACGTTAACACACCCTAATGGATTTCACTTTTCGTGGTTTAAAAAAATAATAATATCTAAGATTCTGCAACCGTATCGCACCGTGTGCGACTGCCTCTTGTCCTACAATAATCCTGATCTCGATGACGTTATTGATTGATTGTCATTGAAAAAGGTTTATTTAGCGCTGTGGTAACGATGGATCAAATTAAACCCGAGAAATTGCCTATATAAGAGGTCGTTAAGAAACAGAAACAAATCGATCGGACATACTTAACGTTAGTCATTTTACTTACTGTGATCGAAACACAAGAAGTGAAAATTAATCGCTGCTCACGACAGGCATTAAATAGCAGTGGCAAAAATCTGATTGAATCAACAAATTTCAAAATTTACACGGCAATTATTATCAGTTTTAATACAGCAACCTATGATATTGAGTTTAAAAGTGAATAGCTCAAGCTGACCATAATTATATTTTTGGAATAAACTCGCGCCAGAGCCATAATTATTATGCGTTCAATAATATGTGGCTCATGTTACCCACGAACTCTGCCCCTTTTTCAATTTCCGCGCAGGCTTTATCGCAAAACCAAAGCAACGCTTCTGAAAGAACATTAATTATCATGTGTCATGTTTTTGGCCACTCCAGTTCAAACCACCATCCACCGTAACCGTCTAATCTTCGGGTCTGGACTTGGAGTCCCTCGTTGGTTATATTGGTATGCATTGAAAAATACGGAAATTACTATGGCGCCTTCTAATAGCCTATGGCGGTGATCTTCGTAACGCTGATGTCACAAGTTCATATCATCTCCTTCGACAACAATGCGATACACGTAACCACGAACTTAATAATAGATGTCTATGGGTTGAATGTCTTTCTAGCAGCTGACGCATAAAAATGTTTTATGTTTATGTTTATATTCGTTTATTACGTAGAACAACAGGCAAAACGCTGTAGGTGTACATGAAAAATAGAACTGAGGATCGAAGTAATAGCTTAGTATGAGTTGGCGAATAACATAAGAGAAATAAAAACAAACATAAAAAAATAACATACGAGAAAATAAAATCTAAAAATTTAAGTAATTATTACAGATATATCAAATTTAATCAGTGAAGTAAAGTAATTAAGGTTACCGTCAACAAGGGTAACGTACGTACTTTGCATTTTACAACGATCGATAGATGACAGAACTGCATCTTCCTGTATAAATATAGGCCTATGTCGGTACGAGATATTGTGCTCCTCCTAAATTGTAATAACTCTCCGAAATAATGCTACACAAAATCTTCGGTGCTCAACAGGTCGTGGTTCTGAAGTTGCTCCATAGCTGCTGTGCTGGGGTGATGCCAATCCCACGCCTGAATAAAGGAGGGTGACGCTAATCTACTCTGGCTCAACAATGTTCAACAGAAACCATAGCACACCATTTAGGCTGGTGGCCAATTAACGTCTTGTTGACCTGGGTTCGAATGCCGACCCGTCCGCTTCTAGGCCTATGTCTTCTGGGGTAATGCCAGAAAAGTCCGTTTTGTTATTGTGCATTTATTAAGCGCCACTATTTAATGACCAAGCATCAATCGATGGCGCCGAGACATTGAGCGGAGTTACTTAAGGTCCCTATAGGCTACACAGTACGCCCTAACCGTGTCTGTGGGTAGAAGCGATTCAGTCCGAACTACAAGGACAGCTCTTTAACCGATCTACACCCGTATCCCGGGTTACGTAACAAACGTTTTTCACCTGTAGAATTGATTGCGATTGCTTTGTTAATAGACTGTTGTAGGCCTACATTGGTTAGGCCATGGGTTGATGGTAAATTCTCTACTCATTTAGTGGTCGTTGACTCGTCGTTTGGCCTATTCGAAATTTAAATAATCGATACAAAATCAACTCAAATTTCAACGTCCGCGTTTCTAGTGAATATATTACGAACCATTTTTGCTTGCATGTGAAATTGACATAAAATTACATGTATATTGATGCAGAGTTGCAGACGTAACGGTCGTATCCAAAACAAATAATAATTCTGTTATGGCCAGACAACCAGAATTGACATCAGGCGTCTGTCTTTGTGCTGTAGGAGAGTACACACTGAAGACTAATTTATACAGAAACACGTGGTAAACATTTTCTTCATCTAAGACCCCATGAAAGTAAAATTTTGATCGTTAAGAAATCGTGCCAAGCCTGGATGCATTTTCAAAGCCAAATACATGTACACACGTACCATTCCAGAATGCAACATATGTCTGCCTTTTTCCATGCTGCTTCCAAATATACAATTCTTAAAAAGCATGCAGCTGATGAACCATGCCAAAGCCTTAAAGAGCCTTGGATACCACAGCTCTACAGCAAGGGTTAAGTGGCCGTCCATAAAGGATGTCCGCAATGATGGGGAGGGATGGTTTCTCCTAATGCGGACAAAGGGTAGGGTTATCGACGTTGCGGACGTCCACATCTAAATGCGATAAATGGTTATTTCAGTACATGTACGTTAAACAACCTCAGTCAGATGGAAGACAGTAGCGTGTGCTACAATGGTTCGTTTGTAATTTTCCACTGCAGAGTGCAGACAACTCGATAACCATTTCATCCGTGTGCACAGGGACTGTGGAATAACAGTAAAAAGAATTACAGTCCTGCCACGCTACAGGAATCTTGTTGCCAGTCATCCTCTGATGCGGACCTCTGCAAATAAGGCCATGTGCGGACAAGGGGGACAGTTTGTGGACGCCCTTTATGGACGAACCCTAATCAGATGTTGTGAAGAAACATGCTCGAAATGTACATTTATTACTAGAAGTGTTTGTCAAATTAAAGCCAACAACCCGTCCTCGGCAATTTTCATGTCTTCAAATACTACAGCACAAAACTTTATGCAATTCTGAAAGGTACAGAGCTCGTTAATTAAGCAGTCATTGTGGCACGTTGAATTGAATTACACTGAACAGCCAAGGACTGCACTCCTCTGATGTGTTAGGTCCCGCTTGACCTTAAGAAATTTGCAGCGTTTTTGATCATGTTGGACAACTATGATCTTATACTACTGTCTTAGCACAGCGGACTCTTCTGACGTAACAAGGTCACAGATGGCAACAGAACTTCCCTTTCCCTTCAGTTCTTACAATCCCAAGTGCATGTATATCGAAAACAAACGTCTACTTGAAGCAGTTCTTGCCAGCACATGCTGCACAGTTCGATCGTCCTCGTGTCCTATCCCTAGTGGCAAACCTGTTGCATGATCACAGTGCAAAGATCCATTATCTGGAGATATTCATTTGCTCCATCCATCAGTCGTTTGTCAACCACCTGTAAACAAAACAATGTCAACCACCTGTAAACAAAACCACGTTCAAATCAAACGCAACTTGGACCAAGTGTCACCAATCTCAAAGCATGCAGAGCGTAAACCCACTAATTTGCTGTAATGAATTATAATACAATAACAAAAACATGAGAAATAGGTACAAAAATAAAATTCATAAGCCTTTTTTTCAAAATCTAAAGCCCCTTCCAAGGTTTGGGCCTAATGGTCCAGCATGCACCCACCAATCTTGAAGCTTGCACAGCCTACTAATTTTCTGTAATGAATTATAATACAAAAGCAAGAAAAAAGAGACATAGCTATTGTATGCGAGTCCTGGGTCTAATGGCCCTACTTGAGTCCCATCTGGTTAGCCCTGCTTCTGACCAGTAACAATGAATTATTAGTAAAAATAACTATAGATGATAACGAATATCAGACTGAGGTGTAGCCTACCGCTATCCGTTCACAGATAATTGACTTTTGTTGGTCAGTTAGGAAGTCAGATGGAACGATGAGATCATGCAGTTGAAGTATGATCTGTCCAGCTGAATGACCATCTGATATCAAATCCTAAAAAAAACACTTTACATTGCAAATGAGATCTAATGTAATCGACCAGTGACCAATGCAACATATTGGATAATGTAATTATCGTCCAACATTAAGGATAATTATTAGTGACACCCGTCTCTAAAACACGTTACACCAATATACAGCTAGAGGAAAGGCAGTACAGATCGTCTTAGATAATTAGGCCATGTGTATGTGTGTACCACTCTACCTGGTATATATGTATGGCCATTAAAACATTGCCTTTAACACTTTATAACGACGACAGTGTACTAAAAGCGACTGGGAAACCAATTAAGCTCGTTGTTACAGAACCTCATAATGGTACTAACCATGGCCATGTAATAGATCTTTAAAAGTCAGATTTACAGTATATGTGGCACCACAGACCGTTTCCAGTCTTAAATCGAAAATTGCACATATAGGTTTTTTATTTAGCTTTGAAGAGGATAATTTCAGCTTCAAAATGACACCAGAATTATTGCTCTAGCACGTTCCTAGCCAAAGTTATGCATAAAAAGTACTTTCTGATTTAGCATCGTTAATTCCGAGGAAAATGCGTTTGAAGTTTTAACATGCAAAAAATGTGAAAGTCCATAGCAACCATGCTCCAATTTCATTGAAAATTGGCAGACTTAAAGAAAACTACATTTGCTATAAATTCCGAGAGTTTCATTAAAATGTCTCTACCGCTTATGAAATTATTTCATTTTTTATTTTGACAATAATTTTAAAAAAATACTTTACGTGTCAATAATGGTCTATCTTTCAATAAAGAAATTAAATAAAAGGACACTAAATATTTTATGAAATGATTATTATCTATCAGTTTAAAAAGTCCTGTAAAAATAACTACCAGTTAAAAGTTAAAATTAATTTTTTTAAATTAAGTTTTCGAAGAATGCCCTTGTTTGCAGCCACGACCCCGTTTTCGCAACTGTTTATCTTTGCATTGTTCGGCATCATTCTCCGAACTCGATGACCTCAACCGAGTGCCACGATTAAGAGGTCCCCTTCCTCGTCCTCGCACTCTGACTTGTTTCGAACATTCCTGGTTTCCACTTTCTTGTGCTGTTGGGGAAAATGGTGCTCGGCTGCTCTTGAGCTGCACTCTTCCACGTCGCTGACCTTGTCCTCGACTGACAGATGGAGTGTCATACTCATCTGTGTCACTTTCACAGGCTGCTTTGACCGACTCTGTTGGACGAGGGCAAACAACATCCTGCAGTGAATCCTTGACATATTCTCGTATCTTGTTGTACAGATACCACTGGCGCTGCAACGGAAGCCCCGGTGGTGTAATTTGTGGAGGACATTGTTTTGGAAGATTTTCCACTGGACATTTGAGTAAGTCAAACTCGGTTACATCAGAATCATCAGCTGAAGTCGAAGCCCATACCTGTAATTAAATTATTAAATAAATAAAATTTGAATAATTATTCTAAATAAATAATTATAAAGCAGAATTCAAACAGGCCTTTTTATAATTATTGTCCACAGTAAACATTTTGTCAATTAAAAATGAATTGCATTATTTTATAATTTTTAATAGTTTAACCCTCATCTCGCTCCATTTGTTTAAATTGACTGATCTAGGCCTAGCTGGGTAACAAAACAAGCCAGCAATGACAATTTCTATTACAATTTAACAATTTGAGGTTATGGATTCAGGATTTTAAATGCTAATTTTAATGAAAATTTTTGACATTAAAAAATAATAACTAATAGTCATACCTTGCCAGGATATTTAGCATCAAATTTGAAGTGATGGTATTTTTTGATGCCTGGAAGATTTCTGAAAAATGGATTAAGATGCTGCTGCCATTCGCCAACTGATACAAAAGATGTGCCATCCTCCTTGCCAATCAACTGAGCCTGGTTTACACAGGCGCTCTCATTCACCACCGTCTCGAATTCCTCCAGCGACGACACAGCATGGCGTTTGAATGCCTTCTTGAGAAGACCAAAACATCCATCAGGGGCAAATTTTGTGTGACCCGCAATGAAAAAATTTAATGAAATTGATTGATGGAGTCCAATGCACACCCTCCATGCACAATACCACAATACAAAACGATTCTTGTTTTGTCCTGAGCAATTGTCGCAATGAAGTTGTGCATTGGTCTCCCCCAAACCAAAACATTCAAAGAAGTGATGAAGGTAGGACACAACAGCATTTGACCCCTTCGAGATGAGATGGGCTTCATCAATGACGTAGTTCACCTGCTTAGGAATCCCCTCACAGCAAACACCAAACAGACCAACTTTCCTTGGTACAAGAAAGTACAGTGGTCCTGGCTGAAGGGGATCACTTGGCAGATGAACTTGCTGTGCGAAATCGAAACTGTAGTGCATCGAGATCGGCCGGCTGCAGGGAACGTTTCTGTTGAAACAGGTCAGTTGATTATCCTGGCAAGTCTTCCGAGCTTCACCAACCATCTCATTGTAAAGGGAACGTTCTTGATGAACCAGCAGCAGATGTCGCTCTTGCTGTTTCAAGCGCTCACATTTCTCACTCTCCGGGGTGTTGGCTCCTCGATAGATCAGAGTATTGTTTCTCTGGCAAGTCCAGCACAAATCTGTCATTGGACGGGCGGTCACAATGAACGGTGTAAGTTTTTTCCATGAATCGCGGAACATGGTTTCACTCATAGCACGGTGGTTTGATTTCACCATAGCTGATGAGTAGGCTTTATAGACCTTAACTTTTGTTTCCGATGACGGCATCAATTTAATAGTTTCTCTTCGGAAACCAGGAACACGCCCCGGCAAGACTAAAGCATGGTCCTCGGAATAATTAGTAATGAAGGCTACTGTTCTTTGAATGTCTTCAAAACAGTAGGCAGATCGCTGGTTGTTTCTTCCACCAGATTTTTTTTCTCTTGGAACAAGTCCATTTTCTTTATACCACTTAATGATGGATGTAAGCCGATCCTGGCTTACGGCATGCAGAAATTTGAATGTGTCCCTGCAAATGACATGGGACTCCATCATGTATGCAGTTCTCTGACGGGTTCTTTCTTTTTGAGCCCCAGCAGCTTGTTTGGTGCTGCAGGTCATTGCAGACATATTGATTGTGCACGAAATCTTTCCAAGAAGGATGAGATCCTGTTCTTTGGATGTCATACTGGCCATATCCATTCTACGCTTGACTCGTTCTTCGACAGAGAAAAGTTCGTGACATGGATTGCCATTATTGTGTTGACATGAACAGCTGTAAAAATGCAACAAGTAATTGAACTTAGAATAGGCTAATAGCATCATCATTTTTACTTTAATATTCATTAATATTTATTACACAGAAATTATTCAATCACTGACCTATTGATGAGAAAATTGATGCAAAACATTTTTTGTCGATCCTCATCTTGATGGGAACCTTCTCAATAGGTTTTTTTTTCAGGTTCCCTGACCTCCATATAGCCTCGCGCTACTGCGCTCAGCATGATCAGGTTACAACCCCTTTTTGGTATTTTTCACAAATCGTGTACTGCAATTTAGGATGAAATGGATAAGATCCAGTGGTGTGGCTATCACATGTGCAGGGGGTGCAAGGCAGCCGGGCCAACGACCTTCAGAAGCCCACAATATTGGTAAGAGCGCAGGGCTACAGACCTTACAGGGCCAAACAGGGGTCCATGTGGGACCCTCTGCACCCGGGCCCATGAAAAGCTAGCTATGCCATTGATAAGATCGATGAAGATTAGAGCCCAACACATTGTACACTGTACAGATTTGTTAACCAAAATAAGTAACTATTCAGGTGAGAAGAATTAATAATTTATAAGAAAAACTTAACAATTATAATGTTCCTACGTTAACATTATCGCGGGGCGTGCAGACCAAACACGTAGCGCGTTTACCGTCCTGCGTGGACCACACTTAGCCGTATAAAAAGTTTTGATGACTGAACAGCTGACTGATAACAACAAGGCTGAAGCATACATGCAGGGCTCAAAATATTAGTAATCTAACTTATCTAGTTACCTGAAATTTCGAGCTTTGTTTTTTTCCTCGTCATCATCCCCAACGATCTCCTGTGCTGCAACAATACGGTCTAATACGCGGTCGTAATCACTTTTTCTCATCC
Organism: Allolobophora icterica; assembly: GCA_963556255.1. Lineage (NCBI taxonomy): Eukaryota > Metazoa > Annelida > Clitellata > Crassiclitellata > Lumbricidae > Allolobophora > Allolobophora icterica. The sequence goes on from OY744616.1 coordinate 10,227,036, forward strand.
CAAATTCTTCATCCAACTCTGATGAATCCGACTCTACATCATCACATAGTTCGCTATCGGAGCTGAAATCACTTTCGTCATTGTCTTCATTCGTCAATAAATATTCCTGCATAAGCGCGTTTAGTTTGTCGTTGTCGGATTTTGACGAATTCAACAGCTTTGCAATATCGCTGGCCATTTTTTCAACTAAACTGTACTAAACAAATGCTCACGTTAAAATTTATTATTGTTGTGAACTTTATTATTATTCAAAAAAGGATCACAGCGCATGCGCACTTACAAATCATCCGCAGCTGCATATGCGCTGTGACCGTCACGTGAGCAGGCTAGCCAATAGCAATGCGCAGATATTTAAATCCTACCAGGTCATAGCAACGGGGACAGATTGTTTATGCATAGTGTAACAGTTTCAAGCACGCTGATTGGTCAAAATTTGAACAGCAGTTGGGGGAAGGCCTAGCCAGCTGGCTAGACAAAAGAACAAGCTTTCCAACGGTACCAGATGTTCCAGGGTAAGGCTACGAAAATGCAATGAAACTTAGGACCAAAGATGGCCGATTTTGAGGAGCCGTCATGCAAAACTAAAGCAACACCCTTACAAAATCACGAAAAATCACATTAAAAATTGTAATTTTAGTAAAACTACCAGCTACAAAATGTTTTAAAGGTATTTTTGAACCGCTTTGTGTAAAAATCTCAGAATCATAAAGAAATTGTTTTCAATGATATTTTGCTGTTTTATTTGATAACGCATGTTCCGATATACGACTGATTTCGGTCCGCGACGCCACATATGTGAGGTGATCCATAATCTGATAGTGCCAGTCCCAAGCCTAGACAGAGGAGGACAGTGACGCCATGTTATGACATGGTGTCGTCAAACAGCAACTAACACACTATGTCTTGCAAAAGTATGCACTGTCAGGGGAAGACTGATTCAGAAGGGTGGTCAAATACAAGAGAAAGCAAGAAAGCGTTGCCTAGTGCAGGGCAAGCAGTCAAACATGCTCACTTTTACAACTGTTAACTTCTACAGTTATGCAAACTTAGCCAAACTTAATAAAATTCAAATGAGAGTGAAATAAATTACCTAATGTTAGCATTATTTACCTTAACAGCTTTGTCAAGTTTATCATGTGATGCTGAATGACACGTTGTGAATAACTGCGATATTGTCTCGTCATCAATCACCTGAAAATTAAATTCAACGTAAACAAATTTTCTAAGTTGATTATTATAATCTTGACTCTGAGGCTCCTCGGTACAACATGACTGTAACACTCCCTCATTCAGAGCATTTATATAGCGCCTCTCCAAGATAACTACTCAGAAGTGCTCAGAGCCCAACTCTGGCAGAAAAGAAGTCTTCACATGTTTATAGAAAGTGCTTGCACAATCCCTAGCTAGGACAATGTGCAGATCCAAACACATATTATAACAGTGTCAAATGCATGAATCTCCACAGTACTTCATATGGCTCTTGAGGACGAACCTATTTGCAAATTTGCAGTGTACTCGAATTTTTATTTCAGTGCACTCTGATTACAGGAAAAATTTTTCATAGGATGAACTCACTGACCCCTGAAATCTCAATGATGTCTGCTTTCATGATGCATTCGTCAACTTTCAGTCGAGCAGCACTCTGTAGAGTAGTGATCGCTTTACGCATGTCACCCTCCGATGTGCTCAACAGGGCCGCAACAGCCTAAAAGTTAAAACAAATTAAAGTTATTGTTTACTGCTTTCAAGATTTTGTTTACTCTCCCGCGATCTTTTCAATCAGTGTACAACAAACCGACCATCGGCCAAAAGGTTTTCATACCTTTAGAGCAGAAAACAGCATATCATGAACGCAATGTCAAGAAATATGACAGGATTAAATGACAATCAATGAAAGCGAAGGGGAGTGGAAACAGATGGAAAAGCAGAGAGTGAAGGTGAGACAGCGATGAAGAGGATGAGGGAGAGAGAAAGAGCATACACAAAAAGTGAGAAAATTAAGAGTAGGAATTTGTAGAAGTTCGGAACTCTCTCCCTGTATCTGTTCTTTTGGAAAAGTACCTTTCATTCTCAAATTAAGACTTACCTACTCTGTAGCATTATCTAAAATGTGAAACGTGACACACTAAACAAAAACATATGATGAATTTTAACAGTTTTATCATAATGAAAATGTGGACTTTATTCTGATCATCACTTCAATTTCCGAAAGAAGAAATATTAGAGTCACGCCTTAGAAATTACCTCAGGGTCACATTTAACTGATTCCATCTGGCATATCAACTGCAGCCGCCCTTCCAAAATTTTATCAGCGAGAGGCTTGAAGCGAAACTTCGCACATCTTGAAGTTATAGGCTCAATAATTCGACTGACGTAGTTGCAGATGAGGCAGAAACGAGTTGTCTTCGACTCCTTCTCCATAGTCCGACGAAGAGCAGCCTGCATTTAAAAAAAATTATCTTAAAAACATTTCACCTTTAATTTATAATAATAATAATCTTCTTTAATTCAAACTGACAAGTTCGCAGTAAGTTTACATTGAAACATGACAGTACAATCAAATGCTTAATTACACACACGGTTTGGCAGTCATGCAAGGCACCGCCCTAGAGGGGGTTACGGGTATCGAACCGCGATCTAATGCTCTCCTGGCCATGAGTGTTACCATTACTCTATACCCCTCCCTAAGAAAGAGGGGGAATATAATTTTTAAATAGACAATATACTGCAGTACCCAATGGTTAATGCTAGCCTTGTAACACAGAGAATACAGGTTAAAGCTTTCCCTGAGATGGTTACTGTGTGGGACCTTGAGCAAGTCCTTCACTCTCAGTTGCTCAGCACCACAATTTGGTGCTTAATAAGTGAATAATAATTTGTATGACCCTGTCCTTGCAATTGTACAACTCACCCGTCACAGAAACTACAAATCTTATAATTAATCACAGCTACTTAAGGTATTAATTATCAGTATCTATTTATTTCACATAAAGCCAAAGTCAATCAACATTTAAAACACTTGTAAACCGTATAAGTCAAACACGGATAAGGTCAGACCTGAGCCGCTGAAGTCATTGAATCTGCTTCGTCCAGAATAATGATCTTGAAAGGTGGACAGGGTTTCCCGCTTTAAAGTAAAAACAAATTACCAAATGCAACTGTTGATCTACTCAGATGAAAAAAATATAACAGTTAAACCAAAGACAAGTCAATAATAGACTGGTTTCACGGACACTTTTGTATTGTTGTGATTTGCTTCACAAAGTTTTCAAATCACGTCCTTTTATTTAAAAGTTAAAGGTACATAATCAGGCATGCAGAAACTATTAGGCTTTTCAAAAAGCAAGTGAGAAAGACGTACTCAGGGCGTGTTCCACTGGCTGTCAGTTGTGCAAAAGTCTTCACTTTATCTCGAATGACACTAATTCCACGTTCGTCCGATGCATTGAGCTCAAGAATTCTATCGCGAAACATGTCACTGCATACAAAAACAAACATTTCAAATCTGTAGGCAAATGAACTAAGTGAACCTCAACTAAATATTGCACACACAAATTATAAACGCTTCCAGTCTAAAAATAGTTGAAGTAAGCTTTTGGTGTAAGTTTGAAAGTAAACGCTACCCCTTGCAATGCACTCCTCCCATGACTCGCACATTGCCACCTCACAGGCTGAAAGCAGGAAGTTAGAACCACCCTACGTTCAACTATGGGTGACGGGACCTTTACCTAAATCTTTAAAGGAAGTACAAAAATGATTCAAACATATGCAATGAAAAGAGAACATAAGGCTGAATAACACGACATTGGTGGAGAAAAGGTATCACACTTGAGGGGAATGGACTTGATAATAGACTTGTAACGCTCAAACTGCCATAGAACAGCGTAGGGCATTCTCAGTAGTTGGTCCTGCCATTTGGAATGATCTCCCTCTTGAGATTCACTCCCGTCCTAGGGACCTATCTGGTTCATTTTACGGTCTTCTTTTCTCTTTGATCGGGCCTGGGTCGGGAGTGCCTCTGAGTAGATTCCTTGAAGGGGCGCTGTATAGGTCTGATACATAGATAGATAGATAGATAGCATATTCCATAAGCTGATATCGTAAGAAAGTCAGGCTAAACATTTCAGGACCTATGGTCCAAAATGTATGCACCTTTTTTACCATAAATATTAACAATCGTTTGGCAGTAAATCGTAAAATAAAATATCAACCTGTCTCTACCCGACAAAATCAATAAAAGAAGTTGGCTTAAAATATCATGCAGCATAATAGAGTTGGTTGCTAGCAGAGAGAGTCAGATATACAGATGCACTAATTTATGCAAAAATCAATATTCATAGTCTTAGTAATTTAAGGCAACATTCCGACTGATTAGTAGAAGTGATAACTGGTCCCATTTCTCGGCCGAGGTCGTATATTATCATAAATTGTACCATAACCATAAACAACAGCTGGTGGTGTCACAGATGTCTCAACATTATAAACACAGTCAATGAACTACTGCAGAGCTGGTGGTGTCACAGATTTTTCAACATTGTAAACACGGTCAATGAACTACTGCTGAGATAAACAAACTCTCCTTTGCAGCTACTTTTTGTCCTTACCCAAACAGTTCTTTTGCGACAGCAAGTATGGTTGAAGTCTTTCCAGTACCAGGGGGACCATAAAAGAGAAGATTTGGCAACTAAGAAATAAAAAAATCACAAATTTAATTACAAGAGTTGCCAAACATTGAGAAAAGTTATATCAATCTGTTGTCCACATTTATATCTGAACTTTCTAAGATTTCTCCCATCTTCAACAGACACATTTCTTTTATCACTTTCTGTTGCCTACATCTGTCTTGATTTTATCCTCCATTCTCATTACACCTTTCTTTCCATTCCTCCATTCTCATTGCACCTTTCTGTCCCATCGATATGAACGATGTATACTCATTTTGCTCAAATATTTAATTCCTTCTAATCCACATTTTGTCATTAATTTGTAATTAAGAAGCACACAATATTAATGAACAAATCAAACCAGTGAGAGTGAAGCTGAAACAGATACCAGAAAAGAAACAATCGGATTGTCATGAAGATTTAAACATTTTGGTCTGTGAAGACTCTAATTGTCTGAATAAAGACTTGTATGCAAAAACGCTAATTTCTTCCAGGGCAACAGACAATGACTGATGTTCTTACATCTAAACCAATCACCGACTTTTTAAGAACGGCCACAACTTCATCTTGATACGCAACTTCATCAACACACTTTGGTCGACTAAAAACAAATAAATCATACTTGCAACAATCAAAACAATTTTAAGTAAAAATACAATGTTGACATTACTCGTGATCATAACCTGAATTTCCTTTAAAAGCAATTCTTAGAAGTTACAAGCTAGGCACCACAGGTTATTCATGAGCTCTGCATCCAGTTGTCAAAGATGTTAAGCGAAGAACAAAATCCGGCTCCCAGAATACCTGAGACTAAGGATAGAGACAGACTACAACACTGGACTAAGCCACATATAAACACAAATGAAACATTATAATTCTAAGCCTAACCTTGTATCAGTTTTAGGAATTATATTCACGTGTGACACTGTATGGCATATAGAAGGGTGCATGTGTACAGCAAATTAACTGAAAGATATATTCTACTGGCATAGTAAAAGCTGACACAGAAGTACTAATGAAGAATATGTCCGGTTACTTATGCTGGGCTCCTGCTGCTGTAGGTTCAATTTATCAGCGTCATTGAACATTTTCAACGAAAACATGCTATAGTTCGTATCTACAATTTTAAGTCTAAATTGTCATCGTTGTCAAATCGTGTCGTTTAAGTGACACTTGTAGACAACTTACAACTTACTATTTCTCAACCCATGGCTGTGGCTTCTTCTTTTTTGTGGATTTGTCTTTCGCTGTGCCCGACGATTCACCCACCTCCGTTTTATCTTTTGATGCTAGCGATGGCTTGTTGCCACCCTTGAGGAAAGCATGCATCTCTCAGCTCAGTGACAAACTGACGGGAATACAATTTCAGTGCGATTAGTACACTAATTAGGGAACAGGTATATAATTAAAGCAGCATTGTTTAGCAGTCGCAGTATGTAATTTTCCAAAATAAAGTTTGTCCAAACTTCGATTAATATTCCCACTTCCGCTAAAACATGCGGGATTGGCGCCATATCTTTGTAAGTATGTATGTCAGTAAGAGAACAGCTTTTGAAAACGTAAGTAAGCTTATAATTATGTAGAAAGCAGCATTCTCGCTAAAAAAATACAGATGTTAAAATAGTCAGTCATGACGAATTTAAAATGTTATGACGCACTGAATATGACCTAATGCAGATATTAACCAGCTTAGATCTCAGGCGGCTCCGTATGGCCTATTCTACAATAGGCTCATAGGCCTACCAAGGATGATACTAAACTTAGGCCTATTTCTAGGGTTCTCTTCAGTGCCCTCAAGTAGAGGCTCATAGGCCTTCCAAGGACGATACTAATTTTATTTCTAGGGTTCTCTAGTCTCTACGGTGCCCTAAAGTCGAATCCAGTTTCTCCATAATTCATTTTTATTCACAGTCAAGCGACTTTTGATTCTATTATTCTAAACTTGTATTTTGTACCATGTTGCGGTGTGACAACGTGTGGAGTTAATAAACGAATAATAATAAAAAAATCCAGATTGGCTTAACAGAAATTAAATTGTGAGTCGCGTAGTAGGCTATACTAAATGTAGGCCTAAATGAACACGTTTTTATATACCGACCGTACAGTGTTTAATCTAGTCCCCCTCTTCTGGGAGGGGAAACAAGGTTTCTGGGGGGAGCAAAGAATTTACACAAGTTTTTCCAGCCATCTTGAAAAAGTTTTTGACTTTTCCTAATTTCATCTTCAAAAAAAGTAATGTAATCTTTTAAAAAAGTTGATGACCTTTTTTTAGTCCCTCGTCCGATTTGTAACTTTTTCTACAGCAATTACTCTCTCCAAAAACTTGATGACCTTTTTTAGGAATTCATCTCTCTGGGGGGAACCATGTACCAACATGTATCGTGGGGGGGGAAAATTTTACTCCCCTAAAGGTCTCTACATTGTAATATTGCTGGCCTCTGGGGGGAAACATAAATTCTGGGGGATATTCCCCCCTCCAAAGACGTCTAGATTAAACACTGCCGACCGTATAGCCTCGACTCTAGCTGCTCCATTCTTCAATGAATTTATCGGGTGAGTTCCTTCACTAGCCTACCGCTGCCCGTTTGAATGGCTGCCAAGCTTGAGGCGGTGAAGGATCTCACCCGATCAAGTAGGCCCCCTAATTGAAAAAATGCTGGGTCGAGGCCATATGGAGAAACGTGTAGGCCGGGTTAGGCCCTACATTTACATTTAACGTTTCCGTGTACGGACCGTGCTAGCCAGAGATTCAAATATCTGAAATAACCACCATCGGTATACGAACCAGTTTTCGCACGTACAAACGTGCATAGGACGTACGCTGTAACCGATGTAGCTAATCGGGCTATGGCCTAAGCGCAAACAGAAGCTCAAATAGCCTGGCACCAGCTTATTCATGATCCACACAGAAAGCCATAGAGGTTCTCCAGAAGTAGGCCTATCTAATTGGAAGATAATAAAGGTCCCTTTGCCAAGAATCTGAAGAGGGAAGCGGTGGTGATCAAGGATCTCACCCGGTCAATTCATTGAAAAGCGAACAGTGTTGAAGCCATACGGTCGCTATAAAAATGTGTGCATATACAGGGTGAGGCCGAAAAAAATAATCCATTACGAAAATTGCGATTTCTCGAAAACCGCTGAATATTTTGTTACAAAACTTCGCCAGTCTATTTGACACATACCTATCTACAGCTTGGCTAAATGTGATGAAATTCGAATCATGAAAACCAAAATGTTGCAACCCTGAAGTGAAACAATGTTATTTTCGTTTCAACAGACAGTTACTGACAGCAATAAGTAACAAAGTAACGACGCAAACAGTAATGTAACAAGGTTCAAGGTTACTTATTGTTATTGACAAGATTAGGCCAAGTGTTAAGTTTTGTGCAAGGAATGTTCGAAGTGACCACCGTTTGCTTACGCAAGCTTGCAGACGTTTTCGAAAGCCCAGAACAGACTTCTGAATGGTCTCAAGTGGCAAGTCATTCCAGATGATTTGCAGCGTATTTTTCAGTTCAGGAATGTTCTTCGGCTTTGTGGTAAGTTTGTTGTAGGTCTCAAGCATTGCACCCCAGACAGCATAGTCGAGTGGGTTCATATCTGGGGAATTTGGCGGCCATGAATCCTTGTCGATGAAGTCCGGACAGTGACTTGTTAACCAATCGTGGGCCAACTTTGCGCCGTGAGCGGGCGCTCCATCTTGCTGAAAAATGAACTGATTTCCCAAGACAGTCATCGACAAGCTTAGGCAAAAGATTCTCCACGTAGTACTTAGCATTGACTTTGGCCTTCTCGTCAATGAAATGCAAGCGGAAATGACGTAATTATGGCACACCGCAGGCTACTTTATGTAAAAATATGATTTCCTATTTCGTGAATGCCGTGTTCAGTTGAAAAAATGCAGTTCTTTCTTCTGCCTGATGTCATGATCACAAATATAAAGATACCGACATAAAATTTTCAAATAATATGAAAAAATATGTTACGAATAAGAATGAAAATATTTGTAACAAAATATTCAGCGGTTTTCGAGAAATCGCAATTTTCGTAATGGATTATTTTTTTCGGCCTCACCCTGTAGGCCTACATTTATATAGGGGCTTTACTTTAAGATTACAGATTATGAACTGGGTAGACGACCATTTGTATACTTTCAAGGTCCGCAGACTGTCAACAGGCATGATGAATACAACAAAATGAGGCTGTTCTGTTGTCCTGAAGGCCAAAGTTCAAGAGGTTACGCATCAGTGATGTAGCTTTGTCTGTGGTGCTTCATGCACTAGAAAACCGTTTTAACGCCTTTACAAGGTTTTCAAACGACTCTATAAATAGGTCTATGCATTTTAGGTCTGTAACCAGATGCGTATAGGGGCCTACATAAGCACCGTTTGGGGCTAAGTAGGCCTAGATATCTTGGAAGGTGCTATGTGTTCCATAGGCCCTTCTTCTTCCGGTTCTTGGCCTCAGGCAGGTTCGATCGTCCGACCACGCGCCACTCCTTCCGATACTGCGTCTCTTCCTTAAATCTGCTCTTTCCATTCCTCCATTATCCAGTCCAACATCATTTGACTTGACTTTTGTCCTCTTCCATTCTTCCCTCTATCCCAGCTCTTAGTACGGAGTGTCCTCTGAGCGTGTGTCCTATCCACTTCCTTTGTCTTTCTCTTATTGCGATCATTCTCATCACTTCTTCATTTGTTGTGTGTTCTTTCCAGCTGATTTTCTACACTCTTCTCCAAATCCACATTTCAAACGCCTCTAATCTTTTGACATCCTCCTTACAGTTCCACGCTGATCCATACCAGTGTCTTCACCATTCTCTTTTTCAACTTCCTGTTCATTTTTCCTCTCAGTATGGGCTTAGTTCTTTCCATTTTGAGAAGGCCTCTTGCCCAATACTATTCTTCTTTTAATTTCCTTGTGGCATTTAGCAACTGTCGTGATCATGCTCTCCAGCTAGCAAAATTCTTTTACTTGCTCTCTTTCCTCTCTCCCAATGTTTATGCCAATTAAAAAGAAACCAAGTGCAACGAATTGTGAAGACCATCGCACCATTAGCCTCCTCACCCATGCGTCAAACCATGACAAGAATACTAGTAAAAAGAATACAAGCAAAGACGGAAGCAGGCATCTTCTGCCAATCGGCGTCACCCCACAGATGCTTATAAATAGACTTACCTGTCCATTGTTAGCCTGCTAAGGTGGAGATTCGGTGGAGCGCGTTACTGTTATTCTTACGCGATGACCCACTAGTTTTTCACCGGCCGCGGCGTGTGCCATCTACTTACAAGCTGCGCGCCACAGATGAGCTAAAGGCATAGCCTACATACGAAGATGGGCCTATAGATAGGGCAAGAAAACATTGCCATTTTAGTCCCGTATTTCGTCAGCGACTGTTGAATTGGCCTGTCCGTGTTCATTATTCGCATTTATCTGTTGTATCGAAGTCTGTGAAGACTGTTTGTGCAAATACTGGTGAATGAGAACGTTGACGCTTGTAACGGTACGCGTACACTAAGGCAAGAACATAATAACGTTACAGGTGAGCGATGGGTCTATTAATACAGGTTGACATTTGTCTGTCTGTGTCTGTCTGTCTCTGTCTCTCTGTTTCTCTTCTCGTATGTTCAGTCAATTGTATCGTTTCGTTAACAACGTAAGACTTGTCTTTTTAAGTTCTTTATCCACCATGATCTCTCTCTCTCTCGCTTTCTCTCTCTCTGTCTCTCTATCTCTGTCTCTGTCTGTCTGTCTCTGTTACTCCCACTCTCATGGCGGACTACGGTATGATTTTGGGGCGCTATCGGTTGTGAGTTGGAAACCGGTGCTATAGAAGTTACTAATTAATAATAGCAGATTGTACTAAACTGATGAGTTAGGCTTATATTATACTTATTTAATTAAACATGGATATACACTGTTAATAAGTAAACTAAGTGTGCAGTACATAGAATACATGTATGTGTCATAGTATCCCTGACAATATGTCACAGTCTTTCTGAAAATGTGTCATAGTCTCTCTGACAACGTATTATAATATCTCTGACAATATGTCATAGTCTCTCTGACAATGTACTAGGCCCTATGGTATCTCTGACATCTCTGACAATGCATAGGCCTAGTCTGACAATGTATCATAATCTCTCTGACAATGTGTGTCCGTTTTGAAATTGGACTGTCTAAAATCTTGGCTTTTTGTTCGTAAGAAGTCTGGAATCAATGGCACTTGTTAGCAAAATTTCACAGAAGAGAACCTGCATTTAAATACACATCTCAGAGGTAATACATGTAGTCTGAGTTAAGTTTACAGTATATTGTTACAGTAATTAGCAACCTCGTAACGATGGCGTAATCGTAATCTCGAATTTTCCAAAGCGCCACTTTTAAGCTAAGTCAAGTCGCATCAGGCCCCTGAAGCAGACAGACAGAGAGACAGACAGACGCACGGATGGAGAGACAGACGGACGGACGGAGAGACAGACAGACCACGGTCGCTAAGTCATATTGAAAGAGGCGAGTCCTAAACTGAGAGCGAAACGACACAAAAATCAAAACCGAATCCATTGCCAGCTATTTGAAATAGATATTGAGAATCAGTATCAAAGCGAGAGGCGCTATATAAATGCAGCGCATGATTGGACGTCTGGGCCAAGGAGCGACTGATAAGCGCGGAGGGTGTGGGTGGGACTGGATGACACATTGTGCACACACACACACACACGCACACGCACACGCACACGCACACGCACACGCACACGCACACGCACACGCACGCACGCACGCACGCACGCACGCACGCACACACACACACACACACACACACACACACGCACGCACACACACACACACACACACACACACACACACACACGCACATACACACGGCCACTGAAGACTGCGCATAGACACGCCTCTGCGACCATCATACTATAGTCTCTTGATCTATACGCAGACATCATCATCATCATCGCCATCATTATCAGCTGCAGCAGCAGCAGCAGCTCAAACAGTCGCTGGCCGCCAATGGTGCGACAGATGTTGCCGCGTGCCGTTGTTGTTAGGCGCACGCCTCCTTTCTACAATGCACATAAACGCACATTATACGCCATAGTACGTTGATATATATATATATATATATATATATATATATATATATATATGTATATATATATATATATATATCCGTGCAATGGCGTACGCACTTGTATGTCTATTTAGGTCAGGTCACACGTACAGTGATCTACCCAGTTGGCTGTATGTCCTGCGTCTATTGGCCGATGAAGACAATCTGGCCTATCGCGATTGCAGAGTCTGGCGTACTGCGCATGCAGCAGCAGCAGCTAGCAAGCCTCGCTTTCTACCTGCGCGTGTAATTTTTTACTCAATACAGGTAGGATGATGAACGAGCGGCGAATACACCGCAGTTTCCACGTCTCAACGGAAAGAAAGCGTATACGCAGATAAGGTATTGTTATATAATGGGGGAGAAATTAACGCTGGAAAATCGGGGTTTATTAGCAGTTCTATGATTCGTCGCCACGGTAAGTAGCAATAAATACATTATCCAGAAAGAAGAAGAGTTAGATGAGAGGAGAGGAGAAGAGAGGACAGGTCAGGCCAGGAGAGCCGAGGGCGGGACAGGACAGCAGTTAGGTCGGGAGTGCCTCTGCTGAGGCTCTCTCGAAGCGGGAATACAGGGATTTGTAATTATAATTACAGTTACAGTCACACTGATAAGTACTGTTACGATTACAATTACAGTACTTACTTAGTACTTAGTATTTAGTCCTCAGTACTGAGTATTGAGTACTTAGTCCTTCCCGTATAGACCTGCACATCGGGCAGCGCATCTCTTCCAATCGTCTCTGTCCATCGCCAGCTTCTCATCCTCGTCCCATGACATCTCCAGGCATATGAAGTCGTCTCAGTTTCCGGTCAGTTCTTCCGTGGTCTTCCTCTCCTCCCTCCAGAATTCCAGGACAACGCTTGTTTGGCTCTTCTTTCATTAACCCTACGACAGTTACAGGTATACAATTACAATATTGAGTGCTGAAGGTTTTCCTAATAATAATAATAATAATAATAATAATAATAATAATAATAATAATAATAATAATAATAATAATAATAATAATAATAATAATAATAATAATAATAATAATAATAATAATAATAATAATAATAATAATAATAATAATAATAGATATTATAGAAGCAACCTTTCTGTTCCAGCGGTTGTCCATAAACATTCAACGTTACAACCTTGTCTCTTTTAAAGGTACATTTCCTTCAAACCCTGAAGACGAGGCCTGACCCTCCAGACAATAAATCTGCTCTTAAATAATTTTTTTTCCAAATCCTGAGGGATCCATGATACCTCGGGTAAAAAAAAAAAATAATAATAATAATAATAATAATAATAATAATAATAATGATAATAAATAATAAACGGGTGCTGAAGAAATTCAAGATTCAGATTACGATTAGGTCTAAAATTCACTCTGCGTGTATATATATAGGTGAACAGCACCGACAACTGAAGCCAGAAGAAAAAGAAGAAGAAGGTGGTTGAGGAAGGACGATTTGTCTTCATCGCTGGGGTTATGCCCTTCTACAAAGTTCCGTCGCCCAACAGTACCTCACTGCCAGACGCGAAGAGGGTCCGAGCCCCGCTCCGACAATCTCAGGCGTCCAGCCCCGATCCACCGGACGAGTCGAGGACGAGCAGCAGATCCACTTCCGGTTCCGGTTCGATCCAGAATTTCGGAGGATTTTCGGACAACGACGCCTATGTTAACGGACGAGGAGGGGGAGGAGGGGGTTGGGTTGAGCCGACGAACATGAACCCCGCACACAGGGTAGGGTTGCTATGTCATCGTAATAGGGTACGTAGGCCTATGCATGTATGATTTTCTGTAAGTAAGTAAGTATATATGTATATATGTATGTATGTATGTATGAATGTATGTATGTATGTATGCATGTATATAGTTATGTATGTTTGTTTGTGTGTATGTATGTATTTATTTGTTTGTGTGTATGTATGTGTATTTGTGTAGGTATTTATGTATGTAAGTGTATGCATGTATGTATGGTTGCTGCCGTAATTAAGATTATGATGATTATGATGACGATGATGATGATGATGATGATGATGATGATGATAATGATGATGATGACGATGAGGATGATGGGCATGGTAAGGTAATGCAAAGTAAATTCGCGACTCGTTTGGCGATGCCGATAATGACGTTGTTGTTGTTGACAATGACGATGATGATGATATTTGTGGTAAGGTAATTCAACTATGACGACGACGACGACGATGATGATCATAGTCATGTTTATGATGATGATGATCAAGATGAAGATGATGTTGATCGATTAGTATTGTCTTCCTGCCAGCATCCAGTTGCTGCTGATATGAACGGCAGCCGACATCACCCAGAGCCTCCTGACCAGCAGGTGAGCATCGTTGAACTAGAGATTCAGAAACAGAGAGAACGCGAGGCTGAACTCGTAGCCCTACGCCAGTCTATCTATCAACAGCACACGCCAGCCCAGTCATCCGTGACAGCCGAGCACCGCGTCAACCGGACATCCACTGGACCGGAACGCACCCCGTCTTCCGACGCTCGTCCAAGGACGGCGTCCGCCCCAGGGGTGACAAATCAGCGCGCCCTCTCCCCTCCGCATCCCTCCTCCTCCTCCTCTCCCTCAACTGTCTCCTCATCCGCGGTCACTTACGAGGAGGCGATTTCAACTCGAGCGCATCCGGGCGAGAGTCTGATAGCCCGCGAGATAATGGAACTCAAGATGAGGGAAGAGGAGCTGAAGCGAAACCGGAATGGATTGGGACGCATCCCGCCCGATTCCACTTCCGGTGTGGTCCAGTCAGCGCATCCGACGATCCCGGTCCAATCGGTGCCACTCCCTTCGGAGTCTTCCAGCTCTTCATCGTCGGCTCATTCGTTCAGCACTCATCCGAAACACGACGCGGTGGATGGGGACAGCCGATCGCGGTCCAGAGCATCGCGGATTCGACCCCGCGACGATCCGGAAGCGGAAGAGGCCAAGTTCCACCCTCAGATGGAGACTCCGATCGACCGCGAGATGCGAATGGCCCGCGAGAGGGAGGCTGCTCTGCGGCAGGATCGAGGTCTTCCGGCGATGTCCAGGGCAGACGAAGATGCCATGATCGTCGAGATGAGGCTGCCAGATGGAACGACTGGAGGGACTTCCAGTTTCGGTGCGGACCGGAAGTCGGACCAGACGATGAAGAAGCTGGCCAGTTCGCGCCTCATGGTCGAGATCGAGAAAGAGAAGCAGAGGGAACTGGAAGTTCGTCGGCATAACCAGCATCCTCCGTCTCACCATGGCAACGCATCAGCGGGTGCTGCAGCTGGTCACCAGGGCAACGCCAAATCCAGTTCATATATGAGGTGATTGAAATGTGGCTCCAGCAGCAGTTCTAGAAATGTTTTCAGCTGGTCTTCAGACTTAAGCAGACTTAACAGCTGCACTTTCAGGGACTTTATGAGATTCAGGAGAGCGCTATATAATGCTTAGCTACACACATGTACATACATGCATGCTCTAGTTGTGATGGTCATGATCATCGAAGTCATCATCATAATCATCGTCTTCGTTGCCGTCTGCAACATCATTATAATCGTCATCATCATCGTCGTTGTAATATTCACCGTAACTGCTTGGACATGATTATGTCCAATTTCATATAATTATGTGAGGAACTACATTGGTTACTTATGCGAATACCCTTTTAGTTTAAGATCGTAATGTCTCTGTGTAAAAATGCCTTTGTTCTGTCCTCTGTCCTGTCCTCTTTCCTGTCATCTGTCCTGTCATTTGTCTTCTGTCCTGTACTCTATCCTCTCCTCTGTCCTGTTATATCCTGTCCTGTAATGCCTCTGCATCGTAATATCTTATATTTTATTGAACATTTTAAGGGCCGCAATCTAAGGACTCACCAGCAATCGACTAAAACCTGTTCTATTCGAGCGTGAATTTTATTGTTGTCTTGAAGTGGCGCTGCATAAATTTTCCATTACAATTACAATTACATTCTTGTCTTTCTTATTGTTGTAATCATGGCCAATTACACATTCAATTCTTCATAACCATAGTCATAATTTGTTTCCATCGCTTTATCATCTTTCGAGTCGGTTAGGATTAAGAATGGCTGAGCGGAGTGTTGATTAAGGATTGTTAAGTCGATTAAGCCGATTATTGATTGAGGATTATTAAGCCGATTGACGACAATGGAGTATTTAATTGATGATTAATGATCGCTTAGTTGACTGACGTGGTAATGATAATGATAATAATAATCTTTTCTTTAATTAAGCGCCTGCAAACGCACTGCGCTGTAGGCTACAGTGAACATACATATAGTAGAAACGGCAGCCACGCAGGGCGCCTTACATATAGCTGATTTTTTAGATGATTTGGAGTGATAATTAAATTGATTTGATGATTAACTAGTCTATTATTAAGTCGATTGATGATTACAGACGATAAAGCTGATTGATAATTAAGAACAATTTAGCCAAATGATGATTGAGCTTTCATATCTAAAGCTTTTTAACTGTTGAAAGTAAAGCGCAGGTATTCTTGGATTTTTATTGACACGAGCGTTTTCCTTTTCCAGGAAATACTGACGGATGCGAATCGGACGAGAGAAGAACGCATATATGAGAGGATGAAAAAGCTTCAGTCTTATGTGGTACACGTCTACGAAAAACGGCTGTATATAGCAAGATCCAGTGCCTTGGAGGTCTTCTTTTGAAACTACGAAATAAAGTTGCATTATTTCGAGGCTTCGTCGACAGCAGCTCACTTTATTGCAGCGTACACACGCGCGTATACGTGAAAATTCCAACGCGTTGTTAGTCTAGCGGGTGACTAGATAAATACATTCTATCTTTCGTGCCTTCGTCTGCATTTCAAACTCTGTATTCTGCAGCTCGCAGATATCTCTTCAGTGAGGATGCTGCAACCCCAAGATCGCTCCATCCTCAAGTCTTGTCTTAAAGAACAACTTCTTCTGCAGTTCTGTTACGCCTAGGTCCACAGCTTGTACTGCGTAAATGGGCAAGGTCCTTAGATCTAGACCAATAACCATGCTTTACTCAAATGTGTCCATGGAGACCTTAAATTGGCTAGCGTCAACAGAAGCTCAAGGCAGAGTGATACAGCTACTTCAGTCTGTGGCTCAGCCCAGTGGCGTCACTAGGGCTGGTGTCACCCGGTGCGGTAAGTCATGGTGTCACCCTCAAAAAAAGATGACCCTTTTTTGGGAATTCGTCTCGCAAAAAAATTGGATTTCATCTCCCAAAAAAGTTGATGACCTTTTTTTTTTTTTTAGTCATCCGCCTGTTTTTTTACTTCTGGCATCCTTCTTTTTCCGGTCTCCTACTCTTTTTCCGGTCTCCTACCATAATGCCATTACCTCTTTCCTCTTTACCTTTGACCTGATCTTAAAAAAATTTCATTTTCTCATCTTGGGTGTCACCCCCTCCTAGGGTGTCACCCGGTGCGGTCCGCACCCCCCGCACCCCCTAGTGACGCCACTGGCTCAGCCTCGTTCTCAATATTGGGGGACGTCCGTGGGAGGTTGCAGAAACACTTTTCTGGATGACGCGAAATTGGATAACGACTCTGAATCGTTGATGAGAACTGTCTCCCGTTCAACGTCAGCAAAAACTTGACGATTTCATAATTTTCGGGAGATTCTCGATTTCTTGTCTGATTACTGATCACCTGTGTAACTGTTATTATTTGCTTACTTCTTATTTTTATTAAGTTTGAGTATTATTTATCATTTTTCAGTTTACTACTAATTATTATTTAATCATTTCGTTGTAGTGGTTGTTTCTGGTTTCGTTGAACGGTATAACTATTCCTACAAAGTATTTTACAGCATTATTCAATATTGGGCATCACTAAGTGTATCACGTATTCAACTTATTTGGTGGGGGGGGGGAAGATCCTTGTAGCACAGGGATAGCCGCATGCGGTTACTTCACGCTAAAGAAGCAGGATCTTAGCAGATTACTTTCATGTTCTACGGACGAATACTACAGAACCGCCTCAGTTTAAAGTTGGGTTGAGTGTTGGTCCAGTGGTTAGCATGCTGGACTGTCAACCGAGAGGTTAGAGGTTCAAATCCCCACCAGGGCAGAAATTTGTTTCAAGATGTCTATTCCATCTGCGCCCCCTAGTCGACTCAGCTATGGTGAGTACACTGACCGTATACTGTCGATGGAAGATCAGACTGTGAGGAGAGGACTGGTCACCCGCCCTCATATGCAGAGGCTAAGAAAATGAAGTCGCTAACACTTCATATCCATGGCTGCCTCTCAGGCTAGCTAATAGGACTGCTCTTCATCATCATCATCATCACCTTCTCCTTCTTCATCTTCATCATCATCATCTTCTTTTTCTTGTTCTTCTTCTTGTGCAAATTCGTGATTTAGGCATTTGAAATTTCGGTCTCGGTGATTAACTTATATTGCTTTAAGAGGCATAAGAGAAGTTGAGAAATCAAGATAGGCTGAGGCTTGTTATTTCTGAACACACGCGGTTTAAAATAACGTGAACGAAGCCTACACTTGTTCAACACGTGATGCCTTATAAACTACTTTCAGCTCATCGACGCTATCATCACTTCTCGTGTATAGGCTTCACCGTTCGTGAACAGGCTGTTGCCCTGCGTTTGGCCTTCGAGTGGCGCTTTAGAAGTTTGGAGATTACAATTACGATACGATTACGATAATGAAGACAAAGACGATGATTACTATGATGATTATTATGATGACACTTGTCATTGTAGTCGTCACGTCGTCATCATCAGAATATTCATCATTATCTTTGTTAGCTTCGTCGTCATCATCATCATTATCATCATCATCGTGATCATTATCATTATCATCGCAATCATCATCACCAGTAGCAGTAAGAACGTTGTCGTCATTATGATCTTCAGCATTTGAATATTGAGTATAAAATACGAAGAATTATGAATTTTGCTAAATAAATGCAAGTTTTCTTACACGCATTGTTCTCTCTGTGGGCAAAAGATACACATACACACATGCATTCACGGATATCCAAATACATACATGCACAGCCATTCATGCATCCATGTATGCACCCATGCATGCATATATGCATGCATGCATCCATATATGCATGCTTGCATCCATTCATCAATTCATCCATACATCTATCCCTCCTTCCTTCGAATTCATCTCACAGTCTTGTCTTGTTGTTTGTGACAGGTATTGTCTTAAATTCTGAACCCTTTGCTTACGCTTCATTTTATTTGAATGTAATGACGTTTTGTTCGTAAAAATACGATTTTACAGCGAAACATTTTTCCAGATCTTAAAAGAAAAATGAAGTTTTCCGAAAGCCAAAGTGACAGACATATGTTAAGTTGGTGAGATTCAACTGGCAAACTGTAGAGACATTTAGCCATTTGCTCAGACACAGTTAAGTGCATGGTTCAGTGATCACTTTAATAAAGTAAAATATCAATATTGGTTAAACTAAACTAGTTTTAGTTAAACCAGTGTTAGGTAAACTAGCTTTGGTTAAACCAGTTTTAGCTAAATCAGTTTTAGTCCAATCAGCCGAATTAACAGTTACATCAGTCAGACCATTTCTCAAGTCTGCAACTCCTGCACTGAGGAACTTCTACCCTAAAGTCCCCTTCGGCTAATATAATATCACAGAACACACCGTGTGCTTCATATATCTATTATATGATAAATTATATTGTTATAAGTTATCTAAGGGTATGAACAGTTGTCAACCGCTTTAGGTTAAGTGTAATTTCACTGCGTATTAACGAGCAAGAATCACATGTGCGAACATTAAACGTCAGCCTCACGCGGTGACAATAACCAAAGAAAATCTCGAAGAGAAAGGCGAAATCAGAATTGGTACAACGACAAATAACAACAAAACATCAATATATATATAGCAGATGATATATATATATATATATGATATATATATATATGATGATGTATGATCCTTAAAGTCCTTTGGAGTGCATTCCATTTGTACGTTACTCTACTTTACATTTATCGTGTCAAGTCATTTGAATGGTGCCCTGATGTAAATAAAACCTTACTCCTCGATAGCTTAAACTACTTCATCTACACCAGTTTACGTACGTCCTCATGACGTATCAGTTGCGAAGTATCGCACGTGCTGGTGCCTCTTTGTCATGATGCACACGTGTGAACCACGTGACTTTGACACTGTGTTGACCATCTCAATGTATGCATATGTACGCGTGTATGAGTCTGTCGCCAAATGACATCATACATAATTATATTTAACAACATAATATAAAATCTGACTTCCTTTTTCTCTGCCTTGAACCCACAACGACCTTCCCGTCAACAACAAAAACAGCTGCTGTTGTTGTCGTTATCAGCATCATCATCATCACATCGTCATCAACAGCAAGAACAGCTTCAACAACTTCACTGTCGTAATCATCGCCATCATCTGAACTTTAACGTACCCGTAACTCTCCAAAATACCAAGATTCTTGTCGGCAGTTGCTTTTGTGGACGGCAGAGGATCAGTACAAAAAAATATTTTCTTCTAGAACAATGTCTATGAAATATGTTCATATTGTTATGAATCAGACTCATCACTTAAGAGTCCAATAACATCAGCTGATGCGGTGTGATAGAGAAACAACATGTGGACAAGGATGCTGTATAGATTAACTGATTAGCCTAATTGAATGGCTGTGGGCGTGCAGAGTGAGAGGTTCAAGGTTCACGTGGCTATAGAGGTCTATAGCAGATGATTTAAACAGTTTTTGTCTTAATTGCGGAGACAGTTTAGAACTAGATTTTGTTAAAAATCTGCTCAGATATCATCACTCGAGATCTGGGCTCTGCGGAAAGCAAGAACATAGGGCCTACTGTACGTTAGGATTAAGAAAACTAGTAGGCCCTATCGACATCACAGAAGCGTTTGTACTTAATACTATCAATTGTCTTTGGTCCTGTACGACATAGGTTGTCATCGTTGTGAAATGTACTTTTTGTACCGTTAATTTTATAGAACTTTCCAAATAGCGAACTTTGCAAGGGGTACTTTGTATACTGTGATTGTCTGCGATATTTTTTCAACAGTGTCAAGGTACTGAACTCTATCAATTGTCTACAGTGGTGTACACTGTACACTGTCAATGACCTAAATAACTTTACACTGTCAGTTATCTAAGGCTCTTTATATTGGTAATTGTCAGCGCTAATATCAACTAAACGATAGATTCGATTCCAAGTGGTTGTTCAAGATTCCGTTCTTCCTAGCTCAACTCCGCTCTTTGTTTTCTTACTGCTCTCATGTTGCTTCTGATTCCTAACACCACACGTCATTATCGTCATATCCTCGTGAGGTTAACCGATACAGAGCATTGACCGACTGATCGCCTCTCATTTAAACAGATTCTCTGCCCCAAAAGGGACGATATCATATTCACCCCACCCAAGGGCGCATGCTAAACAAGGCGCCATAGATGCTTTGTATGACCCGCTTTAGAAGGAAGAAGTTTCACAACATTGGGTTCAATCGTTTCAACTTGCGTGGACAGTGAGTTGGTAGTGGAAGAGGGGTGCCTTCCTCGTTTTCTGCAGTTCGAGCTTATCGCCCAACAGTCGCGAGAGATTATTACCAGTGGTTGAGATTCGCGCTGATCGAGTGGAACGTCTGCTTGTGTTTTAGTTTCCACTGAGTTTTTTCACATTCAGTACCGTATGGCCATGCAGAACGAAATCTTTTGGAGATGGTTGAAAACGGTACCAGTTCTGCTGGCGATGATGAACGCCGTGAGTAATCCACTCTTTCATACCTATTGCAATTATTACTACTGAATTAAACTTAAACATAATTATGAAGTTAATATACATAATTATGAAGTTAATATACATAATTGACTACATCGTCCATCCTACCAAACATATTCCAAATAGCCTAGTCGTAATCGTAATCTCCAAACTTCTGAAGCGCTACTCGAATTCCAAGCGCAGTGCACCAGCCTATTCACGAGCTCTATACGTCAAATCAGAGGGGTTTTCCAGAGAGTAGTCCAAAATAGGTCCGAGCCGGGTTTCCAGAGGGCCAGATCAAGAGAGGAGGTAGAGCAGCTGTCAAGGCGGGTGTCGTTTAAGGTGAGAATAGTTGGAAGGCGGAATATCAGGTGAGTCAGGGTAGGAGTACTTGAAAAGGTGAGACTTCAATTTTGAGTGGAAAGCCTAGCGGAGACAGATAGAAGAACATGAGGAGGAGGAGGACGAGGAGGAGGAGGAGGAGGAGGAGGATGAATGACAGGTTGCAAAAATGATGGCGGAACGGAGAATCTGCAGAATTTAATTTTTAATGTGAGTGAAAAATATTTTAGCATGCCCAATACATCATGTTTTAGTTAATACGTTCCCAATATATCATGTTTTAGTTAATACGTTCCCATCATGTTTTAGTTAATACGTTCCATCCAGCCTACCATACATATCCTAATGAAGTAATCTATGCCGTATTTCACCATGCATTTCTGATTCCGATATAATAGGCCCATTAGCAATTGTTTATTTATTTCTCTAGAAAACACATACATACAAAGAGATGTATAACAGTGTCAATGTAATGCATAAACATCCGAATTTATAGGCCTACGCATGAACTTTGTAGGAACTCCAGAGGAAGCTATGCTAAAATAGGCTAAGCAGTAAAAATTTTTATGACCCATTTGCGGATATGGAACCAGTGTGACTGCCACTCTCACTTTAGCAAGTTACCTCTCATAAAGTTTCCTTAATAGTTGAAGAGACGTATTAGGTGTCCCAAGTCAATCATGGTTAACAAAAGTTTATGGTGTGACATTGAATCGAAAGCCTTTTTGAAGTCCGCTAACCTACTAGATTTAAAAAGGTTACTAAGACCAGAGAGTTCGATGATAAGTAGGCCTACCTATCTGGAAATGTTACCATTGGCAGGCGTCGCCAGGCACATAGAGCCTCACCGACGGTGTCAATCATCATCTTGAAACTGTTGTTTTTAATTGTGGTTCAAACAGGGGATTAACCTGGGAATATTTCCTCTAACCTTTCCCGACATGGCAATTTTGATGTCGGTGACAAATGGTCAGATGGCGATCACACTGACCTGGATGGGTCTTTCCACCATCGTTGGAACACTCGGCATGGGTCCTCTATTCGACCGCTTCGATGGTCTGCTTCTCTTGTCCTGCGCCCTCCTGCTACAGGGTCTGGCCATCGTATTGTCATTGTCTTCCAGGTCATGGCCGGTATTTCTTCAGTCTTCAGTAGTGGAATCATGACAGGTGAGCTCTCCGTTGCCACAGGTACTTTTAATGTACACGTCTGTCCATCCATCCATCCATCCATCCATCCATCCATCCATCCATCCATCCATCCATCCATCCATCCATCCATCCATCCATCCATCCATCCATCCATCCATCCATCCATCCATCCATCCATCCATCCATCCATCCATCCATCCATCCATCCATCCATCCATCCATCCATCCATCCATCCATCCATCCATCCATCCATCCATCCATCCATCCATCCATCCATCCATCCATCCATCCATCCATCCATCCATCCATCCATCCATCCATCCATCCATCCATCCATCCATCCATCCATCCATCCATCCATCCATCCATCCATCCATCCATCCATCCATCCATCCATCCATCCATCCATCCATCCATCCATCCATCCATCCATCCATCCATCCATCCATCCATCCATCCATCCATCCATCCATCCATCCATCCATCCATCCATCCATCCATCCATCCATCCATCCATCCATCCATTGGACAGGCGCACTTCCTGCTGTGTACTTTTTATATCCGTCCATTTTAAGAGCAGTGTTGCTTATATTAAGAACTGTTTCCACCAACAAAAATTGCCTCATAAATCTTATGTATACGCATTCACGTCTAAGAACATTATTAACAGTAAAATTGTTGCTCTATAGGCACATTAATCGATTGCTAAGTTGTCATCCAGTAAATAGTCTACAATACATCATGGCTGCGTTTTGATTGTCGCTGGTAACGGATATGTTTTATCGTAAGATAAAAAAAATTAATTCTAAGAGTTCTAAGAATGAAGAATACAGCTTACATTAACCAAAAACAGAATTAAAGCACGACGCTTTCGGTATTCTGGTTTTGATGATATGTTCATTGGAGAGTCAGAATTAAGACCGTAGGACTTTAATAAAAACTCTTAAACGTCATAAAATGTGGTAGGACATATACGATTGTTGTGTTTACAGTTAACCTGATCATTACGCTATGTAATGCTGCATATCTCATATATTTGCCAGAGCAGTAATTAACAGACTTGGACGATGAATATTGATACTCGTTTCAAACAATTTCAGGGTGTCTGACGGTCAACTCCATTATCTGGAAAAAGAAGTCGGAGATGCTTAATCCTATCATCCAGCTGACCATTCTTACCTTTACATTTGGTACAGCAATAACTCCTCAGTTGATCGCACCTTTTATCGGAAAACATCATGTACCGGATATCATTAGTCCCACTGCCACTCCTAACGGTTCAAACGTATCGTCTTTCTTCGGAAACGCCAACTTGGACTTCGTAGCAAGTGACTCAACTACAGCGAACTCTTCGGTTCAGTACGAAGGACCAGAACCAGTCCAGATCGCCTTCTATCTTGTTGCATGCATTAACTTGCTTACTGCAGTCGTTTGCTTCGTGATCTGCGCCTTTGACCGCGGTCAGACGAGAACCAAGAGCTACGAATATAAAGTGAACGGCATTGTCAGAGGCAGAAGCAATTCACTTAACGAGGATGGACGGACGATCGTGGACAAAGAATTCATAGAGGAACGGCCCAGGGAGCGAACGGGTAGCCTTGACCGATTGGTACTTCAGAAGAAGTTCAAAGACGAAAGAGCGAGACGTGGTGATCAGCCCGAGCCAGACACGTGCAAGCTGTTACTGAGAAGACAGGAGTTGCAGCATTGGACAGAATTTCGTTCAAGAAACGACGAGAACGCTGTTGAAACCACAATTGTTAATCCACACGGCCATGACGTTATAGGCCACACCCTTCCGCCTGTGACCTGCAGTTGGAAAATCACTCCGCTTGTCATAATCGTTATGCTCTTCTTCAGTCTTACCGGTGGCACGGACGCCATGTTTGGAGGATTACTTTACACAGTCCTTAACGGTTATTTACACTGGACGCCGCAAGACGGGACCTTATTGGTTACGATCTACCAAGTGACTCGCCTTGTGACACATGCTGTTGTCGTTCTGCTTGCCAGATTCCTATCTCCCGTTGTTCTTATTGTGATAGATATCATCTTTCTCGTGGTTTCTTCTGGTCTGGTGCTGGCCACAATAAGCGCCAGTCCCGTTTTCACTTGGATTGCCGTGATCCTGGCGGGCATCGCGACTTCCAACCTTCACCCGAGCGCCTTAACTCTTGCCCAGGGATGTTTCCAAGTGAATGGGAAAGTGATCGGGATGTTGACATGTGCGCTTTTCCTTGGGGTTTCAGCGGCATCTCTTATCGCTGGGTTGCTTCTTGATTCCAACGGTGTCAGCAGTTTTCCAGTTGTTCTAGCGTCCATCACTGTACTGGAAGTCGTCCTCTTTGCTGTCTGGTTGGTTGTTGCCAGAGCCGTCAGGAGCCCTCAGAACGATCCTCCGGTGGAAGAAATCGTGACACAAAATGAGAGGACTCCTTTGATTGGTCGTTAGCTCCGTTAACAGTTCTTCTATCGACCAAGCCGTTAGAAAAAAGACATTTACGAAGTATTTTAGACACTTCATCCGATAGTCATCTGATATTCACGTGTCTCAATCTCCAACTTATTTCCACGAACAATAATAGTTCTGCCTGTTTGATGCCAAGAACGTTGTTAAGGGGTCCACAGAGAGACGACACCCTGCCACATAAAGTCTAGTTTATGGTAGAAGTTGGGTGAGATGTGACCCATCGAGAAATGAAATTACAAATACAATAGGCTACTTCTCTGTCTTACGGACTGATCTGTATATTGACCTGCTCACGGATTGGTTTTATAATGTGCCATCGGCCAATGCATTGTGCATTGGACACGGGAACAACAGAAGTTGCTAACTTATAAATACAACAAGTTTAAACTGTAAAAGCGCTGCTTCAGACAGTCGTGTTCGAGAAATGTCTACTGAAACGCCTCGTGCTTTTCGTTTGACTGATAGCCTACAGTTATCGACTGTAACTTAGTCATAGCTGGTGAAACTGCTCGGTAGATGGTTTCGCTTGTCAAAAAAGAAGCAGCGGTCAGAAATCTATATAAATAATAAAAATTTACTAGGCCGCAATTTATTTTTTATTCGTTATTTTTTAAATGAAGTTAATGAACTTCGATAATACGTCAAGATTCTGCAATTACAAACAGTCAAATATACGATGCAGATACGGTACAGCATACAGATTTTAAAAAGGGGATTGTAAGAACTAAAAGGAAAGGGACGTTCTGTTGTCGTCTGTGACCTTGTTACATCACAAGAGTCTGATGTGCTAAGACAGTAGTACAAGATCATAGTTGTCCAATATGATCGAAAAAGCTGCAAATAAGTACAAGGGACCTAACACATCAGTGGAGTGCAGTCCTCGGCTGCTCGGTGAAATTTAAATTCGACTTGCCACAATGACTGCTTAATTAACAAGCTCTGTACCTTTCAGAATTGCATAAAGTTTTGTGCTGTAGTATTTGAAGAGATGAAAATTGTGAAGGACAGGTTGTTGGCTTAATTCTTTTTACTGCCAGAAAACAAAATGCTTCAGATGGAGTGTTGTCGCTTCCATGTTTTTACTCATTAACCTCCTAACTGTTTTGTTTTCTGGCAGTGCTACATATTTGTCTTTACTTCCATCGCATTCCTTGACTCCGAAAATGTTAACTTAGATTCTAAAATCATGTTTCCATCACATACATGGCTTTACTTGTAGCCATTAGAAGATATTTGTCCGCCATTTTGTCCGCCATCTTGTTTTTCCATGCAACCGCCAAACATCCAGCTTGCTAATCATGATTTTAGTTTTCAGCAGGGTCAAATCCGTCTAGAAACAGCTGTTAGCAAATTGTTACATGATTTGCTTCTAACAATGTCATTTTGAGATTCCAAACCTAGTCTAATATGTGGAAAGAATTTTTTTCAGGTTGCGAGGATTTCAATGCTCGGAAAAGAAATAGGGCTGGTGCTAATTTAGAGCGACGAGAATTTTTGAAACTAAACAGTCGAGTGCATCAAACTCCAGCTCAGTAGCCTTTCAGCAAAGTTAATTAAAATTTCTGACTCTGTTCTTATAAACCGTGTAATCCTATCGCATTTATGAAGATAGGGATTTCTGCAATAAACTTTGATTTGATTTGAGCAAGAAAGCTAATCAAAATGAATGTCATTAATAAAAAAAAGAAATTTAATTGCTTCTGTGGAATGCGCACAAAACTAAATTAAAACTCGAAAGTTTTGAAAAGTGAAACTAAAACTGAAAAGATTTGAAAACTATAACTAAAACTAAACTGGAAAGTTTAAACAAAACTAAGCCTATAACTGAAACTGAAAAGTTAACTGAAACTTAAATAAAACTGCCTTGAACCCACTACGACCTTCCCGTCAACAAAACACAGGTGTTGTTGCTGTTCTCATTATCAACATCATCATCACGTTGTCATCAACAGCAAGAATAGATTCAACAACTTCATTTTCACAATCATCGTCATCATCTGAACTTTAACGTAACTCTCCAAAATACTGGAAGAGTATTCTTGTCGTCAGTTACTTTTGTGGTCGGCAGAGGCTCAGTGCAACAAGAAATATTTTCTTCTAGTACAAGGTCTAACCACATAGAGCATATCTCCCATAAAATCGCAAACAACATAGGAATAATAAAAAGAATTTCTCATATACTTCCGCCTAATAGTCTAGTAACCTTATATAATATATGATTTACCCTTACCTATCCTATTGTACAATTGTATGGGCCTCAAATTATAGCTCCAGACTTCAGAGTAGGCTGACCATTTTGCAAAAACGGATTATACGAGTGATAACTAGGTCTCATTACTTAGCACACACCAACGATCTATTCTTACGCTTGGGAAACCTTAAATTGGAGCAAATTTTGGTGTATCAAATTAGCGACGTCATGTTCCGCTCTGTACACAAGTTATTACCAATAGAATACTCTGCCCTCTTTATTACCAACCTAGAAGTTCACTCACATGCCACTAAGAATTCTTTGGCGTTACGGAGTGCCTTTGCCAGAACTGACTCTCGAGGGTTCACTATACACTTTATAGGTCCATTGATGGAACAGACTACCCAATACTATAAAAATCTCTTCCCTACAAAAAAGCATTCAAGCTACAATTGAGGAAATGGCTGCTCACGGACGGAGTGCTAGGGGATTCGTCGTCCTCATCCACCACCTCGTCATCCAAATAGCAAGAATTCTTTTTTCCTGCCTTTTGGTCTTGGTTATTCCACTACTAAACATCTCTGCCTGCTTGCCGATGTCATTTAAATCGCAATTCTTTGCCTTTACTGACCTCTATCGTTTCAGTTAAAATAACAGGGGCCCTATCTAGCGGGACATGATCCCTTCTGGATGTCCCATGGCGCTCCGATGTGTTCGATTGCAATGAATTTTACTTTATCAACAATGATCGATCATTGCATATACTATAGTAACATAATAATTATCATTGGTTTGATTGATTGGTTTCTTTTGTTCATTTTGACATGCTTTGTTCATTTTGAGATGTTAATTTGGACCAATAAACAACTGTCTATGAAATATGTTCATATTGTTTTGAATCAGACTTGATCTCGTCACTCAGAGTCCAATAACATCAGCTGATGCGGTGTAATAGAAAAACAACACGTGGACGAGGATGCTGTTTAGATTGACTGAGTTGACTGACCGAAGTGAATGGCTATGGGCGTGAAGAGTGAGAGGTTCATGGTCCACGTGGCTATAGAGGTCTAGAGGTGGCGTTCTGCAGGTGATTTAAACAGTTTTTGTCGTAATTGCGGGAGATAGTGTAGAACTAGATTTTGTTAAAAATCTGCTCAGATATATTCAACCGAGATCTGGGCTCTGTAGAAAGCAAGAATATAGCCTACGTCAGGATTAAGAAAATAGTATCGACATCACAGGAGCGTTGTACTTAACACTATCAATTGTCTTTGGTCCTGTACGACATAGGTTGTTGTCATCGTTGTAAAAATGTACATTTTGTACAGTTATCTAGGGTTCTTTATATGGCATATTTTCAGCACAACTATCAAATAAACAATAGATTCGATGCCAAGTGGTTGTTCAAGATTCCGTTCTGCCCAGGTCAACACATCTCTTTGTTTGATTCTTCTCTGCTCTCATGTTGCATCTGATTCCCAGCACCACACGTCGTTATCGTCATATACTCGTAAGGTTAACCGATACCCTGTATGACCCGCTTTAGAAGGTAGAAGTTTCGCGACATCGGGTTGAAACGTTTCAACATCTATTGAATGTTATTTTCAATTTTTATTAACGTCTGCGTAAGCAGCCTTGCGTGGACAGTGAGTAGGTTGTGGAAGAGGGGCGCCTTTCCACGTCTTCTGTAGTTCCTGCCCAACAGTTGCGAGAGATTATTACCAGTGGTTGAGTTTCGTACTGAATGAGCGGAGGGTCTGCTTGTGTTTTAGTTTGACTGAGTTTCCTCGCATTCAGAATCATATGGCCATGCGGAACGAGGGCTTTTGGAGATGGTTGAAAACGGTAGCAGTTCTGCTGGCGATGATAAACGCCGTGAGTAATCCACTCTTTCATGACAATTGTTATTATGACTACTGAATTAAACTTAAAAACGTGTAGTTAATATATATTGACTACTTTGTCCATCATACCAGACATATTCCAAATAGCCTAATCGTAATCGTAATTTCCAAACTTCTAAAGGGCCACTCGAAGGCCAAGAGTAAGATAAACTGCAGAGAACTTTATCGTGGAGGATATTAGGCTTTAGTCCACAGGACATGACAAATTATGACAAATTGATATGCAGGCCTATCAACAAATGTTATATGTCATGTCGCTGTCGTCGCTCTGCGATGGTAGGCTACAGGAATGTATCCACATTGTCCATGGTTTCCTATCTCGTAGTGCAACCATTAGGCTGGTCCCAGATAGTCCAATCCATCATATAATGTTGTCAATCCAGGATATTCTTGGTCTACCGCGGTTGAGAACCCTTCTACGTTGTCCTTCGGCTACCTCATGATGTGTCCGAAGTACCCCGTACCTTAGCTTGCTGGTTCGGACGTGGTTCAGCAGTTCGCTTTTGGTCCTCGCCAGCGTGTCTACTTGTTCGGTGGTCATCCTTTTTGTCCAGGGAATTCTTAGCAATTTTCTGACGCACTTGTTCTCGAACGCTTGGATGCGTTTCTCTTCTTTCCTCAGCGTACAGGCCTCACATCCGTATGTTGCTGTCGGCCATATGCCTTCATCATCCGTAATTTGGTGTCATTATGTATCGACTTGTTCTTCCATATTTAACCATAGTTAATAAAACTGTCGCATCTCGAGTAAGATACATTGCAGAGAACTTTATCGTGGAGGATATTTGCCTTTAGTCCACAGGACATGACAAATTATAACAAATTGATTAGGGCCTATGTATCAACAAATACATTTTTACAACGTTTAAGCTCAACCTAAAAAGGTTAGCTAGGAACACAGGCTAAGTGTTTAATTAGCTGAGCCATAAAGCAAACCAATTACTAAGTCTGTTGCTTTGCTTCTTAAGTAGTGCACTTAAGTAGTGCATAAGTCATCAGCTTCATTTCTTGAAACATTACTAATGCCATTTACTTAAACCTTAAACGTTACGCTGTGAATATGTTAAATAAAAAGTATTGATTGTCCAAAATTCTCTGCCTCTGCAGTGAGATCGCCCTATAAGCCAACCTGTGTATAGGTTCTCTGAAGACTACCGCTTCCCATTACGCATCCCCTATGGTAAAGTCCTAGCTACGCCACTTACTGGTTAACATGTTGGGAGAAGCGTACGATCCAGGAGAGTGCGATCCAGGAGGACTCCTAAATCCCGAACCACATCCAAGAGGTGATATTGGGAAAGGCTTCTGCCACCAGGCGCCAGTTAACCCCCGCGAGTCGCCTACCACCATCCAGCCAGATAAATTGAGTCTTAGTAGCATTTAAAAGCAAGCGGTTGGAGGCTAACCAAGTAGACAGCATCTCCATAGCTTGAGTCATCTGGTGTAAAACAGATGAATCAACTGATGTCTCATCTGCGTTTGACATGGTTGATCATGAGATCCTCCTTCAGCGACTGGAACTGTCCTGTGACATCTCTGGTATTCCTCTTCTTTGGTTTAAATCATACTTCTGTGATCGCTCACATTTGGTTGTCCTTGCTGAAACCAGGCCTCAGTGGACAGGGGGGGTCGAAATTGGCTTGGTACTCGGTCCCATCCTATCATCCTCTTCACTGCTGATATCCCATCTCAATTTACAAAACATGTGGCAAATGGCCACCTTTATGCAGATGATGCTCAGGCTTTTGTAAATGGTCCGTCAACTGATCACCTCTCCCTTGGTCGCTCCATTAACCATCTTGTCTCTGAGTACTACCGGATGTCGACTAACCGTTTGTGCCTCAACACTGCCAAGACTCAGTTGATCTGGTTTGGGACTAGGCAGCAGCTTGCTAAACTCGACTTTCCATTGCTGACTGAGAAATGCTCTGCTTACACCTACTCTTCCACCGTTCGCGACTTGAGCGTCACACTTGACTCCTCTCTCACATTCACAGAGCATATCTCCAACATGACTTTCTCCTTTCTTTCAACTGAGACATCTCAGAGTCATCAGACGCTTGGTCTCACCTTCTGTGTTTACCACCATAGTTTTCGCATTTGTCTGCTCACGCTTGGACTACTGCAACTCGTTTCTCATGGGTCTCCCTAAGCAGCGTGTATCTCCCTTTCAATCTGTTCTAAATGCTTCTGCTAGGCTCATCTCTAGACTCCCCCGCTTTGGCCATATCTCTACTTACCTGCTTGATGTCCTGCACTGGCTCCCAATTGCCACGCATCCGTTATGAGATCCTCCTCCTTTTCTCTAAATCTCAGCAGGGTATTGCCCAAAAATCTGTCGAACTATCTGCGAAAGCCGCTATCTGCATCTTCTTCTCGCCCATTGCGCTCTGTAAATCGGCTTGATCGTTTGCTGTAGTGGGTCCCAGGATCTGGAATGACCTTCCTTCCGTGCTCAGGGCCAAACTAATGACTGGCTTTACCTCATCGGTCTCGCGTTCTCTAAAGGCATTTCTGTTCCCTTGAATAGTTATTCTGCGAGAGGCGCTTTATAAATTTATAGATACAATACAACACAATACAATTCCAGGTGGTCGCGCCCACGACAAAGAAAACCCGGTATTGAATGATGGAAGTGAGTGCAAAGTGGACAAGAAGGCCTAAGTCACCGTGGGCCAGAGAAAGAAGGGGGCGGTGGTCACTGCAGGCCGAGGCAGGACGACAAAGCTCCTGACTTATGTGGCATCAGTAGACCTTTCTAGATTCCAATGGGCGAATAATCGTTTGATGGCGCACCAAAACCAGAAACACCAGAACAATCCATTGAAGTAAATGAACAGCAGTCTGCTAGATAAAACGAATGCAACGACGTTTGGAAAGTTAGCTGCACATTAATTAACATTCTGTATGCATGTAGGCCTATACATCTGGACGTTTAGTACATTCTTCTTTAGGTGTGCCACATAAATCGACCCTTGCTCTAACCTATGTGATTTAAAAAGGTCACTAAGAGCAGAGAGTTTGACGATAAGTAAACAGTGCACGGGTAACCCAAAATATCACCACTGGCTGGCGTTTGCAGACACAGATCCTCGTCGAAAGTGTCAGATATTATCGCGCACCAGTTGTTTTTAATTGTTGTTCAAACAGGGGATGACGATGGGAATATTTTCCACAACCTTTCCGGACATGGCAATTTTGATGTCGGTGACAAATGGTCAGATGGCGACCACGATGACCTGGATCGGTCTTTCCTGCATCGTTGGAACACTCTGCATGGGTCCTCTGTTCGACCGCTTCAATGGTCTGCTTGTCTTGTCCTGCACCCTCCTGCTTCAGGGTCTGGCCATCGGATTGGCCCCATGGTGGCGTATTCTCATTGTCTTCCAGATCATGGCCGCTATTTCTTCAGTCTTCAGTAGTGGAACCGTGACAGGTGAGCTCTCCGTTGTCACAGGTACTCTTAACGTATCCGTCTGTCCATTTATCCATCCATCCATCCATCCATCCATCCATCCATCCATCCATCCATCCATCCATCCATCCATCCATCCATCCATCCATCCATCCATCCATCCATCCATCCATCCATCCATCCATCCATCCATCCATCCATCCATCCATCCATCCATCCATCCATCCATCCATCCATCCATCCATCCATCCATCCATCCATCCATCCATCCATCCATCCATCCATCCATCCATCCATCCATCCATCCATCCATCCATCCATCCATCCATCCATCCATCCATCCATCCATCCATCCATCCATCCATCCATCCATCCATCCATCCATCCATCCATCCATCCATCCATCCATCCATCCATCCATCCATCCATCCATCCATCCATCCATCCATCCATCCATCCATCCATCCATCCATCCATCCATCCATCCATCCATCCATCCATCCATCCATCCATCCATCCATCCATCCATCCATCCATCCATCCATCCATTCCCTGCTGTGTACTTTTGACATCCGTCTATTTTAAAAGCAGTGTTGCCTACATTAAGAACTGTTTCCACATAAAAAAATTGCCTCATTATTGTAATGTACGCATTTATCCCTAAGAAAATTATTAACAGTAGAATTCTTGCGCTATAGGCCCATTAATCGATTGCTAAATATTATTGTCTCCCAGCAAATAGTCTACATTATGGCTGCGTTGTTAGACTAATATTTTGATTATCGTTGGTAACGGCTATAGTTTATCGCAAAATATAAAATATTAATTCTAAGAGTTCTAAGAATGAAGCATTCACCTGATTACATTGACCAAAAACGGAATTAAAGCAACCGCACTTTTGGTATTCTGGTTTTTGATGATAGGTTCATTGGAGAGCCAGAATTGAGACCGTAAGACTTTAATAAAACTCCTCAACGAGTTGTCGTGTTTACAGTTAACCTGATCATTACGCTATGTAATGCTGCCTATCTCATTTGCCAGAGCAATAATTAACAGACTTGGACGATGAATATTGATACTCATTTCTAACAATTTCAGGGTGTCTGACGGTCAACTCCATTATCTGGAAAAAGAAGTCGGAGATGCTTAATCCTATCATCCAGCTGACCATTCTTACCTGTACATTTGGTACAGCAATTGCCCCTCAGTTGGTTGCACCTTTTATCGACAAACATCACGTACCGGATATCATTAGTACCACTGCCACTCCTAACGGTTCAAACGTATCGTCTTTCTACGGAAACGCCAACTTGGACTTCGTAGCAAGTGACTCAACTACAGCGAACTCTTCGGTTCAGTACGAAGGACCAGAACCAGTCCAGATCGCTTTCTCTCTTGTTGCATGCATTAACTTACTTACCGCAGTCGTTTGCTTCGTGATCTGCGCCTTTGACCGCTGGCAGACGAGAACCAAGACCTACGAATATAAAGTGAACGGCATTGTCAGAGGTAGAAGCTATTCGCTCAGTGTCGATGGACGGACCATAGTGGACAACGAATTCATAGAGGATCGACCCAGGGAGAGAACGGGTAGCCTTGACCGATTGCTACTTCAGAAGAAGTTCAAAGAGAGTCGAACGAGACTTGGTGATCAGTCCGAGCCAGACACGTGCAGGCTGTTACTGAAGAGACAGGAGTTGCAGCATTGGACAGAATTTCATACAAGAAACGACGAAAACTCTGTTGAAACCGCAATTGTTAATTCACACGGCCATAGCATTATAGGCCACTCCGTTCCGTCTGTGACCTGCAGTGGAAAAATCACTCCTCTCGTTATAATCGTTATTCTCTTCTTCTGCGTTAGCGGTGGCACGGACGCCATGTTTGGAAGTCTACTTTATACATTTCTCAACGGTTATTTACATTGGACGCCGCAAGACGGGACCTTATTGGTTACGATCTACCAAGTGACTCGCCTTGTGATACATGCTGTTGTCGTTCTGCTTGCCAGATTCCTATCTCCCGTTGTTCTGTTTGTGGTAGATATCATCTTTCTCGTGGTTTCTTCTGGTCTGATGCTGGTCACAATAAACGCCAGTTCCGTTTTCACTTGGATTGCCGTTATTCTGATGGGCTTCGCGACATCCAACATTAATCCAACCGCCTTTACTCTTGCCCAGGGATGTTTCCAAGTGGATGGGAAAATGATCGGGATTTTTTTCTGTGCAATGTACCTTGGGCTGTCAGTGATGTCTCCAATCGTTGGGTTGCTTCTTGATTCCTACGGTGTCATCAGTTTTCCAGTTATCCTAGCGTCCATCACTGTACTGGAAGTCGTCCTCTTTGCTCTCTGGTTGGTTGTTGCCAGAGCCGTCAGAATCCCTCCGAACGGTCCTCCAGTGGAAGATATCGTGACACAAAATGAGAGGACGCCTTTGATTGGTCGTTAACTCCGTTAACAGTTCTTCTATCGACCAATCCGTTAGAAAAAAAGACATTTTCGAAGTATTTTAGACACTTCATCCGATAATCATTTGATATTCATGTGTCTCAATCTGCAGCTTACATGTATTTCTTCCGCTTATTTCCACGAACAGAAATGTCTTACGGACTGATCTGGATATGGACCTGATTACGGATTGGTTTTAGTGTGCCATCGGTTGATGGATTGCGCATTAGACACCGAAAGAATAGAAGTTACTACTTACAACTACAACAAGTTTAAACTATAAAAGCGTTGCTTCAGAAAGGCATGTTCGAGATATATCTTCCGAAACGCCTGCTGCCATCCGTTTGACTGGTACATTTATCGACTGAAACTTAATCATAGCTTGTGAAACTGCTCGGTAGATGGTTTCGCTCTCGGTTCGATTTGTCAGAAAGAAGCGTGGGGTCAGAAATCTATGTAAAAATTAAAAATTTACTATGCTGTTATTTATATTTTATTCGTTATTTTTAAATGAAGTTAATAAACTTCGATAATACGTCAAGTTTCTGCAATGATAACTGTCATCTACGATGGAGATAAAACATCGAAAAAAAATTAAAATATTAAAAATTAAAAGTAGTTCACAATATCAACCTACATCAGAGTACCGACTGGATAATAAATAATTAAGCAAAGGTGACAAGGCAATATGGCTTGCGATTGGTCTTAATAGAGTCGTTTGGTGTCAGACAGTGGGTAATGACTTTGAGGGAGTCACGCTGACCCCTGGAGGTCGGCCAAAGGCTAGAAGTTGGGGGTCAAAACAGAAGCTGGGGTCCAATTCCAGAACCTCCCGTCATATCGTACACTGGTTTCACTTGACATTCCGAACACAGCTAAATATGGACTCGTAGGTTATGGTTTCGATTTCTCAATCCAGACATGTGCACAACTGAATCAACCCTGGTTCTGAATCTGTAATATAGATTTTCTCTTGTTTGACATTCCTGTTTAGATGTCCTCGTTTCTCCCGCTTCGGTTCTTTGGCCTCGAAGAATGCAGAGTTTACGAGTAGGAGATCTGCTTTGTGTTTTCTACAGTTTTATTCCGTACATAATTTTTTATGATCCACTAAAAGACAGCATAGGCCGCGCTAAGGTTACAATCTAAACGTTGGACAAATTAAATATGTTCCTTGCATAAGCTTAATAGGCTATTGTCTATTCTAGCAGAATCTGGTTTGAATGGATGTTGAACTTTGGACATTGACGAATAAGGAATTTCATATGCGTTGTGTGGCTGCTTTTATTCGTAGGGATGACTTGTATAACTGAACTTTGCGAGGGCTGCATTATCGAATTTTAGTTGTGTTGTGGGCTCCTACTCTGTTGGATGTTACTGTTTCGATGAATCTTGTAGACTTAATTGCTTAAGTTGCCCATTCCAGATTGAAGGGCAGTTTGAAAGAAAACACGAACCGCGTTACTCATGTGACCTGTTTCTCTCTGGGCGCAGAAGATACATATACAAATGTGTATGCATCCATTCCCTCCATCCATGCATCCATGCATCCATGCATCCATGCATCCATGCATCCATGCATCCATGCATCCATGCATCCATGCATCCATGCATCCATGCATCCATCCATCCATCCATCCATCCATCCATCCATCCCTCCATCCCTCCATCCATCCATCCATCAATCCATCAATCCGTCCATCCTTAAATCTGCAATTGCGTACATGCATGCATACATATCTATATATACACCTTGGCCTACATAAGCCTGTCTACATGCATTCATACATCAATACAATACAATACAATACAACTTTAATTTGATAATGCCCTCCTTGCAGAGTTCAGAAGTGCACATTGAAGCCAGGCAACATCTGAGAGCCATAGGCAGACTGGAAGAGGTAGGTTTTAAGCTTAGAGCGAAAGTCAGTCTCTGCAGGAGAGTTGCGAACATGAGGAGGCAGAGAGTTCCAGATGGAGTGACCGGCAACTGTGAATGAACGCCGGCCAAAGACAAGACGTGTACTAGGAACAACATACTTTCCAGCAGATGCTGATCGGAGACAGGAGCGACCTTTGACAGAGTTGCAAGGTGTGACCATGGAAGATAAGTAGGATGGTAGATGATCTGCACGTGCTCTGTACATAAGGAGTGTCAGCTTGAAGCGGACACGCTCACAGATAGGAAGACAGTGTAAAGAATGAAGAGCAGGTGTGATGTCCAGAATAGATCGAAGCTGTCGGATTCTTCTAAGGTGAAACAGACACGCCCGAGAAATTTGAGGTTTTAGGGAGCGTGTTGAGTCAAGGATGACTCCAAGATCCCGAACAGTAGATGATGGAGAGAGTTGAAAGGAGGGAGTAGAGAGTGAAAGTTTAGCATATTGTAGGAGCTTAGAGGAACGGTCAACCCAGATGAGCTCAGATTTGCCAGGGTTAAGTTTGAGGCGCATAGAGAGACTCCACATCATGATGTCATCAATGCAGGCACGAAGTCTCTTTGTAGCATCGGCAACCTCATTTAGTCGCAGATTTACATAGAGTTGGGTATCATTATGTAAGCATACATGTATACAAACATATATAGAAACAAGCATGCCTGTATTTATTGCATAGGACATTAACAGAGGGCGAACTAAAACAAAGTCGTAATGAGGGCAATATCCGGAAGGTCAGTCTGATAAGACAGAGAGGTAATTTGGTGGATAAGCAACATAGAAAAGCATGTATATGTGTGTCGTTTATGTTTATATATGGGTATATATGTGCATATGCGCAATACACCCATTTAAATATACACACACTTACATACAAATATACGTGCACCTACGGAGTACGTACCATATTTTTGCATATGTACAACACCCCATTGTTAGTATATCAGATGCAAGCTAGCTGAGGCTAGCCTTTTTTAAAGATCCGATTCTGTTTCTTTGTGCGCCTGCATATATATACATATAAATATATATACACAGTGCATGACACCAACCGTATGTATAGTTGGTGTCCTTCTCCGCGTTATTTTGTTATTTCGAGAAACTCATTGCAAGAGTCTGTTTCTGAACGTTCATGTTTTTGTCAAAGGCTTTTGGTTAATGTAAATAGACTTAGCAAATTGAACCTTAAAACTTTTTTCTTTTTGGATACGCAGTAATGCAGGCGCAGTTTGCAATATTGGTTAGAGCGTACTTTCGATGCTCCTCTATACGAGAGTGCGTACGGATCGCTGTTGGCCTTACGATAGTGGTTATTTCAAACATTTCATTCTCGGGCTAGCAAGTAGGGGACCTTACTTAAATGGCGTGGCGCCCATTCAAACGGGCTGCAGTGATGAAGGACCTCACCCGTCCAGAGGTGAAAACGAGGGGGATCGAGAAGACTGAGAAGAAATAAAATTGAAGTGACAATTAGATTTAGATTTTGAATTAAATTTAGGAATTAGAATCAGAATTAGGAAAAAAGGACGCAGACAAAGAAGAGGAACAACACTGAAAAAAATACGGAGGAGATGAAGATATCTAAAAAAGAAAATGAAGAAGAAGATTTTAGGAGGAAGAAGAAAAGTAAGAAGAAAAGTAAGAAGACGAAATAAAAAAACTTTGTAGAATCTAGAGTTTTGTTTTCTGTTTCGTGCTAAGTCCAATTTTTTGTCATATTTTCGTCTCCTTTATTTAGGCCTATTCAATGCATTAGTGGTCTTCCTTTGCTTCTCGTTCAATCGCATCTTGTAAATGTAAATGTAAATATTTGACAATTCTTGGCGCCACACAAAAGCCGCGTCAGGGAGACCAGCTTTAGCACCGGCGCCATCAAGTCCGCAATAGCGCAGTGTCTGAGATTCGATCAGCCGGTGTTCTTTCCACATCACCAGACCACCGGAGTCGTCTCTTGAAGACTCTAACCTTATACTCAACTAATTTGTAGTTTGAAGTTCCTGCAATATCGTGAGATGTTCAGCGCAGGTTATGTACTGTACACTCGCCGGTGTTTGTGTTATAGGCCTGAGGTTGTTCAGACCGATGTGAAAAGCAGCACACGTGAGGCGTTTTTTATCTGTCAGATGAACTCACTTGATCGATCACAGACGCCCCCCACAAATGACCCCACTGAACGTAGTCAACATGGAATTGGATCACTTAAACTTATATTTGAACCAAAAAACCGTTTGAATAAGAAAAACAACCTGTGTGAGCTAGACGATGAGAAGGAGAGATAGACGGAGAGAGAGAGAGAGAGAGAGAGAGAGAGAGAGAGAGAGAGAGAGAGAGAGAGAGTGTGTGTGTGTGTGTGTGTGTGTAAGAAAAAAGTGTGGAGCTGTTGTAAAGTGACAGATGCAATGAGATGGCAACAGAGAATAGGAAGATTTCGAGGTCGAGAAATAGATAGAGAAACGCACAGAGAGACAGACAGACAGACAGACAGAGAGACAGACAGACAGCAGAAATACAAGTGGAGAGAAGAAGGAGCCACGGAGACAGCGAAATTTTGGTAAGTTAAAGTGGCAGAGACGGCACACAAGACATGCATCGTATGAAAAATGGCAGCCATCGGAGAGCGAAATGCAGAGGGAGAGAGGGAGACAGGCAAATAAACGGACAGATACGGACCGTTGATGAAACAGCGGAGTCCTTGACCTTTGAGAACAGTCTGGTAACCAGGGTTTTTCAAGTTCCACTCAACAGGGTCCAACCAGTCGACCTCGTTCTCGTTATTTACGCGAGGAGGTCAACCGATACAGAGCAACGTTCGACTTAAGGCCTTTGATATAAACGGATTGCCTACGCCTGACATATGTGAGTTCCACACCCGAGCGCATGCCAAATAATGCACAGCAACTAGCTTCTTTAAAGCGCTTTGTGAGGCAGAAGTTTCGCAACATAAGTTTCATCATCTACTGAATTTTATTTTCAATTTATTAAACGCCAGCGTGCATAAGCGGTCGGTGAGGTAGTTGTGGTACAGATGCACCTACCCGCGTCTCCTGAATTCGTACGTGTCGCCCAACAGGTGCGAGAGATTGTCAGTAGTTGGACGTGGCACGGGTGAAGTCGAAACTTGGAACGTCGGGGCTGTGTTGGAGTTTGACCGAGTTCCTTCATAATCGCATCGCCATGCAGAACGAGAGTTTCTGGAGATGGTTGAAAACTGTTGCAGTCCTGCTGGCAATAATGAGTTCCGTGAGTCATCCATCTTTTCTTGCGTTTTTTAGTTAAGTCTAATATACATAATACAATTAAATGTATTAATACATAATTTAAACTTATTCTAATCGTCCATCCTGCCATACGTATTCTAAATATTACACATTCTTTAAAACGTCATTCATATGCATTATAACCATCCGTCCCTGAAGGCATATTCTGATACGCTATGCATTGTCTGATCCAGAATATATAAGACCACAAGCAATTGCCTTTCTCTGTAAACCCTCACTTTTGTATGTGGATGACACTGTTTACAATAATAATAATTAAATAATAATCTTCTTTATTAATTCAAACTGACACGTACGCAGCAAGATTACATTGAAACATGACAACACAATCAAGAACACACCTTAAACAATAATCACACCTTTTTGGCAGCCATGCAATTCGTCCGCCTTAGAGGGTGTTGCGGGCTTCTAACAGCGATCTAATGCTCTCCAGCTGGCCATGAGTATTACCTTTCATCTATCCCCTTCCAAGTAAAGTATGCATCCTAACAGTTATATAACGCCTACAGCAACTCCCAAAAGGCGATATTACAAAAAATACACACACTGACTTATGTGGCACCGGTCGACCTTTTATCCATTCCAATGTACGAGGTATCTTTCGATGGCGCACCAAAACCAAAAATGCCATCGAAACAAAGAAACAGCAGCTCACTCGGGAAAAAACATAACTTCTTTCGAATCTGCAAGTATTTGGCATGCTTTCATGTACATATCAAGACATCTAGTATTGCGTCTTTTAACCGCTCCCTACGTTAACCTGTGTAGTATTAAAGGTCCCTAAGAACACCTGTAAGGAAAGAATAGTACTCAGGTAACTCTAAAATTCACCACCAGCTAAAGCCCCCACACGCGTAAAGCCCATCGGACGATCATTATCGTGTAGGCCTAACTGTTGTTTCTGTTTATTCCTGAAATAGGGGTTTAATATGGGAATATTTAGTCCGACCTTTCCCGACATGGCCGTTTTGACATCGGTGACAAGTGGTCAGATGGCAACCACGATGACCTGGGTTGGACTGGCCAGCATCGCCGGAGCCATGTGTATGGGTCCTCTGTTCGACCGCTTCGATGGTCTGCTTGTCCTGGCCTGCGCTGTACTGTTCCAGGGTCTGGCCATAGGAGTGGCGCCCTGGTGTCATATTCTCCTCGTCTTTCAGATCATGTCTGGCATTGCTTCCATTTTCATGACAGGAATCTTGACAGGTGAGTTCTCCGTTGCAATTTTTATATCTATAGTATCCATTCATCCATCTGTATTTCCTTCAGTTTCTCCGAGAATCCATCCGTCCGTCCACCACTTCATGCAATCTGTGTTCTCCATGTAATTTGAAAGCAATGGTGACTGCCTTGACCATACAAATCAAAAGTCTAACCCAAGCATTTAAGAAAATTGTACGATTGTTTCTTGTTCTCGACCATTGCAAGTGTTCTGATAAATTTATACATAATACATAACACGTAGGTACATTAAGTTGTCATCCAGCAAGTAGTCTACCTTTTGGATTGTGGGTTTATTTCTTGTCGTCTCTGTTAACGGATCAGTAATGGTAAGACAAACAATAAAAATTCTGATAGCTGTCAGAATGAAGCGTTCAACGGTCCACACATTAGCTTAAAACAGAAATAAAGTAACTGAACTCTTTGACCCTGTTCTTTTCTGATAACTTCTGCAGCAGTTAGCTGTGCAGTATATTCTCAAACGATATTATACTGTTGGTCTACAAACTATCTCATTCTGGTCATTGCGCTAAGCAGCCCATATAGTATACCTACGTTCGTAAGGGCATCAATAATTAAAAATGCCAGAGACGATCAGGGTTTTAATTCGTATTTACTAATTTCAGGAAGTCTCTCCATCAACTGCATCATTTGGAAGAAAAACCCGGAGATGATTGGTCCCATCATCCAGGTCACCGATCTTTTCCATACATTCGGCACGGCACTAACTCCTCAGGTGATCGCACCGTTTATCGGAACACACCAGTTACCGGATATCATTGGTCCCACTGCCACTCCAAACGGTTCAGAACAAACTTCTTCGTTCCGAAACGGCGACATGATCACTGTAGTGAGTGATTCAACTACAGCAAACTCTTCAGGTCGCTACGAAGGACCGGAACCAGTGCAGATCGCCTACGTCCTTGTAGCTGTCCTTGACATTCTTACTGCAGTCGTTTGCTTCGTGATCTTCGCCTTTGACCGCGGGCAGACGAGGACCAAGAGCTACGAATACAGAGTGAATCGTTTTGTCAGAAGCAGAAGTTATTCGCTCAACGAAGATGAACGGACGACAGCAGACGAAGAATTTATAAATGAACCGATCAGGAAACGAACTGGAAGCCTAGACCGAAAGAAGAACTTTGATGACTATCTAGCAGGGCGCTCTAATCAGGCAAAGCTAAACGTGCATATGCCGAAGTTGTTGGTGAAAAGTCAGGAGCTGCAGCAAATGAGAGAAAACTGGATCAGAAACGACAAAAATAAAGCAGAAGCTGCAAATTTTTATCAACACGGTCATGCCGAAATAGGCAGCTCAGTTCCACCCGTAACCTGCAGCAGAAAAATCATTCCACTCCTGATAATCGTTATTCTTTTCTTCATTCTCAACGGCGGAAGGAACGTCATGTTTACCGGACTACTTTACACAGTCCTAAACGGGTATTTGAACTGGACGCCACACGCCGGTACGCTATTGGTTACGTTCTACCACGTGACACGCGTTGTGATACACGTAGCTTTCGTTCCACTCGCCAGATGCTTATCACCTGTGGTTATTCTTGTGATAGATATCATCTTTCTCGTGGTTTCTTCGGGTCTGATGCTGTTCACAATAAATGCCAACCCGGTCTTCACAGTGATTACCGTAATCCTGACGGCCTTCGCGACGTCTAACATTGATCCAACCATTGTAACTCTTGCCCAGAGAGGTTTCCAAGTGGATGGGAAAGTTATGGGCATGTTTTTCGGTGCGATGTACTTCGGTTTCGCAACTGTGTCTCCGATCGTTGGGTTGCTTCTTGATTCCTACGGTGCCATCAGCTTCCCTGTTATCCTACTATTCCTCACTGCTGCAAGTATCGTTCTCTTTGTTTTATGGTTGGTTTTTGCCAGAGCCATCAGTAACCATCAGCATGGACCTCCAGTGGAAGAAATTGTGATTCAAAACGAGAAGACTCCTTTGATCGGTCATTAACTCAGTTCATGTGTCTTATATTGGCCATGCTTTAAGAAAAAAGGACAATTTCGAATTCTTTGACACTCTTAATTCGACAATCATCTGAGATTCGCCTGTCTCAATCTGCAGTTAATTTTAACGAACAATGGCTGCTCTGTGCTTTTGACGCCCATAATTCTGATAAGGGGCCGATAGTGTGACCAGACACTGACTAATATGTGATCGCATTGAAATTTCATTGCATAGTACGTGACCCATCAACATGTGCCTTATCGTTCTGGTCTGTCTGGCAACCGGACTCGGACTTCCACAGGATTTCGAACTCTGGACAAAACCTCTGATGCGAAGCAACGCTCGAGAATGGTTTCGTTCGCTTAGCTTTCGTGTACGCTTTAGAACTCTGGAGTTTACGATTACGATTACGAAGTAAAGTTATTAGAAGCGCTTCTTCAGACTGTTGTCTACTTGTCATATTTGAGAAAATGTGACCGAAACGGTTATAGACTGTTAGTAACACTGTAACATCGAAAGTGTACTAACAACGAATGGGAGTCTAAAGCAGCTCCTCGTTAATGTCTTAATGACTTAATCGAATGCAAAAACTGCTATGTAAATGGTTTGGCTTGACATCCATAACATAACCGAGCACTGACTTGAATGATTTGAGCTTCAAGTTCTTTATCTAGAGAATAGTAGAGATTCACAAAATGGAATCAAACCTGACTCTATATCTCCATCAACGATTTTTATCATTGTTATTCGTTTATTATTAAGCTCGTTCGCTTCGCTGAATTTCCCTGTGGAAACGCTGAGTTCGACAATGACTGGTGTTCAATGGCAAACTGATGGCTGTTGCGAATTTACTCTACGAAGTTTTAATATGACTAATTAACGGAAAGTATCGGCCTATAGAGACCACGCTATG
This sequence comes from Allolobophora icterica, assembly GCA_963556255.1. Taxonomy (NCBI): domain Eukaryota; kingdom Metazoa; phylum Annelida; class Clitellata; order Crassiclitellata; family Lumbricidae; genus Allolobophora; species Allolobophora icterica. Next base: position 10,271,824 of record OY744616.1, read on the forward strand.
TTATAATCTAATCGTTGGATTTATTGAGGTTTTTGACTGTTCATTATAGGTGTTTTTTGTCGGAATCTGGTTCAAAGGAATGTTGAATTTAGGGCATTTGACAAACATGAAGAATTTCAAATATGGATGTGTACCTGTATAAAATGTGTTCGCAGAATGTTTTCTTCGGGGGTGACTCTTCCCCACCCCCAGTTGCATGCGTTATCAAGATGACAGACATCGTAAAACAGTGGCCAGAAATTGAACAAGATGTGGCCTCTTGAGTACCTTAGCTTGGAGATAAGGTGCATTCAAAGTATAATATTTTGCGGAGGCCGTAATATGAATTTGGATACCTGCTGGCAAGTAAGGATTCTTTGCCTTATTTAATTACAGCAATGTGTCCTAAATCGTTAACCGTTTTCTTGAGACCTCTGCAGCGCCGGAAAAGTGAATTCAGATATTTGAGAACAGTCACGTGAAATTCAACGAGAGAGAGAGAGAGAGAGAGAGAGAGAGAGAGAGAGAGAGAGAGAGAGAGAGAGAGAGAGAGAGAGAGAGAGAGAAATGGGGAAAGAGAGAGAGAGAGAGAGAGAGAGAGAGAGAGAGAGAGAGAGAGAGAGAGAGAGAGACAGAGACAGAGACAGAGACAGAGACAGAGACAGAGACAGAGACAGAGACAGAGAGAGACAGAGAGAGACAGACAGAGAGAGAGACAGAGAGAGAGACAGAGAGAGAGACAGAGAGAGAGACAGAGAGAAACAGACAGACAGACAAACAGACAGTCAGACAGACACAGACAGACAGACAGACAGACAGACAGAGACAGTGAGGTGATTCAATTCAATTCAATTCAACTCAATTCAATTCAATTTTTTCCAATTCAATTCAACTTTAGTAATCCGAATTCAATACAAAAGTACTAAAACTAAACTTGAAAGTTGAAAACTGAATTAATTTTTCTTGTGTGGCGCATAAACCGAGTGGCAGACATGTTTGCAACGGTTAGCGGCGCACATACTGATCGGTGCACACTGCACATGTCTGAAAGCAATATCGGTTAAGTAAACATCCGTTTGACTCCTTTCTCTGTCAGCTTTCTCATTAGCGGTAAGCCTTTTTTCAAATGCAGTCAAACTATCAAGGTCGGTTATGGCCGGCTGCAAAATAGCAATGTATGGAATTATTTCAAGTAGGTCCTACAATGCTGTTTTGAACAGAAGTTGTTGCGTTTGCAAGAACGATGTTGGCGAGCATTGTAACAAGAATGAAGCAGCACGAACAGATTGGCAGGCTTGGAATTTAAAAAAGGCTCTAGAAATGACTATTAGAAGAAAATCATGTAACAATTTACTAACAGTTGTGTCTAGACTAATTTGACCCTGCTGAAAACGAAAATCGCGGTTAGCAAGCTGGATTTTTAGCAGTTGCACGAAAAAACAAAATGGCTGCCAAAATGGCGGCCACTATCTTCATTTGGCTATAAGTAAAGTCATGTATGTGATGGAAACATGATTTTAGAGTCTAAATTAACATTTTTGGGGTCAAGAAATGTGATGGAACTGAAGACAAATATATAGCACTGCCAGAAAACAAAATGCTTCAGATGGAGTGTTGTCGTTTCCATGTTTTTACTCATTAACCTCCTAACTGTTTTATTTTCTGGCAGTGCTACATATTTGTCTTTACTTCCATCGCATTCCTTGACCCCGAAAATGTTAACTTAAATTGCATTGTCAGTGTGATTTTTGCTGCTGGACCGTAGATTTTAGCTGTTTTATGCCTGGTTTGTATTTTGTTGTTTTCAATGCCACGCATGCAGCACTTGCATCATCGGTATTCTGTTTCTAATGTCAGACTTAATGAAATCATGGTTGAGTACAAAGATTCACAAAGGCAACTTGACTGAAAAATTGATACAATTCCAAATGTGACTGTTTTGAGTGTGTTGAATGCATCTGAAATCGACATCTATGTTCGAAGAACTTAATTTTCTGCCGAAATATCCAATACTGTTCTCTTCAAATGATCACTTTCAAGGTAACAATAACAGCAGACTGACATGATGCAAGAGTCAAATTTAACGGTCTACCGCTACCATCATCTATTCAATGCAATTGAAAAATTAAAGCTAACAATTTAATTTTATGTGACAATGAAGTAGGAGGGAAATTGCTGAATGTAAGAAATAAAGCATTATGAAAAAATATGAAAAACAGAAAGTTCAGGTGGCGTGTCAAAAGCAAAATCTCTTGGCGTGCCAGGTTAGGCACGCGTGCCATAGCTTCGCCAACCCTGGCATATACTATAGTAACATTATAATTATCATTGGTTTGATTTATTGGTTTCTTTTGTTCATTTTGACATGCTTTGTTCATTTTGAGATGTTAATTTGGACCAATAAACAACTGTCTATGAAATATTATTGTTTTGAATCAGATTTGATCTCGTCACTCAGAGTCCAATAACATCAGCTGATGCGGTGTAATAGAAAAACAACACGTGGACGAGGATGCTGTTTAGATTGACTGCGTTGACTGACCGAATTGAATGGCTGTGGGCGTGAAGAGTGAGAGGTTCATGGTCCACGTGGCTATAGAGGTCTAGAGGCGGCGTTCTGCAGCTGATTTAAACAGTTTTTGTCTTAATTTCGGGAGATAGCGTAGAACTAGATTTTGTTAAAAATCTGCTCAGATATATTCAACCGAGATCTGAGCTCTGGGGAAAGCAAGAATATACAGTACGTTAGGATTAAGAAAATAGTATCGACATCACAAGAGCGTTTGTACTTAACACTATCAATTGTCTTTGGTCCTGTACGACATAGGTTGTTGTCATCGTTGTCAAAATGTACATTTTGTACAGTTATCTAGGGTTCTTTATAAGGCATATTTTCAGCACAAGTATCAAATAAACAGTAGATTCGATGCCAGGTGGTTGTTCAAGATTCCGTTCTGCCCACTTCAACTCCGCTCTTTGTTTTATTCTTCTCTGCTCTCATGTTGCATCTGATTCCCAGCACCGCACGTCGTTATCGTCATATACTCGTAAGGTTAACCGATGCCTTGTAGACCCGCTTTAGAAAGTAGAAGTTTCGCGACATCGGGTTCAATCGTTTCAACTTGTACTGAATTATATTTTCAACATTTTCTATTGCTAACGTCGGCGAAAGCTGCCTTCCGTGGTGAGTGAGTGGATTATGAAAGAGGAGCGCCTTCCCGAGTATTCTGCAGTTCATGAGTATCGCCCAACAGGCGCGAGAGATCATCATCAGTACTTGAGTTTAGCACTGATCTCAGTCGAAACTTTCAAGATCTCCTTCCTTTATAGTTGACTGGTTTCTTTGCATTCAGAATCGTATAGCCATGCAGAACGAGGGCTTTAGGAGATATTTAGAAACGGTAGCAGTTCTGCTGGCGATGATGAACGTCGTGAGTAATCCAATCTTTCATGCAAATTGGAAGGATATCATATTCTATTTTTTTATTCCGGAAATTTCTAGGGGCTCTCGAGTCAACTACTACTCAGAGGCGCTCCCAACTACAGCATTTGATACTGTACCGGAATTTTCACGCCGAAGCGCCACGAGCAATTGCGAGTGAAGGACTTGCCCAAGGTCCGTACGCAGCGGCTAGAGTGGGATTCGAACCTGCAACCCTCCGGTCACAAGGCGCCGAACTTACCACTGAGCCACCACGCCCCACAAGGGCGCATGACAAATTAGGCGCCATAAATGCCTTGTATGACCCGCTTTAGAAGGTAGAAGTTTCACGACATCGGGTTGAAACGTTTCAACTTCTATTGAATGTTATTTTCAATTTTTGTTAACGTCTGCGTAAGCAGCCTTGCGTGGACAGTGAGTTTGTTGTGGAAGAGGAGCGCCTTTCCGCGTCTTCAGCTCCTGCCAAATAGTTGCGAGAAATTATTACCAGTGGTTGAGATTCGCTTGTGTTTTAGTTTCCACTGAGTTTCCTCGCATTCAGAATCATATGGCCATGAGGAACGAGGGCTTTTGGAGATGGTTGAAAACGATAGCAGTTCTGTTGGCGATGATGAATGTCGTGAGTAATCAACTCTTTCATGCCAATTGTAATTATGACTACTGAATTAAACTTAAAAACGTGTAGTTAATATATATTGACTACTTTGTCCATCATACCAGACATATTCCAAATAGCCTAATCGTAATCTTAATCTACAAACTTCTAAAGCGTCACTCGAAGGCCCAGCACAGGGCACCAGCTTATTCGTGACCCCTACGTCAAATCAGACGGGTTTTCCAGAGAGTTGTCCAACAGAGGTCCAAATTGGGTTTCCAGAGGACCAGATCAAGAGAGGAGGCAGAGCAGCTGTTAAGGTGGATGTCGTTTAGGGCGAGAATAATTAGAAGCCAGAGGATCAGTCAGGGTAGGAGTACTTCAAAAGGTGAAACTTCAATTTTCAGTGGAAAGCCTCGGGGGTGATAGATAAAGGAACATGAGGAGGAGGATCAAAGACAGGCTGCAAAGATGATGGCGGAATGGAGAATCTGCGAAATTCCAATGTGAGTGAAACATACTTTAACATGCGCAATACATTATTTTTTAGTTAACACATTTCCTTGTCATCCATCCTACCATGCATATTCTAATTAAGTAATTTTATGATGCTCTATTTCTCCATGCATTCCTGATCCCGATATAATAGGCCCATTAGCAATTGTTTATTTCTCTAAAAGCACATATATAAAAATAGATTATAGCGGCGTCGATGTAATATATAAACATCCTATTATACAGGTCTATGCATGAACTTTTTAGGAACTCCAGAGGAAACTATACTGAAATAGGCTAAGTAGTACATATGTAGCGTGCTGGTCCCGCTCTAGCGAGTGCCCGCGCTGTTGTGAGAGAACATCTGAAGAGTATACAAGCCCTGGGTTTGAACCCAGCTTGCTGGCGCTGTGGGCCTGTTCTCTTCTCTCTATCTGCTGCAACCGCTGTCGCCTTTTCTTACTAGGACGAGAGCGAGGCTTCACGTCCGGTTGCATTATACTAGGTCCCTGAGGCATTCTTCTACCATGGATGACGAGTGGCATGTCCGCGGCTTCCGTTGCTGGCGCAGCAGGGCTTAGTGTCAAGCCCTCACTAGGGTTCGGCGCTCTCACAACAGACTCAATTTCTTCCTTCTTCTCTCTTCTCTCAGGGACCCTGTCTGATAACAGGCGCTCCATAAATACTCGTTGAGTTTCCATGAAGGTCTGTTGAGATTCGAATAATGACCTTATGAGTTTCCTGATTTGTCTGGCGCTCTATAAATGCCCCTAGTATCGAGTCTTGATTTATCTGGCGCTCTACAAGCTTTTCCTGGCTTCCTACCACCCTTTCCAAAATGTCGCCTATTCGGCTAGTTTCGTGTTCAGATAAAATCTCTTCTTCCATTATAATTATTTATTGAACAGAAATGAAATTATCGACTTATCTATCGCTGTATGTTCATTTACATTTATATAGCACATGAACTTAACCTATCGACTTATCTATCGCCATATGTTTCCTGACTAAGTTAACGTGTACATTTATATAGCACATGAACTTAACCTATCGTCTTATCGCTTCACAACAAATTTATACATATCTTATCTAACGATCATATATCTAAGTATCGCTGGAGATTTCAATATACGACTCAAAAGAATAAGGGGTTGTACTCCCTGAACTTCCAAGATATATATTCTTCCCAATTGCCAATATTTGCGATCTCGGTCAAATCCAGTAAATATCAATCCATGTCAAGGTTATCGAAGGTCACTGGAGCTCCGTTGCACCAATTCAATCGAAAACATGGCCTCCCGGTAATTTTGCATAATTCCCCAAATTCGAAGAAATATCGAACGCCCGTCGATAAATTCGACGCCCGATCTTCAAAGATGTAGTTACGATGAAATATTATCCCCAACTTTCGACAATTTCCATCGTTTTAATCGTAAAATTCCTTATTGCGCAGTTAAGAACATTTCACGCTAAAAATAGCTCCAAGGACACCAAGTCCTTCCTTCCTCGTCCACGTCTAGGCTGAAACTGCATACAGGCCACGAAAAAGGGCGAAAATGTTCGCACGTGCTCACCTCTAGCCAATCACGAACAAGCACAGAAAACGTGACGTCTTCCCATTGGTTGACTCGCATACCACAGATCTACGGCTGGCATGCACTGTACTGCACTACCGCAGTGGCTTCTAGCGAATAACATTGACTTCGCAATCTTAGCTAAAATAATATATTTAAGGCTTGTAACGATTCGTTACACATATAGTGACTCTATTATTACGACAAAATCAAAATTACTTCAATCAATCAATCAATCTAAACTTGATATAGCGCCCCTTCAAGATACCTACTCAGAGGCGCTCCCGGCTCAAGCAGCGCCAAACCATTACAGCAACCCTATAGCAGATACGCTGCGGGGCAGGGAGCCAATGCAGCACATCGCGCACGTATGTAGAAATAGGGGCATATTTAGGGATGCATCCAATGAGCCGAGCAGCTGACCGAAGAACCCGGTCGAGGCGGCCAATCAATCCAAGCGGCAGACCAACCAAGATCGCACTGCAGTGATCCAGCCTGCTTGTTACAAATGCATGTATGAGGATGACAGCAGCATCATGAGACAGAGAACGAGAAATCAGCCGTAACTGGCGCAGTTGATAATAACAGCTACGGGTAAACTGCAGTGGCGTAGCCATACAAGGTGCGTAAGATGCGTACGCACCCCCTATCAAGTGGCAAATGTGGCCAAATATGGTAAGAATTTCGCTCCGCTCCTGCTTATCTGAGGGAGCTTTGCCGTTCAACCCTGGATGTGCGGTGCCGCTCTTCTCTTCGCTCATCCACGCAAGTTGAGCTTCATGTCCCCACGCACGAACCTCTATCAGAGAACAACGTGCTTTTTCTGTTGTTGGTCCTTCTGTCTGAAATGGGCTACCTTTGGCTTTGCGCTTGTTGCCTAGGGTTCTGATACGTGTTATTCCAGTCTTAATTATGACTGTCCGTTTAATCCGAGGCTGGTCGGGAGAGCTCCTGAGTAGATACCCCGAAGGGGCGCTATAAAAATTCTTGCAGTAAATGAATTACCTGTAACAACGGCAACTCCAGAACGTACCTTTTTAGCCATGAAAATTTTTAAAACCTAAATATGCTCCAGATTGACCGTCGACAATATTCAGGGATTGGTTATGGCTTGCATTTACAAGTGTTGATGACGTTATTGATCGATTCGGTAAAAAAAAATCGACGGCTAAAGCTTTCATGAACCAGAGAAACTAAGGCTCAATTAACTGACGGAAAGGAACTTCTAAATTGAGAATAGCAGTTGTTGCTGCTTTTAAAGTATCCTACAAGTAAATCTGCTTTACATTGTTAATGCGTTTTATTTAAGCCTCAAATTTTAAAATGTGTGAATCTGCTAAAAGAAGAAAGTAGTATTTGAGAAAGTTAGAAAGAAAGTGCGTAGGCCTATGATAGAATTCGTCCTATGACAACAAAATTATTCTAGCTTAGCTAGGTCTACTGTTCGTGTGTCTTTGTAAATGAATAGAATATAGTTAATAAAACTGCCGCATCTCGAGTAAGATAAACTGCAGAGAACTTTATCGTGGAGGATATTTGGCTTTAGTCCACAGGACATGACAAATTATGACAAATTGATATTTATTATTTATTTATTCCGGATATTTTATAGCGCCTCTCGAGTCAACTACTACTCAGAGGCGCTCCGACTACAGCATTTGATACTGTGCCGGAATTTTCACGCCGAAGAGCCACGAGCAATTGCGAATGAAGGACTTGCCCAAGGTCCGTACGCAGCGGCTAGAGTGGGATTCGAACCCGCAACCCTCCGGTCACAAGGCGCCGAACTTACCACTGAGCCACCACGCCCCACAAAATGTAGGCCTATCAACAAATGTTATATGTCAATTCGCCGTCGTCGCTCTGCGATGGTAGGCTACAGGAATATATCAAATGTGCTGCATATTCTCCTTCCGAATATTCTGGTTTCTTCTCGAAAATCTAATATTTCGATTTTTTTTGATGGAAAGATAATTTTTTCTTTCAATTGTTAATTTTAGAGTGAGAAACTTGTTTTGATTTTTACTTTCTATGTTAAAAGGTATATTATAAAAAAGGTATCATGTTCAAATTAGAAATGTTCATAATAAAAATCAAATTGAATACACATTTAAAAGAAAACGAGATTGTATTTTTAATGGGCAGAATCCATTAAATATCTGTGACAGTCAGTGATTACACCAATACTGTAGTCATTAAGTATCAAATCAAAATCTGGATGACAACGTTTTGTTTTTTGGCAATTTCAGTTTTTTTGCATGTTAGAGTCATAGGAATATTCTGAGGGTGGGGTAATTTTCTTTGACATAATTTTGTTATGAGGTCCTTGACAGTTGATGACAAGGGAAGGAGATAAAAAAAACTGCCTGAAATTTGCTGACATAATTAATCGATGACACTATACATGGACCAGGAGGAGTGCCATTGGGGTCACTTGTAATTATGTACTAACTAAAATTATCTAAAATTAAAGTCCAGTAACTATAACTATAACTATAACTAAAAAATAATACTAACTATAACTGTAACTATGACTAAAATAAAAAACATTAACTATAACTGTAACTATAACTAAAATAAAATCTGTAAGGAGAATCGCACTGCCGCTATCTGCATCTTCTTCTCACCCATTGCGCTCTGTCAATCGGCTTGATCGTTTGCTGTGGTGGGTTCCACGATCTGGAATGACCTTCCCTCTGTACTCAGGGCCAAACTAATGACTGGCTTTACCTCATCGGTCCCGCGTTCTCTAAAGGCATTTCTGTTCCCTTGAATAGTTATTCTGCGAGAGGCGCTTTATAAATTTATACATACAATACAACACAATACAATTCCAGGTGGTCGCGCCCACGACAAAGAAAACCCGGTATTGAATGATGGAAGTGAGTGCAAAGTGGACAAGAAGGCCTAAGTCACCGTGGGCCACAGAAAGAAGGGGGCGGTGGTCACTGCAGGCCGAGGCAGGACGACAAAGCTCCTGACTTATGTGGCATCAGTAGACCTTTCTAAATTCCAATTGGCGAATAATCGTTTGATGGCGCACCAAAACCAAAAACACCAGAACAATCCATTGAAGTAAATGAACAGCAGTCTGCTAGATAAAACGAATGCAATGACGTCTGAAAAGTTAGCTGCACATTAATTAACATTCTGTATGCATGTATGCCTATACATCTAGACGTTTAGTACAGCGTTCTTTAGGTGTGCCACATAAAATCGACCCTTGCTCTAACCTATGTGATTTAAAAAGTTCACCAAGAGCAGAGAGTACGACAATAAGTAAACAGTGCACGGTTAACCGAAAATATCACCACATGGCTGGCGTTTGCAGACACAGATCCTCGTCGAAAGTGTCAATTATTATCGCGCACCAGTTGTTTTTAATTGTTGTTCAAACAGGGGATGACGATGGGAATATTTAACATAACCTTTCCGGACATGGCAATTTTGATGTCGGTGACAAATGGTCAGATGGCTACCACGATGACCTGGATCGGTCTTTCCAGCATCGTTGGAACACTGTGCATGGGTCCTCTGTTCGACCGCTTCGATGGTCTGCTTCTCTTGTCCTGCGCCATACTGCTTCAGGGTCTGGCCATCGGATTGGCCCCCTGGTGGCGTATTCTCATTGTCTTCCAGATCATGGCCGCTATTTGTTCAGTCTTCAGTAGTGGAACCGTGACAGGTGAGCTCTCCGTTGTCACAGGTACTCCGTCTGTCCATCCATCCATCCATCCATCCATCCATCCATCCATCCATCCATCCATCCATCCATCCATCCATCCATCCATCCATCCATCCATCCATCCATCCATCCATCCATCCATCCATCCATCCATCATCCATCCATCCATCCATCCATTCACCCACCCACCCACCCACCAACCCACCCACCCACCCACCCACCCACCCACCCACCCACCCACCCACCCACCCATCCACCCATCCATCCATTCATCCATCCATCCATCCATCCATCCGGGGGGCATTCCACGGTATTTGAAATGTTACGGACTCTACATTCAGAAGACTTTGAACCGTTCATACACACAGATGATTACTGTTTAAAATATTTTTATATTTTTCCCAGATACCTCTTCAATCACAGATTAGCTTGATATTATTTAGACTGGGTTAGCCTTTATGTATAATGTCTGGTGAATCAAAATGTTTGCGTTACGGACTCTACAACAAAGTTCCATCAACTTTTTGATTGAATGAACGGTCTTGATTTCCTGTGAAACTAATATACAAAAAATTTTTTGAAACACTATTATAGAATTGCAGGGTATTGCTGTTGATTTATGTCATAATTGCATTTCGTTATCATGATAGGTAATGATGTTGTGCATTCGCTAATGCACATACTGTGCGTTACGGACTCTACGTTACGGACTCTACAGTTTGGACCATAAACAAAAACTGGTTAACATTCACGAAAACAGTTAATTTATTCCAATTACTCTCATCATTTCAATGTTCACAAGGTGCTGCAGGTAGTTTCAGACCTCAAATTGAAAAAATATCGTGACGTTCCATTGTCGCAAGCAATCAAAAGAACTTGTATTTGTGACATTCAAAAATCAACAATGCCGAAGCTCTTAATATTTCAGCAGTCACTATTAAGCTTGAATCAGTCTGTAGCACTAGCTACGAGGTCATTGAACATAAAAATTCTCTTCCATGAATTATTGGTGCAAATAGCTTTTCTACAATCTGATCATTGGTGATCCGTGACTGGTCAGTTCAGTCTGGAAAGCTGAACAGATTGCTCGATTTGTCCTTCTGCCGCATGAACAACGTGCAGTATTCACTTTCACCTTCATTATTCACTCTTGCTTCAGTCACCTGTTCAACCAAAAGAAATTGCTCAGTGGCAATCACTGTACATTAATGTACAAAATATACATTAATGTACACAAAATCTTCACAATTATTGCCATTTTCTTTCTTGGCGACTTTGGCAACATCTTTTCTACTCTTCGAACAGCTTTGCAAATGCTCTGGGAGTGGCGAGCGGCACTGGTAAATATTCACTGTGATCTTTATCCTTCACTCTGTGATGCTTCAGCTTCAACTCTGGCTGGCCACTTTATCTGATATTTCATTACTTGCTTCTTCCTCAGTGCAGCTAGTTCACCACCTTCTAGTGCAACACGATGCCGTTCCAAGCGTTTCCTATTCTTATCTGTCTTTTTCTTTCACTGCTACATTAAGCTCTACATTGTTGTAAACTTTCTGTCTATGTTTCTCCACATGTTCTTTTACAGTTTTCACCATTTCTATGAATAATCAAAGAACATTAAGTAACAAACTATTCATTTAAATGTATTGATCATGCACCCTTGTTTCTAAAATATTTAAAAAGCAATGAAAATACAATAAATAAATAAATAAATAATAAAACTCATAAATACCTTGTGCTAGATGTTGTTGAAAGCAGCTCTTTTTAACAAGAGACATGTTTCTATACATAATCGCATGGATACTCCTGACAAAAACCATCAGTTTCATCAACTGAATTTGTGCTTGTAGAGTCCGTAACACTTTTGTAGAGTCCGTAACAATATTTAACTTCACATAAAAAATATTTGTAGCAATATTAGGAAAACTAATTTATGTTAACTAAGTAGCCTACAATGGTGAATTAGAGGATTAAAAATACCAAGTTTGCAGTGCAATTTTAAATGCCTAAGAATTAAATTAGAAGCTCCAAAATGTTACGGACTCTACAAGTCATGTTTTGCTCGAGCTAATCCAGACACATGATATGGTGAATTTGTGATCACATAGTATTTATCACTTAACCTCACCATGGTTATGATGTCCAGCCAAAAATATTCCACATTGGCTTTACATTAAAAATTTAGTATTTAAAAATTGCATGTAGAGTCCGAAGAACTGTTTCCACATAAAAAAATTGCCTCATTATTGTAATGTACGCATTTATCCATAAGAAAATTATTAACAGTAGAATTCTTGCGCTATAGGGCCATTAATCGATTGCTAAATATTATTGTCTCCCAGCAAAGAGTCTACATTATGGCTGCGTTGTTAGTCTAATATTTTGATTATCGTTGGTAACGGCTATAGTTTATCGCAAAATGTAAAATATTAATAATAAGAGTTCTAAGAATGAAGCATTCACCTGATTACATTAACCAAAAACAGAATTAAAGCAACCGCACTTTCGGTATTCTGGTTTTGATGATAGGTTCATTGGAGAGCCAGAATTGAGACCGTAAGACTTTAATAAAACTCCTCAACGTCAGAAAATGTGGTAGGACCTATACGAGTTGTTGTGTTTACAGTTAACCTGATCATTACGCTATGTAATGCTGCCTATCTCATTTGCCAGAGCAGTAATTAACAGACTTGGACGATGAATATTGAAACTCATTTCTAACAATTTCAGGGTGTCTGGCCGTTAACTCCATTATCTGGAAAAAGAAGTCCGAGATGCTTAATCCTATCATCCAGCTGACCATTCTTACCTGTACATTTGGTACAGCAATAGCTCCTCAGTTGATCGCACCTTTTATCGGCAAACATCATGTACCGGATATCATTAGTACCACTGCCACTCCTAACGGTTCAAAAGCATCGTCTTTCTTCGAAAACGCCGACTTGGACTACGTAAGAAGTGACTCAACTACAGCAAACTTTTCGGGTCGACACGAAGGACCAGAACCAGTCCAGATCGCTTTCTCTCTTGTGGCATGCATTAACTTACTTATTGCAGTCGTTTGCTTCGTGATCTGCGCCTTTGACCGCTTGCAGAGGAGAACCAAGAGCCACGAATATAAAGTGAACGGCATTGTCAGAGGCAGAAGCTATTCGCTCAACGAGGATGGACGGACGATCGTGGACAACGAATTCATAGAGGAACGGCCCAGGGAGCGAGCTGGAAGCCTTGACCGATTAGAACTTCAGAAGAAGTTCAAAGTCAGTCGAACGAGACGTGGTGATCAGCCCAAGCCAGACACTTGCAAGCTGTTGCTGAAAAGACAGAAGTCGCAGCGTAGGACAAAATTTCGTACAAGAAACGACGAAAACTCACTTGAAACCGCAATTGTTAATTCGCATGGCCATGAGGTTATAGGCCATTCCGTTCCGTCTGTGACCTGCAGTAGAAAAATCACCCCGCTCGTCATAATCGTTTTTCTCTTCTTCTGTGTTGGCGGTGGCACGGACGCCATGTTTGGAAGTCTACTTTATACATTTCTCAACGGTTATTTACACTGGACGCCGCAAGACGGGACCCTATTGGTTACGATCTACCAAGTGACTCGCCTTGTGATACACTCTGTTGTCGTTCTGCTTGCAAGATTCCTATCTCCCGTTGTTCTTATTGTCATAGATATCATATTTCTCGTAGTTTCTTCTGGTTTGATGCTGGTCACAATAAACGCCGGTCCCGTTTTCACTTGGATTGCCGTGATCCTTGGGAGCTTCGCCACTTCCAACATCCTCGCGACCGCCTTAACTCTTGCCCAGCGATGTTTCCAAATGGACGGGATGGTGACCGGGGTGATGTTCTGTGCAATGTACCTTGGGCTGTCAGTGGTCTCTCCAATCGTTGGTTTGCTTCTTGATTCTTACGGTGTCATCAGTTTTCCAGTTGTCCTAGTGTCCGTCATTGTGCTGGAAGTCGTCCTCTTTGCTCTCTGGTTGGTTGTTGCCAGAGCCGTCAGAATCCCTCCGAACGATCCTCCAGTGGAAGAAATCGTGACACAAAACGAGAGGACTCCTTTGATTGGTCGTTAACTCCGTGTACAGTTCTTCCATCGACCATGCCGTTAGAAAAAAGACATTTTCGAAGTATTTTAGACACTTCATCCGATAATCATCTTGTATTCATGTGTCTCAATCTGCAGCTTACATGTATTTCTTCCGCTTATTTCCACGAACAGAAATGTCTCACGGACTGATCTGGATATGGACCTGATTACGGATTGGTTTTAGTGTGCAATTGGTTGATGCATTGTGCATTAGACACCGGAACAATAGAAGATACTAACAACAGTTACAACAAGTCTAAACTATAAAAGCGTTGCTTCAGAAAGTCATGTTCGAGATATATCTTCCGAAACGCCTGCTGCCATCCGTTTGACTGGTACATTTATGGACTGTAATTTAATCATAGCTGGTGAAACTGCTCGGTAGATGGTTTCGCTCTCGGTTCGATTTGTCAGAAAGAGGCATGGGGTCAGAAATCTATGTAAAAATAAAAAAATTACTAAGCTGTAATCTATTTTTTATTCGTTATTTTAAAAATGAAGTTAATAAACTTCGACAATACGCCAAGTTTCTGCAATGATCAACATTCAACTACGATGGAGATAAACATCGAAAACAATTAATGAATTAAAAATTAAAAGTAGTTTTTTGTCGCAGGTTTTACCTGAAGCGCTAATAGGAACAAGAAATTGTAGACATAAGCGTCAGGCATGACTTAATTGCACTGAAAGGTGAAATACAAGTTGTGTATTGTCTCAAAGGATAACCCTACTCCTTGAAAAGTAAATCACAATATCAACCTACATCAGAGTACCGACTGGATAATGAATAATTACCAAAAGGTGACAAGGCAGTATTGCTTGCGATTGGTCATAATGGAGTCGTTTGGTGTCGGACAATGGGCAATGAATTTCAGGGGGTTACGCTGACTTCCGGGGGCGGCCAAAGGCCAGAAGCAGAGGGGTCAAAAAAGAGGACGGGGTCCAATCCCCAATCTTCCTTCAAATCGGACACTGGTTTCGCTTGACATCCCGAACACAACTAAGCATGGACTCTTAGGTTTTAGTTTCGACTTCTCAATCCAGACATGTGCACCTTTGAATCAACCCTGGTTCTGAATCTGTAACATAGATTTTCTCTTGTTTGACATTCCTGTTTAGATGTCCTCGTTTCTCCCGCATAGGTTCTTCGGCCTCGAAGAAATGCAGAGTTTACGAGTAGGAGATCTGCTTCGTGTTTTCTACAGTTTTATTCCGTACATAATTTATGATCCACTAAAAGACAGCATATGCCGCGCTAAAGTTACAATCTAAACGTTGGACAAATTAAATATGTTCCTTGCATATAAGCTTAATAGGTTATTGTCTATTCTAGCAGAATCTGGTTTGAATGGATGTTGAACTTTGGACATTGACGAATAAGGAATTTCATATGCGTAGTGTAGCTGTTTTTATTCGTAGGGATGACTTGTGTTTATGAACTTTGTGAGGGTTGCAATATCGAATTTTAATTGTGTTGTGGGCTTGTACAATTATGTGTGTCGTTTATGCAAGTATATATATGGGTATATATGCATACGCACAATGCATCCATTTAAATATGCACACACTTACATACAAATATACGTGCGCCTACGGAGTACGTACATATTTTTGCATATGTACAACACCGAATTGTTAGTATATCAGATGCAAGCTAGCTGAGGCTAGCCTTTTTTAAAGATCCGATTCTGTTTCTTTGTGCGCCTGCATATATATACATATAAATATATATACACAATGCATGACACCAACTGTATGTATAGTTGGTGTCTTTCTCCGCGTGATTTTGTTATTTCGAGAAACTCATTGCAAGAGTCTGTTTCTGAACGTTGATGTTTTTGTCAAAGGCTATAGGTTAATGTAAATAGACTTAGCAAATTGAACCTTAACGATTTTTCTTTTTGGATACGCAGTAATGCAGGCCCGGTTTGCAATATTGGTTAGAGCGTACTTTCGATGCTCCTCTATAATACGCGAGTGCGTTCGGATCGCTGTTGGCTTTACGATAGTGGTTATTTCAGACGTTTAAATCTCGGGCTAGCACACAGGGACCTTACTTAAATGGCGTGGCGCCCATTCAAACGGGCTGCAGTGGTGACGGATCTCACCCGTTCAGAGGTGAAAACGAGGGGGATCGAGAAGACTGAGAAGAAATAAAATTGAAGTGACAATTAGATTTAGATTTTGAATTAAATTTAGGAATTTGAATAAGAATTAGGAAAAAAGGACGCAGACGAAGAAGAGGAACAACACTGAAAAAAATACGGAGGAGATGAAGATATCGAAAAAAGAAAATGAAAAAGAAGATGGTAGGAGGAAGAAGAAAAGTAAGAAGACGAAATAAAAAACTTTGTAGGATCTAGAGTTTTGTTTACTGTTTCGTGCTAAGTCCAATTTTGGTCATATCTTTGTCTCTTTTATTTAGGCCTATTCAATGCAGTAGTGGTCTTCCTTTGCTTCTCGTTCAATCGCATCTTGTAAATGTAAATGTAAATATTTGACAATTCTTGGCGCCACACAAAAGCCGCGTCAGGGAGACCAGCTTTAGCACCGGCGCCATCAAGTCCGCAATAGCGCAGTGTCTGAGATTCGATCAGCCGGTGTTCTTTCCACATCACCAGACCACCGGAGTCGTCTCTTGAAGACTCTAACCTTATACTCAACTAATTTGTAGTTTGAAGTTCCTGCAATATCGTGAGATGTTCAGCGCAGGTTATGTACTGTACACTCGCCGGTGTTTGTGTTATAGGCCTGAGGTTGTTCAGACCGATGTGATAAGCAGCACACGTGAGGCGTTTTTTATCTGTCAGATGAACTCACTTGATCGATCACAGACGCCCACAAATGACCCCACTGAACGTAGTCAACATGGAATTGGATCACTTAAACTTATAATTATTTGAACCAAAAAACCGTTTGAATAAGAAAAACAACCTGTGTGAGCTAGACAATGAGAAGGAGAGATAGACGGTGAGAGAGAGAGAGATAGACGGTGAGAGAGAGAGAGAGAGAGAGAGAGAGAGAGAGAGAGAGAGAGAGAGAGAGAGAGAGAGAGAGAGAGAGAGAGAGAGAGAGAGAGAGAGAGATAGAGAGAGTAAGAAAAAAGTGTGGAGCTGTTGTAAAGTGACAGAAGCAATGAGATGGCAACAGAGAATAGGAAGATTTCGAGGTCGAGAAATAGATAGAGAAACGCACAGACAGACAGACAGACAGACAGACAGACAGAAATACAAGTGGAGAGAAGAAGGAGCCACGGAGACAGCGAAATTTTAGTAAGTTAAAGTGGCAGAGACGGCACACAAGACATGCATCGTATGAAAAATGGCAGCCATCGGAGAGCAAAATGCAGAGGGAGAGAGGGAGACAGGCAAATAAACGGACAGATACGGACCGTTGATGAAACAGCGGAGTCCTTGACCTTTGAGAACAGTCTGGTAACCAGGTTTTTTCAAGTTCCACTCAACAGGGTCCAACCAGTCGACCTCGTTCTCGTTATTTACGCGAGGAGGTAAACCGATACAGAGCAACGTTCGACTTAAGGCCTTTGATATCAACGGATTGCCTACGCCAGATATATATATGTGACCGTGCATGGGAAAACCCTCCCAAAGTCAAATTTTTTAAAAATTCAGTTTATATTTGTTTTAAATACTACAGCTACTGTTGAATAATATGGTGAAAACTGCATATTTGTATCTTTAAAATTGAAAAAGTTATGAATTTTTTAAGAATTGAAGTCTTAGCGTTTTGAGAACTCGTTATTAAGAGAAATCGCAAGTTCAAAATTGCCTTCATTGTGTGAACTATGTAAAATTGAATAGATTTTTCAGCATAATTTAGTAGTGTGTTCTAGATGAAGAATCTTCTGCCCTTTCCAATAGTGTCAACGGTTTTTCTTGGAAAATTAAATTGAAACAATGGCACAGATTTAAAAAGATGCTCTATTGCCATTAAATATAATAATCATAATTACTTTTGCTATAAAAACCGAAACCTTCAGACTAGTACATTTGTTGTAAGCAGTACAAGATAAAATTTAATCAGTACAATAATTATTATATTAAAATCAAATACACTGTTAGCTAGATAAAATAACAGATAGGGGCATATTGAATCCTTTACCGAAAATTTTTCTGACTATCTGGGGCGTCAAAAGTGCGAAGAATTTCCAATCGGTAGGCCAGACTAGTTTGATATTTCAAATATTAAATTTACTACGCTTCAAGAAAAGAAAGCTAACAAAATTCATATTGACTAACTGATAATAGTAATACTACTGACAATAATGAAATTACACGTCAATCAAAATTAATGCTTAATGGCGAGCGAGCAATGTGGACGACCTCTTCGGACACCCAGGCCCGCGGGTGTTTATCTCGGGTGGCCGCGGCCATGCATGTCCACTCGAATCGTCATTTTCCACATCACTATTGCAGAACTAGTCATTAATAATATTTAGGAAATTATCCTCTCGACCAATTCTATTCAAATTAAAAGGTGTAAGTTGATTTAAGCATCGTGCGATTTCAGCTTGTTTATGGGTTTCCGCCATTATTATAAATATTTTGAATTCGTCAGATGGCGCTACGGGAGTTGAGCTCAGCCAATGATGGTACCTTCCAAAATTTATTTATTGTAAATTATTAAAGCATTTAAACTGTTTATTTTGTGTACAGAGGGTTTAGAAAAGAATGCCGTATGCTGTCAAATTAAATCTGCTGCCATTAAGGCAACCCACATTGATTAGAATTAGCCATAACAGCGACCCAGCTAAAGTCGTGGATTATAGTGACCCGCTAAAGTCGTGGACCAACAATGGTCTCTAATAAACATTCGTAGAAAATTAGACTGTATTCGTACGCAATTACTGTTGGCACAGATAGCTTCAGCAGAAAAAAAGTAGTCCAGAACATGAATTATTAATTAGCCTGCCATTACAACAAGATTGTGGCGATATTAAAATAAACGCACGCTTGACTGGGCCGTGTCAGGGATATAAATTAAGACAACTGATGTACAAAAAAATTAAAATTAAAATATTTGTATTAGTTTGTTTGACCTGTAACTCTGGAATTTAGTAGTTGAAATATAAATCATTAGTATTATCCCCAAAAACTTTTTTGGACCGGTTTACGCATTCATGACCTTTCCGCTGGATTTGCCAGGTTTCAATATTCGCGACTTTGACCGGGTAATCTCATGCACGGTCACATATGAGTTCCACACCCGAGCGCATGCCAAATAATGGACAGCAAATAGCTTCTTTAAAGCGCTTTGTGAGGCAGAAGTTTCGCAACAAAAGTTACATCATCTACTGAATTTCATTTTCAATTTATGAAACGCCAGTGTGCTTAAGCGGTCGGTGAGGTAGTTGTGGTACAGGAACACCTACCCGCGTGTCCTGGAATTCGTACGTGTCGCCCAGCTGGTGCGAGAGATTGGCAGTAGTTGGACGTGGCACGGGTGAAGTCGAAACTTGGAAGGTCTGGTCTGTGTTGGAGCTTGGCAGAATTTCCTCGTTATCGTATGGCCATGCGGAGCGAAGGCTTCTGGAGATGGTTGAAAACTGTTGCAGTACTGCTGGCAATAATGAGCTCCGTGAGTCATCCATCTTACGTTGCGTATTTTAGTTAGGTCTAATATATATGATACAATTAAATGTATTAATACATAATTTAAACTTATTCTAATCGTCCATCCTGCCATACGTATTCTAAATATTATACATTCTTTAAAACGTAATACATCTGAAAACATAATTCGTAATTGTAATTGTAATTGTAATTGTAATTACGACAATTTCTATAGCATCGTTGGTAGCAAGCTACTTCTAGGATGCTTCACACACACGCACACACACTGTCTACTGTCAGCGAAAAGGTCAATGCTCGGAGGTTTTGATTAGCAAGTAAAGTTTCAACTGTTTCTTAAAAACAAATATGCTTTTGGTTTCCTGGATATCAGCAGGAAGACTGTTCCAAGCACGCGGGCCAGCGACCCGAAAGGCTCGATCGCCCATTGTCGTTCTTGTCACTGGCACGAATACATCAGCGGACGTTGCTGATCGCAATCGCGACCGATTAGGGTCGTCCGATAGCGGCCTGATGTTGTCTGCGAGGTAGCGTGGTGCGCAATTATTCAGGCATTTGTGCACCATGATGCAAAGCTTATACTTAATCCGCTCGCCTATTCTGAGCCACTGTAGATCTTGGATCGCGGTTGTGGTGTGGTCGAACTTTTTAAGTCTCATGACCAGGCGAGCAGAAGCGTTGATGACCGCCTGAAGCCGAGTGCTACTGCGCTGTGGCAAGCCAGCAAAGGCGACATTGCAGTAATCGATTCGGCTCAGTATTAAACTTTGCACAAGATGGCGAGTCACGTCCTGTGTGAGAGACCGAGAAACAGCTCTCAGCTGTCTCAGAATTCCGAAGCTCGTCCTCACAAGCCCTGTGATGTGTGACGTCATTGATAGGTCTCTGTCGAGGTAAAGGCCAAGGTCGCGAACCTCGTTCCTTGGCTCGACAGCATCCGCACCAATGACGAAAGGACTTCGGTCTAATTTTTCCACCCTGCGTGAGGACGAGCACCAGATGAATTCTGACTTCGACGAATTGAGCTGGAGTCGATTGCATTTCATCCAGTCGGCGATGTCACTGATGCAGCTCATTGACTTGGACCGCAGACGCTGTACGTCGGTGGAATCAGGACGACAGAATCCGTAGACCTGTGAGTCGTCCGCGTAGAGATGACCCTGCATACCGTGCTTGGATATTATGGTCAAGATGTCGGCAGTATAAAGGAGGAAAAGAATGGGTCCCAGGACTGAGCCTTGAGGGACGCCACAGGTGAGGATAGTTGGTGGGGAAGAGGAGCCGGCATGGCGGATACATTGTTGTCTGCCAGTGAGGTAGGACGTCATCCACTCTAGCGCAGTAGATGACATACCAAAAGACAAGTGCAGTCGACGAAGCAGAATGTCGTGGTCGACTGTATCGAATGCAGCAGACAGATCTAGAAGAGAGAGAAGAGAGAAGTTTCCAGAGTCAATCGCAAGAAGAATGTCGGACAGCATATCTGCAAGAACCGTCTCAGTAGAATGGAAGGCACGGTAGGCTGACTGTCTGTCGGGGAACAACTGGTTGATGTTGAGGTAATTGACAAGTTGCCTGGCTACAACCCGTTCCAGCATTTTAGACAGAACAGACAGGTTGGAGATTGGTCGATAGTTTTTTTTACATCTGCGGTGTCTAGGCCAGGTTTCTTTGGTAGCGGAGTTATGGTTGCAACTTTGAAGGCCGTTGGAACTCTGCCAGTTGAGATGGAACGGTTGACCAGTTGAGTGACAAATGGGGCAATAGTACCGGCGCATTCCTTTAGCAGCCACGTAGGCAGCGGGTCGGCCGTTGACTGCTTGTTTGGAGTGCACCGGATAAGCCCCAGTATGTCATCGACGGAGACAGGCGAGAGCGAAGATAGGCGGTGAGATGTGGTTGAATAGGTTGGGTCAGCAGCGTCAGCGGTGGACTCTCTCACATCAGCAACTTCATATGTATTACAACCAACCATCCGTCCCTGAAGGCATATTCTGATACGCTGTGCATTGTCTGTTTCCAGAATACAAAAGACCACAAGCAATTGCCTTGCTCTGTAAACCCTCACTTGTGTATGTGGATAACACTGTTTATAATAATAATATTTATAATAATAATTAAATAACAATCTTCTTTATTAATTCAAACTGACACGTTCGCAGCAAGATTACATTGAAACATAACAGCACAATCAAGAACACACCTTAAACACACCTTTATTGGCAGCCATGCAAGGCGTCCGCCTTAGAGGGGTGTTGCGGGTTTCTAACCGCTATCTAATGGTCTCCAGCTGGCCATGAGTATTACCATTCATCTATCCCCTTAAAGTATGCATCCTAACAGTTATATGACGCCTTTAGCAAACTCCCAAAAGGCGATATTACCAAAAAAATACACATACTGACTTATGTGGCATCGATCGACCTTTTGTCCATTCCAATGTACGAGGTATCTTTCGATGGCGCACCAAAACCAAAAATGCCATCGAAACAAAGAAACAGCAGCTCACTCGGGAAAAAACCTAACTTCTTTCGGATCTGCAAGTATTTGGCATGCTTTTATGTACATATCAAGACATCTAGTATTGCCTCTTTTAACCGCTCCCTACGTTTACCTATGTAGTATTAAAGGTCCCTAAGAGCACCTGTAAGGAAAGAACAGTACTCAGGTAACTCTAAAATTCACCACCAGCTAAAGCCCCCACACGCGTAAAGCCCATCGGACGATCATTATCGTGTAGGCCTAACTGTTGTTTCTGTTTATTCCTGAAATAGGGGTTTAATATGGGAATATTTAGTCCGACCTTTCCCGACATGGCCGTTTTGACATCGGTGACAAGTGGTCAGATGGCAACCACGATGACCTGGGTTGGACTGGCCAGCATCGCCGGAGCCATGTGTATGGGTCCTCTGTTCGACCGCTTCGATGGTCTGCTTGTCCTGGCCTGCGCTGTACTGTTCCAGGGTCTGGCCATAGGAGTGGCGCCCTGGTGTCATATTCTCCTCGTCTTTCAGATCATGTCTGGCATTGCTTCCATTTTCATGACAGGAATCTTGACAGGTTAGTTCTCCGTTGCAATTTTTATATCCATGTATCCATTCATCCATCTATATTTCCTTCAGTTTCTCCGAGAATCCATCCGTCCGTCCACCACTTCATGCAATCTGTGTTCTCCATGTAATTTGAAAGCAATAGTGACTGCCTTAATCATACAAAGCATGAGTCTAACCCAAGCATTTGCCTTTAAGAAAATTGTACGATTGTTTCTTGTTCTCGACCATTGCAAGTGTTCTGATAAATTTATACATAATACATAACACGTAGGTACATTAAGTTGTTATCCAGCAAGTAGTCTGCCTTTTGGATTGTGGGTTTATTTCTTGTCGTCTCTGTTAATGGATCAGTAATGGTAAGACATACAATAAAAATTCTGATAGCTATCACATTGAAGCGTTCAACGGTCGACATATTAGCTTAAAACAGAAATAAAGTAACTGCACTCTTTGACCCTGTTCTTTTTTGATAACTTCTGCAGCAGTTAGCTGTGCAGTATATTCTCAAACGATATTATACTGTTGATCTACAAAACAGTATCGTTCTCGTCATTGCGCTAAGCAGCCTATAATATAGTATACCAACATTCGTAAGGGCATCAATTATTCAAAATGCCAGAGATGATCAGTGTTTTAATTCGTATTTACTAATTTCAGGAAGTCTCTCCATCAACTGCATCATTTGGAAGAAAAATCCGGAGATGATTGGTCCCATCATCCAGGTCACCGATCTTTTCCATACATTTGGCACGGCACTAACTCCTCAGGTGATCGCACCGTTTATCGGAACACACCAGTTACCGGATATTATTGGTCCCACTGCCACTCCAAACGGTTCAGACCAAACGCCTTCGTTCCGAAACGGAGATATGATCACTGTAGTGAGTGATCCAACTACAGCAAACACTTCAGGTCGCTACGAAGGACCGGAACCAGTCCAGATCGCCTACGTCCTTGTAGCTGTCCTTGACATTCTTACTGCAGTCGTTTGCTTCGTGATCTTCGCCTTTGACCGCTGTCAGACGAGGACCAAGAGCTACGAATACAGAGTGAATCGCTTTGTCAGAAGCAGAAGTTATTCGCTCAACGAAGATGAACGGACGACAGAAGACGAAGAATTTATAAATGAACCGATCAGGAAGCGAACTGGAAGCCTAGACCGAAAGAAGAACTTTGATGACTATCTAGCAGGGCGCTCTAATCAGGCAAAGCTAAACGTGCCTATGCCGAAGTTGTTGCTGAAAAATCAGGAGCTGCAGCAAATGAGAGAAAACTGGATAAGAAACGACAAAAATAAAGCAGAAGCTGCAAATTTTTATCAACACGGTCATGCCGAAATAGGCAGCTCAGTTCCACCCGTAACCTGCAGCAGAAAAATCATTCCACTCCTGATAATCGTTATTCTTTTCTTCATTCTCAACGGCGGAAGGAACGTCATGTTTACCGGACTACTTTACACAGTCCTAAACGGGTATTTGAACTGGACGCCACACGCCGGTACGCTATTGGTTACGTTCTACCACGTGACACGCGTTGTGATACACGTAGCTTTCGTTCCACTCGCCAGATGCTTATCACCTGTGGTTATTCTTGTGATAGATATCATCTTTCTCGTGGTTTCTTCGGGTCTGATGCTGTTCACAATAAATGCCAACCCGGTCTTCACAGTGATTACCGTAATCCTGACGGCCTTCGCGACGTCTAACATTGATCCAACCATTGTAACTCTTGCCCAGAGAGGTTTCCAAGTGGATGGGAAAGTTATGGGCATGTTTTTCGGTGCGATGTACTTCGGTTTCGCAACTGTGTCTCCGATCGCTGGTTTGCTTCTTGATTCCTACGGTGCCACCAGCTTCCCTGTTATCCTACTATTCCTCACTGCAGCAAGTATCGTTCTCTTTGTTCTATGGTTGGTTTTTGCCAGAGCCATCAGTAACCATCAGCATGGACTTCCTGTGGAAGAAATTGTGATTCAAAACGAGAAGACTCCTTTGATCGGTCATTAACGCGGTTCATGGGTCTTATATTGGCCATGCTTTAAGAAAAAAGGACAATTTCGAATTCCTTGAAACTCTTAATTCGATAATCATCTGAAATTCGCCTGTCTCAATCTGCAGTTAATTTTAACGAACAGTGACTGCTCTGTGCTTTTGACGCCCATAATTCTTCAGTTAATTTCCACCAACCATGATTGCTCTGTGCTTTTGACGCCCATAATTCTTCAGTTAATTTCCACCAACCATGATTGCTCTGTGCTTTTGACGCCCATAATTCTGATAAGGGGCTGATAGTGTGACCAGACACTGACTAATATGTGATCGCCTTGAAATTTCATTGCATAGTAAGTGACCAATCAACAAGTGCCTCATCGTTCTGGTCTGTCTGGCAACCGGTCTCGGACTTCCACAGGACTTCAAACTCTGGACAACACCTATGGTACGACGCAACGTTCGAGAATGAGCTGGTTTCGTTCGCTTAGCTTTCGTGTAGCGCTTGAGAACTTCGGAGTTTATGATTACGATTACTAAGTAAAGGCATAACAAGATGATCCTTTAAAAGCGCTTCTTCAGACCGTTGTCATATTTGAGAAAATGTGACCGAAACGGTTATAGACTGTTACTTAACATTTTAACGTTGAAAGATTACTAACAGAGATCGGGAGTCCAATTCCTGCTCGTCGTAAAAGTCCTAATCAGATACAGAAACTGCTATGTAAATGGTTTTGCTTGACATCTTGAACACAGTGGCGTCACAAAGAGGGTGCGAGGGGTGCGGACCGCACCGGGTGACACCCTCTGAGGGGGTGACACCAAAGTGACAAAATCACTCACTGTCTAAGAATTTTGCAGAGTTTCAGCAGAAATCAGGGTCATGACATTTTTGTAAGATGACGAGGTCCTAAAAAAGGTCATCAAATTTTTTGTGAGAGGGATTCCTAAAAGGTCATCAAATTGCACCTAAAGCTGAAAGTCTCTGCTAATTTACTTTTTTGAACCTTTTAATGAGGGTGACACCATGACTTACCGCACTGGGTGACACCAGCCCTAGTGACGACACTGCTTGAACATAACCGAGCATTGACTTGAATGATTTGAGCTTCAAGTTCTTAATCTAGAATTTCAGAAAACGGAATCAAACTTGACTCTAAATCTCCATCAACGATTTTTATCATTGTTATTCGTTAATTATTAAACTCGTTCTCTTCGCTGAACTTCCCTGTGGAAACGCTGAGTTCGACAATGACTGGTGTTCTATGACAAACTGATGTCTGTTGCGAATTTACTCTATGAAGTTTTAATATGACTAATTAACGGACAGTATCGGCCTATAGAGACCACGCTATGTTATTATCTAATCGTTGGATTATTGAGGTTTTGACTGTTCATTATAGGTGTTTTTTAATCAGAATCTGGTTCAAAGGAATACTGTATTTAGGCCATTTGACAGATATGACGAATTTCAAATATGGATGTTTTGCTGTATAAAATGTGTTCGTAGAATGTTTTCTTCTGGGGTGCGCCCAACCAGTTACATGCGTTATCAAGATGACAGAAATCGTAGAACAGCGGCCAGAAATTGATCAAGATATGGCCCCTTGAGTACCTTAGCTTGGAGATAAGGTATATTCAAAGTATAATTTTGCGGAGGCCGTAATATGCATTTGGATACCTGCTGGCAAGTAAGGCTTCTTTGCCTTATTCAATTACAGCAATAGTGTCCTTAATCGTTAACCGTTATCTTGTGATCGCTACAGCGCATCAAAAGCGAATTCAGATATTTGAGAACAGTCACGTGAAATTCAACGAGAGAGAGAGAGAGAGAGAGAGAGAGAGACAGACAGACAGACAGACAGACAGACAGACAGACAGACAGACAGACAGACAGACAGACAGACAGACAGACAGACAGACAGACAGACAGACAGAGACAGAGAGAGACAGAGAGACAGAGAGACAGAGAGACAGAGAGAGACAGAGAGAGACAGAGAGAGACAGAGAGAGACACAGAGAGACAGAGAGAGACAGAGAGAGACAGAGAGACAGAGAGGGAGAGGGAGAGGGAGAGGGAGAGGGAGAGGGAGAGGGAGAGGGAGAGGGAGAGGGAGAGACAGACAGACAGACAGAGAAAGACAGACAGACAGAGACAGACAGACAGAGACAGAGACAGAGACAGTGAGGTGAGGACACTGATGTTTAGTAGTGTGCTACGTCAAGTCAGTGGGGCTGTCCGTAGGTACCGAGTGAAAAGCATATGTCCGGTTGCCTTCAGGGGAGAGCAGAGAGGAAAGGAGATAGTGAGTACTAGTTAGCTATACGGTTGGTTCTGTTTTAGCCGAGAAAAAATGGGAAGATCTGATGACGAATTGGATGAATCAGGGGAAGAATTCTTGTAGAAATATGTCTTAGTTTTAAATGGAAAGCCGGAGAAGTGACGAGTTTTCCCAACAAGAAAGTCAACGAATGCTTTCTAGATTTCAAACTGCAAACGCATTAATTGCGCAGTCACTGTCAGGGCTTATTTTATGCTTTACATAGCCTACACAGGGTTCAGATATCAGGTCATATTTAGCAGGTCAATGTATATGATGGTGCAAATGTAAGGAACAGGATCATTAAGAGCGGTGTAAATAAGGATGTATACTGTACAGTAGCTGGCAATTAAGGCAGTCAGCTCCATTGGTCATTTAGTTCCAATCTTATGCACATAAATTTAATTTAATTTTAATTGATGCACAACTGCATATAAATCTATTTCAGAGGCTAGGGATTTTTTAAATTACGTGAAAGGTTGTTTTTACTTCAAGTTCTTTTATAGATTAGAAATGGGCTGAAGCACAGAGTAAATTATATCCAGAGGAACCGGTGAGGCAATTGAAGGGGTTCAGTAACACTTGATGGGTGTGTTGTATAGTTATAGGCTTTATGTACTACCCAGTATTTCTGTAAAATTCCCAGGCATCGTTCTGAAGTGGTTACATGTGCACAGACTGCATTTAGACAACTTATCTACGATCTAGTCATTGATCTATCATTTCGGAACTAAATTGACAATTCTCTGACTTTTCGCTTACTGGTATGATTGGTATACAATCATTAACGATAAAACATGACTTTCTTAAATCAGGATAAGAATGAGTATTTTGCACTGTTATATAGCAGTAATATTATGTTGAAGACCTTAGCCATGAAATTGAAATTCCCCATGATTAACATGGATGCCTTTGTGGACGAGTTTGATTTTAGGCAAAAAATTCGTTAACTTGCACTCAATGAAGCATAATGTATTGTTTATAGTTTATATGGTTTCTTTTAATAAGTGAGTTTGCATCCATATTGTCTTAACTTGAGGTTGTTGAAGTAAACAATTCATGTAGGCCTAGGTCCAATACAGTTCTCTTATCACCACTCTCAGTTTTGACGATGCAGGACATTCAGCTGCATGGCCACGGTGTCAGGTTCCTCGGCCCCTCCGTGCAACCCCCCCGTTGGTTGGAAAAGCCTAGAGCCGCCACTGGCTCACATTGTACATAATTATATTATACATTACAATATAAAATCCGACATTCTTTCTATGCCTTGAACCCACACTGACCTTCCCGTCAACAAAACACAGGTGTTGTTGCAGTTCTCATTATCAGCATCATCATCACGTTGTCATCAACCTAACTCTCTAAAATACTGGAAGAATATTTTTGTCGTCAGTTAGGCCTAGTTTTGTGGTGGGCAGAGGCTCAGTGCAACAAGAAATATTTTCGTCTGGTACAATGTCTATGAAATATGTTCATATTGTTTTGAATCAGACTTGATCTCGTCACTTAGAATCCAAAAACATCAGCTGATGCGGTGTAATAGAGAAACAACACATGGGCGAGGGTGCTGTATTGACAGAGTTGACTGACCGAATTGAATGGCAGTGGGCGTGGAGTATGAGAGGTTCAAGGTTCACGTGGCTATAGACAGAGGCGTGTTTACAGAAAATGGGGCCATGGGCGCAAACATTTGGGGGGGGGGGAGCCTTTCTGAACTTGTAGACTGAGAGTCTGAGACTGTTGGTGTTTAGCCAATCATGTGCAAAAACCCACGAAGTTGAACTTGAAGCCATTTTAGCGAGTGTTATTGACCCTGTAATTATGATTACTTATAGAAGCTACTTCAAGGAATGTGAAGTTATTTGGTTAAATGTTATATTTTATAATTGATAAAATATTTTCATTCGTCTGGGAGCCCTCCGAGATTTGGGGGCCCTAGGCGCGCGCCTAGTGCGTCTACGTGTAAACGCGCCTCTGGCTATAGAGGTCTAGAGGCGGCGTTCTGCAGCTAATTTAAACAGTTTTTGTCTTAATTGCGGGAGATAGTTTAGAACTATGGACCATTAACGATGTTAAAGATTGGTGTGAAATGGACATACACAGGCTGAGCCTGATAGCACAGGAACGAGACGTATGGAGGAAAATGGTGAAGCATGCGATTGACACCAACGGGCGCTGAGCCCAAGAACTGTGATGATGATGATGAGTTTAGAACTAGATTTTGTTAAAAATCTGCTCAGATATATTCAACCGAGATCTGGGGTTTGCGGAAAGCAAGAATATACGTTAAAATTAAGAAAATAGTATCGACATCACAAGAACGTTTGTTGGGCTACTTAACACAGAACGTCTGTTGGCCTACTTAACACTTTCAATTTCTATGGTCCTATACGACACGTAGGTTGTTGTCATCGCTGTCAAATGTAGGCCTACATTTTGTACAGTTATCTAGGGTTCTTTATATTGCTTATTTTCAGCGCAAGTATCAAATAAACAATAGATTCGATGACAAGTGTTTGTTCAAGATTCCGTTCTGCCAAGCTCAACCCCGCTCTTTGTTTTATTCTATCTATCTATATCTATATCTATCTATTATGAACTTCTATAGCACCCCTTCAAGAAATCTACTCAGTGGCGCTCCCGATCCAGGCCCGGTCAAAAAGAAAGGTCTTAAGAAGGCCACAGAAAGTACCTGAGAGGTCTCTAGGGAGAGAGCGAAGGGAGAGAGGGAGGTCATTCCAAGCGGTTGGACCCACCACGGAGAATGCCCTACGCTGCGCCATAGCAGTACGCGCATAGGGGACAGCAAAATCACAACGAGAGGCCGAGCGCAAGGCACGACGCCCCGCGGAATTTAAAGTAAAGAGCTCGCAGAGGTAGGCCTGGCCCGCCTTAGGACACAATGCCACGCCACGGTGGAGACCCTGTAATGAATGCGATGCTGGACAGGAAGCCAATGGAGAACGTCTCGCATAAATTCAGAGACGTGGTCAAACCTGGAGATACCGCCAACCAAGCGTGCAGCCGACCGCAAAACCCTCTCTAGACAAACAATGCGAGTCTGAGGAAGTCCAACAAAGACAGAGGAGCAATAATCCAAACGATTGACAATAAATGCATGTACCAGAGTGGAAGCTGCGGAGAATGAACGGGACCGGGATACGACATGCAGTTAGCGCAGTTGATAATAACAAGCACGAGTCAGTTCATGAATGTGCTTAGAGAAGGAGAGTTCTTGGTCCAGATTCTTCTCTGCTCTCATGTTGCTTCTGATTCCCAGCACCAGACGTTGTTATCGTCATATACTCATAAGGTTAACCGATACAGGGCATTGACCGACTGATCGCCTGTCATTTCAACAGATTCTCTGCCCCAAATGGAAGGATATCATATTCACCCCACCCAAAGGGCGCATGCCAAATAAGGCGCCATAAATGCCTTGTATGACCCGCTTTAGAAGGTAGAAGTCTCGCGACATCGGGTTCAATCGTTTCAACTTCTACTGAATTATATTTTCTATTGTTAACGTCGGCGTAAGCTGCCTTTCGTGGTGAGTGAGTGGGTTATGAAAGAGGGCGCCTTCCCCGGTATTCTGCAGTTCGTGAGTATCGCCCAACAGGCGCGAGAGATCATCATCAGTGCTTGAGCTTAGCGCTGATCTAAGTCGAAACTTGGAAGATCTGCTTCTTTCATAATTATAGTTGACTGGTTTCTTTGCATTCAGAATCATATGGCCATGCAGAACGAGGGCTTTTGGAGATATTTAGAAACGGTAGCAGTTCTGCTGGCGATGATGAACGCCGTGAATAATCCACTCTTCCATGCCAATTGGGAGGATATCATATTCACCACCACCCCAAGGGCGCATGACAATAAGGCGCCATAAATGCCTTGTATGACCCGCTTTAGAAGGTAGAAGTTTCACGACATCGGGTTGGAACGTTTCAACCTCTATTGAACGTTATTTTCAATTGTTGTTAACGTCTGCGTAAGCAGCCTTGCGTGGACAGTGAGTTTGTTGTGGAAGAGGAGCGCCTTTCCGCGTCTTCTGCAGTTCCTGCTCAACAGTTGCGAGAGATTATTACCAGTGGTTGAGTTTCGTACTGATTGAGTGGACGGTCTGCTTGTGTTTTAGTTTGACTGAGTTTCCTCACATTCAGAATCATATGGCCATGCAGAACGAGGTCTTTTGGAGATGGTTGAAAACGGTAACAGTTCTGCTGGCGATGATAAACGCCGTGAGTAATCAACTCTTTCATGCCTATTGTAATTAGGACTACTGAATCAAACTCAAAAACATGTAGTTAATATATATTGACTACTTCAGAGGTTCCCAAACTTTTCTGGGTCGCGACCCACTTGTGAATATCTTGGAAGTCTCGGTACCCATTGTGTAAAATTAATCTTTGTGTACTAAAATTTTCTTCGTAAATTGGCATCGAAATAATTATGCGAATTTACGACGTCTTACGTAAGATGCTTAGAAATGTAAAGCAATAAAAGGAAACTTAGGTAAAAACAGTTAACAATTTATTGCAATCCAGCTAGTTATAGCCCAATCATAGCCAAATGCTGTTGCTCCGAATAAATAAGAGTTTCTCCAAAACATTTGGCGACCCACTTGCCAGAGCTCCGCGACCCACTTTTGGGACGCGACCCACAGTTTGGGAAACGCTGGACTACTTTGTCCATCATACCAGACATATTCCAAATAGCCTAATCGTAATCGTAATCTCCAAACTTCTAAAGCACTACTAGAAGGCCAAAGCTCAGGGCACCAGCCTATTCGTGAGCCCTACGTCAAATCAGACGGATTTTCCAGAGAGTAGTCCAAGAGAGGTCCGAATCGGGTTTCCAGAGGACCAGATCAAGAGAGGAGGCAGAGCAGCTGTTACGGGGGATGTCGTTTAGGGCGAGAATAATTAGAAGGCAGAGGATCAGTCAGGGTAGGAGTACTTGAAAAGGTGAGACTTCAATTTTGAGTGGAAAGCCTAGGGGTGATAGATAAAGGAACGTGAGGAGGAGGATGAAAGACAGGCTGCAAAGATGATGGCGGAATGGAGAATCTGCGAAATTCCAATGTGAGTGAAACATATTTTAAAAAGCCCAGTCCATCATTGTGAGTGAAACCTATTTTTACATGCGCAATACATTATTTTTTAGTTAATAACTTCTATTTTCTATTCATCCATTCAACCATACACAGGCATATTCTAAATCAGTAATTTTATTATGCTCTATTTCACCATGCATTTCTGATCCCGATATAATAGGCCCGTTAGCAATTGTTTTTTATATTTATTTCTCTAAAAGCACATAATAATAATAGATTATAACGGCGTCGATGTAATATATAAACATCCTATTATACAGGCCTATGCATGAACTTTTTAGGAACTCCAGAGGAAACTATACTAAAATAGGTTAAGTAGTACATATAATGACTCTATTGTTATGACAAAATCAGACTACTTCAATCAATCAATGAATCAATCAATCTAAACTTGATATAGCGCCCCTTCTAGATACCTACTCAGAGACGCTCCCGGCCCAAGTACGGCTCAAAAGAGCAGTTTTTAAATAATATTATACGTAACAAGCCGGGGAATTAGTCCTTGGTAGCAGACATAGCTGCAGTGAAAATCAATTCCTTTTATCGAAAGTCTAAAGTATTCCGCACAACAGCTCTGGTCGTTACGATCACTGGCGTAAACTTGTCCAAAATATTGGGGGGGGGGCAATAAAGTCTGGACCAGAAGTGCAAAAAACCCAAGTTTGTTTTTAAAGGTGAAAAGTTGTTTTTTGTTGTTGTTTTTTTCGTTTTTTAAATAGTCTTTATGGTTTTTGTTGGCTTGGTTGTTTATAAGATTTTCAGATTTCGGGTCATAAAAATCATGAAAAATGGCATGAACTAGAGCTCCAACTCAGTTTAATTCAGTTGCGATTTCCGAAAAATTAAAAATCATTTAATCAGTGTTATTAAAATAAATTCTACAAAAATAAGAAATTTATTTTAACAAAAAAAATGTATGGTTTTCTTTTTCTTTTGTCTTTGTTTAAAACCAAAAAACCAAAACAAAACTTCTTTCACATCTGGTCTGGACAGTCAGCAGAGGGTTCCGGTGTTACGTTAATGCGTATGAAATGGGGCGTTTGTTGACCTGTAAATTTGTTTCATATTGAAGATAAAAACAAATCTTTGTTTTCATTATGAATTTCGGATAGTATTTCAGTTCTATGTCTCTGCTTTTCTGTTTCTGAAAAAATTTGTCTATATTGAAATTTAATATTTTAATATTTGAATAAATTTTCCTCTCGATTTGTTGGGGGGCATTGCCCCGGCTCCTCAATTATTGGGGGGGGGACGTGCCCCGGCTGCCCCCCAGAGTCTGCGCCTATGGTTACGATCGCCTGTTCTACGCCTTGATCGCACTATTCGAAAATCGCTCTTCAAATCTCGGATCTTGTCTCCTCGTGAAGGCCGGTCTC
Source organism: Allolobophora icterica (assembly GCA_963556255.1). Taxonomy (NCBI): domain Eukaryota; kingdom Metazoa; phylum Annelida; class Clitellata; order Crassiclitellata; family Lumbricidae; genus Allolobophora; species Allolobophora icterica. Next base: position 10,305,132 of record OY744616.1, read on the forward strand.
TATACCAAAAAGACAATGTCATTGGATTCCCACATAGCTCTTGCCTCTCGCTTCCATCCTTGTTGCACTCTCAATCTGAAACTGAAAGTACTGCTTCTACTTAAGTACCTGTCTTACTATCGACTGGGATTTAGAGCCATAGACCTCCTGCACCTGCTTCATTATCATCACCCATCACAAAGATGCCCAGGGCCCCCATGCAGGTCTCCGAATTGCTATAAAAAAACTATCAATATCACCACCACAGCCTTTCACCACTTAGTTTAGTCCTCCTTTAAAAATCAATAAAATAGATCTGGCTTTTACTGAAATTGACTGCATAATTTTGTAATTTGAAATGACCACTTATCTTTTAAACAGAGTTTAGTAATAGTATAGACCTAGTAAGTTATTTTCGAATTTCCGTTGCTCGCTATTAATTTTGTTCCTTTTGACGTTTTTGCAATAGTGCTGAAGACTGCATTTGTCATGCAATGTTTACTAAATTTGTGCATAATTAATATATTAATATCCAGTTAATAAAATACATCTGCTTAGTTTGATTATTATTAAAACTTAAACCTCTAGGGCGCACAGTAAGCCATGTTTTGTACCTTACTTACTTACTTACTTACTTACTTCATAATGGAGCGAGCCCGAGGGACTCAAAGTTCTCCCCCAGAAGAAGACCGAAGAGCACGCCAACCAACTGAATCAGAGACCGGGCGGCAGAGCTCACACAGATAGGCCGGGGCACAGCCTAAGAGACAGCGCCAAACCAGTACAGCAACCCTATAGCAGATACGCTGCGGGACAGGGAGCCAATGCAGCACATCGCGCATGTAAGCAGAAATAGAGGCATATTTAGGGATGCATCTAATGAGCCGAGCAGCTGACCGAAGAACCCGGTCGAGGTGGCCAATCAATCTAAGCGGCAGACCAACCAAGATCGCACTGCAGTGATCCAGCCTGCTTGTTACAAAAGCACGTATCAGGATGACAGCACATCTCAGCAGTTTACTGCTCCAAAATATCTCTCGAACTATCTGTGAAAGCCGCTATTTGCATCTTTTTCTCGCCCATTGCGCTCTGTCAATCGGCTTGATCGTTTGCTGTACTGAGTCCCAAGATCTGGAATGACCTTCCCCCTGTGCTCAGGGCTAAACTAACGACTGGCTTTACTTCATCGGTCTCGTGTTCTCTAAAGGCATTTCTGTTCCCCGGGCTTCTGTGCTGAGAGCAGCTCTGAATAGTTATTCTGCGAGAGGCGCTTTATAAATTTCTAGATACAATACAATGCAATACAATTCCAGGTGGTCGCGCCCACGACAAGAAAACCCGGTACTGCATGATGGAAGAGAGTGCAAAGTGGACAAGAAGACCTAAGTCACCGTGGGCCTCAGAAAGAAGGGGGCGGTGGCAGTGATGGGCAATGGTTAACTAAAAAGTTGCTAACTTTTAGTTTAACTAAAACATTTTTAGTTAGGGATGAAGTTCAACATAAAAATAGTTTAGTTAAAACCATAGTTTAACTAAAAATATTAGTTGCTGACTAAAAAGTTTAACTAAAAAATCAGCGATATGCAACTATTTTTTCACAGTGAACATTGAACACTGTCAGCAAAAAACAATTTAACACTGCATGGTTTTAGCATTAACAGCCTGTGTTTTCAATTTCATACACTACTTACAGTGCACATGTAACTGTATGCCAGAACAGTACACATTGCATAGTTTGAAGGTGAAATTGTCATTGACGCTTTGCATTATTACAGTTCACTCAACGTCTTTTATTGTGAAAATGTTTGTCGTAAAAAGTTGGAAAAAAGTTGGAAAAAGTTTAACTACTTTTTTAATTCAGTTAACTAATTTCCAAAATCAGTTGCCAACTTCAGTTAAACAATTTTTTTAGTAGGAAAATAGTTTTAGTTTAACTAAAAAATAGTTTAGTGCCTATCACTGGCCGGTGGTCATTGCAGGCCGAGGCAGAACAACAAAGCTCCTGACTTATGTGGCATCAGTAGATCTTTCTAAATTCCATTTGGCGAATAATCGTTTGATGGCGCACCAAAACCAAAAACACCAGAACAATCCATTGAAGTAAATGAACAGCAGTCTGCTAGATAAAACGAATGTAGTGACGTCTGGAAAGTTAGCTGCACATTAATTAACATTCTGTATGCATGTAGGCCTATATATCTAGACGTTTAGTATAGCGTCCTATAGGTGTGCCACATAAAATCGACCCTTGCCCTAACCCATGTGATTTAAAAAGGTCACTAAGAGCAGAGAGTACGGCGATAAGTTAATAGTGCACGGGTAACCGAAAATATCACCACATGGCTGGCGTTTGCAGACACAGATCCTCGTCGAAAGTGTCAGATATTATCGCGCACCAGTTGTTTTTAATTGTTGTTCAAACAGGGGATGACGATGGGAATATTTTCCACAACCTTTCCGGACATGGCAATTTTGATGTCGGTGACAAATGGTCAGATGGCGACCACGATGACCTGGATCGGTCTTTCCAGCATCGTTGGAACACTGTGCATGGGTCCTCTGTTCGACCGCTTCGATGGTCTGCTTCTCTTGTCCTGCGCCATCCTGCTTCAGGGTCTGGCAATAGGATTGGCCCCCTGGTGTCGTATTCTAGTTGTCTTCCAGATCCTAGCCGGGATTTCCGCCTTCTTCAGTGCAGGAATCATGATAGGTGAGTTCTCCGTTAATATATCCGTCTGTCCATCCATCCATCCATCCATCCATCCATCCATCCATCCATCCATCCATCCATCCATCCATCCATCCATCCATCCATCCATCCATCCATCCATCCATCCATCCATCCATCCATCCATCCATCCATCAATCCATCCATCAATCCATCCATCCATCCATCCATTGGACAGTCGCATACCCTGCTGTGTACTTTTGACATTTGTCCCTTTTAGAAGCAGTGTTGCCAACATTAAGAACTGTTTCCACATAAAAAATTGCCTCATTAATGTAATGTACGCATTTGTTCCTAAGATAATTATTAACAGTAGAATTGTTGCGCTATAGGCCCATTAATCGATTGCTAAATATTATTGTCTGCGTTGTTGGACTATTATTTGATTTTCGTTAGTAACGGTTATGTTTTATCGTAAAATATAAAAAAGTTAATTCTAAGCGTTCGAAGAATGGTGCATTCAGCTGCTTATATTAACCAGAAACAGAATTAAGGCAAGAGCGCTTTCGGTATTCTGGTTTTGATGATAGGTTCATTGGAGAGTCAGAATTAAGACCGTAAGACTTTAATAAAAACTCCTCAACGTCAACAAATGTGGTAGGACCTATACGAGTTTGCGGTTTACCTGCATGGTCATTACGCTAGGTTATGCTGCCTGCACTGTTTGCCAGAGTAATAATTAACAGCCTTGGGCGATGAATATTGATACTAATTTCTAACAATTTCAGGGTGTCTGGCCGTTAACTCCATTATCTGGAAAAAGATTTCGGAGATGCTTAATCCTATCATCCAGCTGACCGTTCTTACCTATTCATTGGGTACAGCAATAGCCCCTCAGTTGACCGCACCTTTTATCGGAACACACCAGTTACAGGACGTCCTTAGTCCCACTGCCACTCCTAACGGTTCAAACGTATCGTCTTTCTTCGGAAATGCCGACTCGGACTCCGTAAGAAGTGACTCAACTACAGCGAACTCTTTGGGTCAGAACGAAGGACCAGAACCAGTCCAGATCGCATTCTCTCTTGTTGCATGCATTAACTTACTTACTGCAGTCGTTTGCTTCGTGATCTGTGCCTTTGACCGCTGGCAGAGGAGAACCAAAAGCTACGAATATAAAGTGAACGGCATTGTCAGAAGCAGAAGCAATTCGCTCAACGAAGATGGACGGACGATCGTGGACATCAAATTCATAGAGGAACGGCCCAGGGAGCGAACGGGTAGCCTTGACCGATTGGTACTTCAGAAGAAGTTCAAAGACAGTCGAACGAGACGTGGTGATCAGCCCGAGCCAGACACGTACAAACTGTTTCTGAAAAGACAGGAGTTGCAGCAGAGGAAAGAATTTTGTTCAAGAAACGACGAAAACTTTCTTGAAACCGCAATTGTTAATCCTAAGGGCCATGTAGTTATTGGGAACTCCCTTCCGCCTGTTACCTGCAGTATAAAAATTACTCCGCTCGTCATAATCGTTCTTCTCTTCTGCTGCGTTTACAGTGGCACGGACACCATGTTTGGAAGTCTACTTTATACATTCCTCAATGGTTATTTACACTGGACGCCGCAAGACGGAACGCTGTTGGTTACGATCTACCAAGTGACTCGCCTTGTGATACACGCTGTTGTCGTTCTGCTTGCCAGATTCCTATCTCCCGTTGTTCTGCTTCTGGTGGATATCATCTTTCTCGTGGTTTCTTCTGGTCTGATGCTGGTCACAATAAACGCCGGTCCCGTCTTCACTTGGATTGCCGTGATCCTTGCGAGCGTTGCCACTTCCAACATTCTCGCGACCGCCTTAACTCTTGCCCAGCGATGTTTCCAAGTGGACGGGAAGGTGACCGGGATGATGTTCTGTGCAGCGTTCCTTGGGATGTCAGTGGTGTCTCCAATCGTTGGGTTGCTTCTTGATTCCTACGGTGTCATCAGTTTTCCCGTTGTCCTAGTGTCCATGACTGTACTGGAAGTCGTCCTCTTAGCTCTCTGGTTGGTTGTTGCCAGAGCCGTCAGGAGCCACCAGGACGATCCTACAGTGGAAGAAATCGTGATTCAAAATGAGGAGACTCCGTTGATTGGTCGCTAACTCCGTTTACAGTTCTTCCATCGACCATGCCGTTAGAAACAAGATATTTTCATCTGGTATTCAAGTGTCTCAATCTGCAGCTTACATGTATCTCTGCCGCTTATTTCCACGAACAGAAATGTCTTACGGACTGATCTGGATATGGACCTAATTACGGACTGGTTTTAAAATCCCCCAACGGTTGATGCATTGCACATCAGACACCGGAAGAATAGAAGATACTAACAACAGTTACAACAAGTTTGAACTACAAAAGCGTTGCTTCATAAAGTCATGTTCGACGAACGCATTCCGAAACGCCTGCTGCAATCCGTTTGTTATCGACTGTAACTTAATCAGAGCAGCTGCTGGTGAAACTGCTCGGTGCATGGTTTCGCAGCGCTTGACATTCCGGACACAACTATGCATCGAGTCGTAGTATTTGGTTTTCGACTCCTCAACCCAGACCTGTGTACAATTGAATCAACCCTGGCTCTGAATCTTTAATAGATTAGTGGACATTTTCCACCGAGTACCGAATCCGAGTATTTGGATGTACTATATATTTGCTGGATTCGGGTACGAACCGAGTACCATTTGTTCCGTATACGCGAAGCTTCGCGTGTTCATGTAATGAATAATTATCGGAATAAATTTCTGTACTTGTAATAACTAACTGATACATTTTGACTTTTAGAAATAAATAATCAGTTAAATGGATTTGACTTCAATTGGTGTTTTTTTTTACTTTTCTTCTTCAAAATGAATACGCTGATTTTAGGAGCCTACAAATTCCGGCATGTGAGGCAGAGAAGTAACTATTTGTGTGTACAGTATTTGCCGAGGCGAATACTTCCGAATAGTGCCAAAAAACGGGATGTTCGGCCGAGGCAAATGTCCGAGGCGATTTCCGTCTGACCCCTAATCTTTAACATAGATTTTCTCTTGTTTGATATTCCTCGTCAGATGTCCTCATTTCTCCCGCTTACGTAAGTTCTTCGGCCTCGAAGAAATGCAGAGTTTACGATTATGACATCCGCTTGGTGTTTTCTACGGTTTTACTTCTGTGCATGTGTATGATCAACTGAAAGGCAGCATAAGCCGCGCTGAAGTTATAATCTAAACGTTGAACAAATTAAATAAAAGTGAAACGAGATATTATAAGTGTCATGTTGACTACGTTCTGTAGAGTAAGTTGTACGCGTCTGTGAACGATCAAATGCAGGTCAAATGCCCAGGTCAAATGCCCAGGTCAAATGCCCAGGTCAAATGCCCAGATCAAATGCCCAGGTCAAATGCCCAGGACAGGTCAAGTGCCCCACGTCTGCTGCTGTCGCAGATACTTTCACATCGGCCTGAACGACCTCAGACTGAAAACACAAACACCGGCGAATGTACGTAAGCTGCTCTCACCATATCATGATATTGCAGGAACTTCAAAACTACAAATTAGTTAGGAATGATGAAACAAAACTATCCTTGAGTGTAAGGTCAAGGTCCTCAAGAGAAGACTCTGATGGTCTGGTGATGTGGAAAGAGCACCGGCTGATTGAATCTCAAACGCTGCCCTATTGCGGACTTGATAGCGCTGGTGCTAAAGCTGGTCTCCCTGACGCGGCTTTTGTGTGGCACCAAGAAATTTCTAATATTTACATTAACAAGATATTTACATTTACCAAATACAATTGAACGAGAAGTAAAGGAAGACCACTACCAATCTGAAATGCCTAAATAACATAGACGAGGATATGACCAGAACTGGACTTAGCATGAAACAGAAAACAAAAAAACTCTAGATTCAACAAATTCTTCTATTTCGTCTTTCTACTTTTCCTATTCCGACTCTCGTCTTCTTTTTCTGTCGTCTTCTTCATCTCCACCTTCTTATTTTTTCGATTTCTTCATCACCTCCGTATTCTTTTCAGTGTTGTTGTTCTTCTTTATCTGCGTTTTTTTTCCTTAATTCTAATTCTAATTCCTAAATTTAATTCAAAATCTACACCACACTACTATACTACACTATACTATACTGCACTAGACTACACTATACCATACTATGCTACATGAACTACACTACATTAGACTACACAACGCTACACTATACTACACTAGACTAGACTGCACTATACTGTACTACACTAGGCTACACTACGCTACACTACATTACACTATACTATGCTACACTACACTAGACTAGACTACACCATACTATGCTACAATACGCCACACTATACTGCGCTACACACGACTGTACTACACTATATTACACTAAACTGCACTAGACTACACTATACTATGCTATACTACACTGCACCATACTGCACTAGACTAAGCTACACTAGACTACATTACACAAGACTACACTACAATACACTGCACTATGCTGTGCTACACCACACTACACTAAACTTTACTATGCTACACTAGACTAGACTGGACTAGACTACACTATGCTACATTAAATTACGCTACACTATGCACTGCTACGATAGACTACATTACACTTCACGACACTACGCTGCACTATAGTATACTATGCTAACAATAGAAAAGTGTGGGCCTTGTTGTGGCACTTTTGAACATCGTAGGCTAAAATACATATTTAATTTTGACATATTTGATGACATATCAGCTGGAACAATTAACCAAATTTAAAAGTTGTGCGCTTGGAGCAAACTGAAAGGGCCATAAAGCAGAATGTGACAGGGGTACGTTAGCACCTTACGCACCTTGTATGGCTACGCCCCTGGACAGAGACGGCGCACAAGCCCTGCATGATACGAAGGATGTCAGCCATTGGAGAGCGCGATATAGAGAGGGGAGAGAGATGGAGACAGACAAGCAGACTGACAGAGACATACCGTTGAAGAAACTGCGGAAACCATGCCCTTTAAGGACACCATTCGGACCATATTTCGACAGGTTACGCAGAACAGAATACGCGTTGGTGGCCAAGGTCTTTCAATTCTCACCCAACAGGGCCAAAGCAGCAGAATTCGTTTTCGGTATTTATACGCGGGGTCAAGCGACACGAGGGCGACACGAGCAACGATCGACTACGATGTGCCTGTTGGGATTGTCTACACCAGATGCGTGTCACTCAGACTCCCGGGATGATGCCAAATTATACACAGTAAATACCTTCTTTAGAGCGTTTTCTGAGCAGAAGTTTCGCGACAAACGTTTCACCTTCTACTGAATTGTATTTTCAATTTATAAAGTGAACAGTGAAGTGGTTTTTGGCAGAGGTTCACCTATCCGCGTGTTCTGGAATTCCTTCTTGTCGCCCAACGGGTGCGAGATAGAGTCAGCGGTTGGACGTTGCGAGGGTCCAAGGCGACATTTGGAAGGTCGCTGCTGCGTTAAAGTTTGGCAGAGTTTCTTCAGAATCGGATCGCCATGCAGCACGAAGGCTTCTGGAGATGGCTGAAAACTGTTGCAATCCTGCTGGCGATAACGAGTTCCGTAAGTTATCCGAAGAGACATGTATTAATATATACATATATATATATATTAATACATATATACATATATATTGATACACATATATAGGTGTGTATTAATATATATATATTTATATATATATTTATATTTATATATATTTATATATATATATTCTTTTTATATATTAATACATATATATATATTAATACATATATATATGTGTGTGTATTAATACATAGTTAATAGATTAATACATATTCTGATCATCCATCCTGCTGCATGCGTTTTCTAAATATTACACGTTCTGTAAAACGTATAACAATATATGAAAAAATATTTCACGAGAAATCATCCCTGAAAACAATATTCTGAGTCGCCGTGCATTGTCTGATTCTAAATATAAAAGACCTTAAACAACTGGTTTCTTATGTAACGCCCTTCTTTTGTATTTGCATAACAATGTTTATGCAAAGTATGCATCCCAATATTTATATAGCGCCATTTTTAATCCTAAAAGGCCGTCTTACAAAAAGTAATAAATAGTCTGTACTGACTTTGGAATGAAAATCACATGACTTATGTGGTACCGATCGACCTCTCTCAATTAAAACGACTTAGCATCTTTCGGATTTGAACGTATTTGATAAGTTTTATGTGCATATTAAACAACTCATATTGCTCCTTTTAAGAAATGATCCCCACGTTAACGTATGTTCCCCGGTAAACTGAAAAATTCCTCGCTAGCTGACGCCTGCAGGCGCGTAGAGCCCATCTGACGATATCCGATCATTATTGTGTAAGCCTAATTGTTGTTTCTGCTTGTTCTTGAAAAAGGGGTTGAACATGGGAATATTTGGTCCGACCTTTCCTGACATGGCCGTTTTGACATCAGTGACAAGTGGTCAGATGGCGACAACGATGACCTGGGTCGGACTGGCCAGCATCGTCGGAGCCCTGTGTATGGGTCCTCTGTTCGACCGCTTCAATGGTCTACTTGTGCTGGCCTGCACTCTCCTGTTCCAGGGTCTGGCCATAGGAGTGGCTCCCTGGTGTCATATTTTCATCGTCTTTCAGATCATGTCGGGCATTGCTTCAATTTTCATTACAGGAATCGTGGCAGGTAAGTTCTTCGTTGTACCTTGCATGCACATTTTATATCCATCTATCCTTTCATCCATCCAATTCTTCCGTCCGTCTCTTCGCAAATCGATCCATCCACCCGTCGATCCGTCTATCCGCCCAGACATAACTTATGCGCTATGCGTTCTCCACCTATTTTGAAAGCAATATGATGCCTGCCTTAACCAAACAAATCCAAAGTTCAACCCAAGCTTTTACCTTTCAGAACATTATAAACTGTGCGATTGTTTCCTGTTATCGACCACTGCAAGTTCTCTGATACATTTATACATACACACTTACGTATAGTAAGTTGTCACCCTGAAGGTTGTATGCCTTTCGAATTGCAGGTGTATTTTTTTATCGTCGCTGTTAACGGCTCAGTAATAGTATACGATATACAAGATAAATTCTGATAGCTGTCAGAATGACGCCTTAGGGGACTACACCAGCCTAAGCAGTGACTGGTTAAACCGGTTCTTTTCTGATAACTTCCATAGCAGTTGGCTTCTGTGCAACTTAACAACGATATTACACTGTCTGTATACAAATTGTCTTTTTCTGGTCACTGCGCTAAGCAGACCTACAATCGCAAGGGCAAAGGTTAATGAAGTGTCAGAGGCGATCACTCTTTTAATTCGTGTATATTACTTTCAGGAGTTTTGTTCCTCAGCTGCACCATCTGGAAGAAAAAGCCGAAGATGATTGGTCCCATCATCCAGGTCACCGATCTTTTCCATACATGTGGCTCTGCACTAACGCCTCAACTGATCGCGCCTTTTATTGGAACACACCAGTTACCGGATATCAGTAGTCCCACTGCCACTCCAAACGGTTCAAGCGTGACAACATCCTTCCAAACCAGCGACTTGAACACCGTAGTCAGTAATTCAACTACAGGAAACTCTTCGGGTTGGTACGAAGGACCGGAACCAGTGCAGATGGCCTACGTCCTTGTAGCTGTTCTTGACATGATTACTGCAATCATTTGCTTCGTGATCTGCACCTTTGACCTCGGGCAGATGAGAAACAAGAGCTACGAATACAGAGTGAATGTCAGAAGCCGAAGCTATTCGCTCAAAGAAGATGGACGGACGATAGCAGACGAGGAATTTATAAATGAACCGACAAGGAAGCGAACTGGAAGCCTTGACCCATTAGTACTAAAGAATAACTTTGATGACTATCCAACAAAACCTTCTGATCAGGCAAAGCCAAACATGCGCATGCCGAAGGTGTTGCTGAAAAGACAGAAGCTGCAGCATGGGAAAGAAAACCGGACAGGAGAAAATGAAAACACAACAGAAGCTTCAAATTTCAATCCAAACCGTCATTCCGAAATAGGCAGCTCAGTTCCACCAGTAACCTGCAATAAAAAAATCACTATACTCAGGATTATCGTTATTCTTTTCTTAACTCTTAACGGTGGCAGGAACGCCATGTTCAACGGACTACTTTACACAGTCCTAAACGGTTTTTTGCACTGGACGCCGCATGCCGGTACGCTATTGGTTACGTTCTACCACGTGACACGGGTTGTGATACACGTGGCTTTTGTTCCACTCGCCAGATGCTTATCACCTGTCGTTATTCTTGTGATAGATATCATCTTTCTCGTGGTTTCTTCGGGTATGATGCTGGTCACAATAAATGCCAACCCGGTCTTCACCGTGATTACCGTGATCCTGACGGGTTTCGCGACGTCTAACATTGACCCATCTACTGTAACTCTTGCCCAGAGATGTTTCCAAGTGGATGGGAAGGTTATGGGAATATTCGTTGGCGCGTTATATTTCGGTGTCGCAACTGTGTCTCCGATCGTTGGGTTGCTTCTTGATTCTTATGGTGCCATCAGCTTCCCCGCTGTCCTACTGTTCATCACTGTGCTGGAAGTTGTTCTCTTTGCTCTCTGGTTGGTTGTTGCCGGAGCCACCAGGTGCCAACAGCATGGACCTCCAATGGATGAAATCGTTGTAGAAAATGAGAAGACTCCTTTGATCGGACGTCAGCGTAGTTGATGGGTCTTCTATGGACCATGCCGTTAGAAAAATGGTATTTTAAGTCGCTTAATCCTATAATCATCTACAGTTAATTTTCACGAAGAAAATTTTTTCTGTATTTTTGACGCCCATAATTCTGATCAAGGGGCGACAATATGACCAGACCCCGAATAACAAAACTGCCTTGGATAAAAAGTGACCCATCGACAAGTGCCCCACCTCTCTGGTCTCTCTGGCAGCCGGTCTTCGACTTCCACGGGACTTCTATTTCTGAACAACCCCTCTGATACGACGCAGCACTATAGGGAATACGCTGGTTCTTTTGTACCGCTTGAGATCTTTGGAGTTTACGATTACGATTAGGAAGTGAAATAATAAAAAGCTGTTCTTCGGTCCGTTGTGGACACCTTAGCGGTGAGAGTGTACTAAAAGCCACTGGGAAAGGAATGAAGCTCGTCGTTGAAGTGTTAGTCAAATGCAGAAACTGCTTTGTAAATGGTTTCGCTTGACATTATGAACAAAACCGAGCACTGACTAGAATGCTTTTTGTTTCAAGTTCTTAATCGACAGCTGCACGAAACTGAATCAAACCTGATTGTGTATCGCTATCAACAATTTTTATCATGGTTATTCGTTAATTATCATTTAGCTTCTATATCTATTTAGCTACTGCAGTAGAGTCGTAATCGTTATCCATAGTCTCGATATTTCAACAGCGCCGAAAAACCTAATTCATATGTTTGAGAACAGTCGCTTGAAATTCAACGAGAGGGAGATCAGGAGTCAAGTCAGTAGGGCTGTCGGGAGATACCGAGCGAAAAGCAACGTCCGGTTGCCTTCAGGGACAGTAGAGCAGAAAGGAGACCGAGTAGTAGTTATTTATACGGTTGGTTCTGTTTTCGCCGAGAAAAAGTGGGAAGATGGCGAATTGGATGAATTAGGGGAAGAATTCTATTTGAAATTTGTCTTAGTTTTAAATGAAAGCCTGAGGAGTGACGCAGTAGTTTAAACCACTTGATCTGCAGTAGAGGCCGCGTGTATTGGCACTCGAAATATACTCCCTTTGGCGTCTTAAACTTCTTCTAAACCGACGAACTACAACGGTCGCCATCTTCCTGCTCGTATTAAGCCAGACTAGTCAAGCTACGCCTGGCTGTCCGGTGGTGTAGCCTTGGCCTAGACCAAGTGCACTAAAACGTCGACCTACACTCAGGCCTGGATTAACCACGGTTCCAGTGGGTCCACAGACCACTGGCGGCAATCTTGTTTGACATGTGGGGGGGGGGACACTTTAGAACTGATCTGGTCAAAAAAGAGTTTTGAATTGATCTGGTCAAAAACAGGTCAATTTTTTTTATGCTTCTTCAAAATGTGGGGAAGGCAAATGTATGGTGTGACCCCTACTGTTAAGGTGCGGGGTCTTGTCCCCCTCAAAGCCCTCTGGGATCGCCGCCCATGCCACAGACCCAGGCCTACTGCGTTTTCAGGAACGTTATGAGATTCAGGCAGTCTTGTTGTCCTCGAGACCAAGGTCTTGGTCTCGAGTGCACTCGAGTTCGTTTTTAAAAGTCTTGGTCTTGGTCTTGGTCTTGAGGTTCAAGGTCTTGGTCTTGGTCTTGGTCTTGAGGTTCAAGGTCTTGGTCTTGGTCTTGGTCTTGAGGTTCAAGGTCTTGGTCTTGGTCTCGCAAGACCAAGACCAAGACCGGCTGTTAATATGAACAGTCATTTAACAGAATTCAAGAATTCTGTATCAAGCCTTCTTGCATCATACGACCAATATCTATGGATGGATATAAATCTTGTTGGTCTGGAAAACCCATTGGCAGCAGCAACAGTTATTCTGTATCAGACGGTATGATAAACCGTGGGAAGATTTCAAAAGGACTCAATATCTGTACATTTACATCCAGTGCTTGAAAAGCTACTCTGTGTGTGTCAGCGACTTCAGCACCTGTAGAACGTATTTTTTTCATATGGCGGAATTTTTATGAGGCCCACCAAGCACGTCTTGGTCAGAAAATTCTGAGCGAATTGGTTTTTATAAAATACAAAAGCCATCTGGTATAAGAGTTTACACGAAGGACTTTTGAATACAAATTCGGATTTCTCTGCAGTTTGCATTTAAAGTTAATTTGCTTGAATAAAATAGACTCATGTTTTCATTAAAATAGCGAATATTCCGACTTGACAATTTTTAGAAGTCTTGACCTGATTTCGATTTTTTGGGTCTTGGTCTTGGTCTTGGTCTTGAGGTTCAAGGTCTTGGTCTTGGTCTTGGTCTCGAGGTTCAAAGTCTTGGTCTTGGTCTTGGTCTCGAGGTTCAAGGTCTTGGTCTTGGTCTTGGTCTTGGTCTTGAGGTTCAAGGTCTTGGTCTTGGTCTTGGTCTTGAGGTTTAAGGTCTTGACAACAAGACTGGATTCAGGAGGACGCTATATAATTCTCAGTTACAGACACGTACATACATGCATGCTCTAGTTGTGATGATCATGATCATCAATGTCATCCTCAGAGTCATTATCGTCGTTGCGACCATTCAAGCGAGCAGCAATCAATGGTGAAGGATCTCGCCTGTTCAGTTAATTGGAAAATGAACAGGGTCGAGGCCATAAGGTCATTATTCAAAAACATGTACATTAACATTAAATATTCTTGTCGGTATATATATATATATATATATATGCATATGTATATTCGCCATATATATGTGTGTGTATGCATGATGAGTCATTTAATTGTGCTCAGATACAAAAGGCGTTGCCTAACTTGCCTTCTAAGATATGTTTGGTTGACATGCTGGGAAGCCCGCGTATCTGGATAAACCTGATTCATCCATATTCATAACACAATCATCCATAACAATATCTTAGTCCTAGTGATATTTCAGTTGCTAAGTGGTGTACGACCGTGGTGGTGCCTGCTTGTCAGGATGCAACAGTTTGAAACAAGTGACTTCGACCTTGCGTACCAGATCATCAGGAGTCTTCGCTTGAAGACACTGTCCTTAATATACTCAAGGATTGTTTCATCATTCCTACCTAATTTGTAGTTTTGAAGTTCCTGCAATATTTCGACATGGTCAGAGCAGCTTAAATGCACTCGCCGGTGTTTGTGTTATCGCTCTCGACGCTCTGAGATCGTTCAGACCAGATGTGAAAAGGACCTGCAACAGCAGACGTGTGGCATTTGACCTCTCAGATGAACCAACTTGATCGTTGACAGACGCTCACAAATGCCCAATAGAACGTATACGTTAGTAGTTAACTATATATATTGTCTGGGCCATCATTTAACGTCCGTGTATATGTTTTGAGCCAATCTCTACCGTATGTGTATATGTTTTGAGCCAATCTCTACCGTTTGTGTATATGTTCTGGGCCAATCTCTACCGCACGTGTATATGTTCTGGGACACGTTCGCGTATATGCGCTGAGCCATTCTCTACCGTACGTGTATATGTTCTGGGCCAATCTGCACCCATCGAGTGATAGTTCTGCTACATTGTTTCTAGCGAAATTAATTCTTTTAAATTATATTTAATATATTTTAATATATTTGAAACCTAATTTGTACTCTTACACGAGGTATTTTAATTATGTTATTGAAGCAGCCTATTTCAGATGTTGAATAAACGTATTTCTCGCAGCAATTTTAAGTAGAGCCTATATTTAAATTATTTTGAACTTCACCGATTTGTATAGCGCCCTAGCACAGCGAGGCTTATTTGAATATGGTATTGGTTTAGCCTATTTGGTAGATATTTTAAAATATATATTATGTTATAATCTAATGTATATTAAAAGTTGTACTCTAGCGCGACGTATTTGACAAGTCAATGCATTAGTTGATTAAAAATTCTAAAATTCGAGTCTTATTTGAAAGAGTAAAACTTTAGTAGGCGTAGACTTGACAGACACGGGCCAAATAACTTGATTTTTAAACAAAACAAAGAGTCTGATCCAGAAATACAGCCTGTATGAGCTAGACAATGAGAAAGATACCGACATAGATAGATAGATAGATAGATAGATAGATAGATAGATAGATAGATAGATAGATAGATAGATAGATAGATAGATAGATAGATAGATAGATAGATAGATAGATAGATAGATAGATAGATAGATAGATAGATAGATAGATAGATAGACAGACAGACAGACAGACAAACAGACATTGACAGACAGAGAGAAAAGCAAATGGAGAGAAGAGTGAGAGAGCACTGGAGACAGTGAAACTTTAGTGGTCGTAAGTGACTGAGACGGCGCACATAACATGCATCGTACGGAAGATGGCAGCCATCGGATTTCGAGGCATAGAGAGACATAGGGGGAGAGATGGAGACAAGTAAACGGAGAGAGACAGACCGTTGAAGAGACCACGGAGACATAGCCCTTAAAAGACACCATTCGAAATATATTTCGACAGGTTACACAGACCAGAATGCGTCTTCGCAGCCAGGGTCATTTATACCCCACTCAACAAGGTCCAGGCACCCGATCTCGTGTTTTTTTATTTACACGAAGAGTCAAACGACACAGAGCATCGATCGATTAAAGGCCTTTGATATCAATTAATTGCCTACGTCAGATGCGTGTCACTCCCACTCCCCGGCGCGTGACAAATAAGGCGCAGTAAACACCTTTCTTTGAAGCGCTTTGTGAAACAGAAATTTTGCAACAAAAGTTTCAACATCTATTTAATTTTATTTTCAATTTATTAAACGCCAGCGTGCTTAAGTGGACGGTGAGGTGGTTGTGAGGTGGTACGTGTCGCCCAACAGGTGCGAGAGATTGCCAGCGGTTGGACGTAGCACGGGTTGAATTCGAAGCTTCTAAGGTTGGGCTTGTGTTGTAGCTTGGGAAAATTTCTATAGATTCGCATCGCTATGGTGAACGAAGGCTTCTGGAGATGGTTGAAAACTGTGGCAGTACTGCTGGCAACAATGAGCTCCGTAAGTCATCCATCCTTTCATACGTATTTTGTTAGGTAATAAGTTTATACTCGTAGGCCCTACGCATTGTAAGCATCCGTCCCTGAAAACATATTTTTATTCGCCATGCATCGTCTGAATATAAAAGACCCTAATACAATCGGTTTATTTAATGTAAATACTTACTTGTGTATTTTTTATAAGAATATTTATGTAAAATGCATCCTAACCTCTATCTTCAACGTAGTTAACTGATAACATTGGGTGTCCCAATTGGCGGGATATCATCCCTTCTGGGTCTCCCCTTTGTCAACGTTTTCATGTTACATACCAATGTTGAACAGTTGTATAATGTTATATCGTTGCAATAAAAACTGATTGATTGATTGATTGATTAATTGATTGATTGATTGATTGATTGATTGATTGATAGGTAACACCTTTAGGAAACTCCAAAAATTCCGTTTTAAAAATGCATATACCGGTACTGAATTTGTTTTGACAAATTGACATTCAACAGACTTGTATGGCACCAGTAGACCTTTCTCAATTCCAATGCACGAAGAACCTTTTAATGGCGCATCAAAATAAAAAAAATCCAAAACAGTCATCGAAGCAAAGGAACAGCAGCTCACTTGAGAAAATAACCTAACTTCTTTCAGATCTGCACGCATTTGATAAGTTAACATGTACATATCAATGCATCTTGTATTGCGCCTTTTAAGTACCGCATAGAAACGCCGCTCCCTATGTAGTATTAAAGGTCACTAAGAAGCAAAGGAACAGCAGCTCACTGCAAGGAACAGTAGTACCACCAGCTAGGGCCTCATGCGTAGAGCCTACACGCCGTCTAATAGTTATCGTGTAACTGTTGTTTCTGCTTCTTCTTCTTCAAATAGGGACTGAATCTGGGAATATTTAGTCCGACCTTCCCCGACATGGCCGTTTTGACATCAGTGACAAGTGGTCAGATGGCAACCACGATGACCTGGGTCGGACTGGCCAGCATCGTCGGAGCCCTGTGCATGGGTCCTCTGTTCGACCGCTTTGATGGTCTGATTGTCCTGGCCTGCGCTGTACTGTTCCAGGGTCTGACCATTGGAGTGGCTCCCTGGTGTCATATTCTCATCGTCTTTCAGATCATGTCTGGTATTGCTTCCATTTTCATTACAGGAATCGTGGTAGGTGAGTTTTATATTCATGTATCCATTCATTCATCCAATTCTTCCGTCCATCTCTCCGCAAATCGATCCATCCGCACGCCGATCCGTCTATCCATCACTTAGGCCTATGTATTGTGCGTTCTCCATCTAGTTTTAAAGCAATGATGCCTGCCTTAACCAAACAAATCCAAAGTCTATCCGAAGCCATTATCTTTAAGGGCATTCTAAACTGTGCGACTGTTTCCTGTAATCGATAATTGCAAGTGGTCTGATACGTTTATACATACACATATACGTATAATATCTCATCCAGCAAGTAATGTGACTTTTGAACTGTAGCTATATTTCTTATTGTGGCTGTTAACGGCTCGGTTATGGTAGGCCTAATATGGGCCTACACAGGATAAATTTTGAGAGCAGTCAAAATGAAACCTTTAAGGTTCTACATCAGTCTAAAATTGCAACAATGTAACTGCACTCTTGTTCCCCGATGTTTTCTAGAACTTCCCTAGCTATAAGCTACTCTGCTATAAACTCTTAACGGTATTATACTGCTTTTCTACAAATTGTCTTGTTCTGATAATTACGTCAAGTAGCCGATACCTACATTCGCTAGGGCAGAGATTAGCAAACGATGACAGTGTATTGACAGTGTCAGGGACACCAACGCAGATCATAATTAAAGTGTTTATCAAGTGTCAGAGACGTACAATGTTTTTATTCGTGTCTACTAATTTCAGGGAGTATGGCCGTACTCTGCATGATCTGGAAGAAAGAGCCGAAGATGATTGGTCCCATCATCCAGGTCACCGATCTTGTCCAAGCATTTGGTACGGCACTAACGCCTCAACTGATCAAACCTTTTATTGGCATACACCAGTTACCGGATATCAGTAGTCCCACTGCCACTCCGCATGGTTCAAACTTTACGTCATTCTTCGAAAACGCCAACCTGAACACCGTAGCGAATTATTCAATTACAGCAAACTCTTCGGATCGGCACGAAGGTCCAGAACCAGTCCAGATCGCCTACGTCCTTGTAGCTGTCCTTGACATTCTCACTGCAGTCCTTTGTTTCGTGATCCTCGCCTTTGACCACGGTCAGACGCGAACCAGGAGCTATGAATACAGAGTAAATCGCATTGTCAGAAGGTATTCGCTCAACGAAGATGGACGGACGATAGCAGACGAAGAATTTATAAACGAACCGATCAGGAAGCGAACTGTAAGCCTTGACCGACTAGTACTTATCCATAACTTTGAAGACTGTCTAACAAGACCTTCTGATCAGACAAAGCCAAACATGCGCATGCCGAAGGTATTGCTGAAAAGACAGGAGCTGCAGCAGAGGGGAAAAAACCGGACAAGAAACAACGAAAAAACAACGCAACTTACGCAATCTGCAAATTTCAGTCCACACAATCATTCCGAAATAGGCAGTTCAGTTCCGCCAGTAACGTGCAGTAGAAAAATAGTTCCAATCCTTATTATCGTTATACTTTTCTTCATTCTCAACGGTGGCAGGGCCGTTATGTTTACCGGACTACTTTATACAGTCCTAAACGGGTACTTGAACTGGACGCCACACGCCAGTACACTATTGGTTACGTTCTACCACGTGACACGGGTTGTGATACACGTGGCTTTTGTTCCACTCGCCAGATGCTTATCACCTGTCGTTATTCTTGTGATAGATATCATCTTTCTTATGGTTTCTTCGGGTCTGATGCTGGTCACAATAAATGCCAACCCGGTCTTCACAGTGATTGCCGTGATACTGACAGGCTTCGCGATGTCTAACATTGACCCAACTACTGTCACTTTTGCCCAGAGATGTTTCCAAGTGGATGGAAAGATTATGGGAATGTTCATCGGTGCAATTTACTTCGGTTTCGCAATCGTGTCTCCGATCGTTGGAATGCTCCTTGATTCCTACGGTGCTATCAGCTTCCCCGTTGTCCTAGTGTTCCTCATTGTAGCGGATATCGTTGTTTTTGCTCTCTGGTTGGTTGTTGCCAGAACAGCCAGGAACCATCAGCATGGACCCAGAGCGGAAGAAATTGTGATTCAAAACGAGGAAACTCCCTTGATCGGCCGTTAACGCCTTTGACGGGTATTTTATCGACAATAGCGTTAGAATAAAGGACATTCTGTAACTCTGAGACGCTTAATCCGATAATCATGTTACATTCATCTGCCTCAATCTGCATTTAGGGCCTAACTTCCTCGAACAATAATTAATCCATTTTTTGACGCTCAATATTCTGATGGGTCCAGGGTGTGACCAGACCCTGACTAATACAATTGCTTTGGAAAGTGACTCATCAACAAGTGCCGCATCTCTCTGGTCTCTGTGGCAACCGGACTGGGAATTCCACTGGATTTCGGTCTCTGTAGAATCCCTCTGATACGACGCAACACTCTTGAATAAGCTGGTGCCCTTTCCATACCTTTAGTGTAGCACTCTAGGACTTTGGAGTCTACTATTAGTATTACGAAGTGAAGTTACCTGATCAATCTTAATAAGCGCTACTCGATACGTTGTCACATTTGAGAAAATGTCTCCGAAACGGTTATCGACTGTTACTTAACACTTGAACATCTATTGTCTGCTAATTAAGTCGACTGCGAATTTTGGGAAACCCATGCGGCTCGTCGTTAAAGTGCTAATCAGATGCAGAAACTGTTATGTAAACGATTTCGTTTAACATCTTGAGCGTGACCGAGCATTGACTTGAATGCCTTGTGTTTCAAGTTCTCAATCCAGAGATTCACACAACTGATTGAAGCCTGCTTATGTATCTCTATCAACGATTTTTTAGCGTGGTTATTTAATAAGCCCATAAATCTATCAGAATTTATATAGCGCTCCTTCAAGATCCCTGTTCAGATGTGCTCAGTTATTCTCTTCGCTGAGCTTTCCTGTGGAAACGCAGATTTCGGTAATAAGATTCTGGAGTTCTATATCAGACTGATGACTGCTACGAATTTACTCAATTAATATGACTAATTAATGGAAAGTATAGGTCTATAGACTCAAAATAATGAGATGGAAACAAAGACACAGTGAGAGAGAGAGAGAGAGAGAGAGAGAGAGAGAGAGAGAGAGAGAGAGAGAGAGAGAGAGAGAGAGAGAGAGAGAGAGAGAGAAGGTAAGAAAGAAGTCCAGAGGTAGTCATAAGTGAAATAAGCAAAGAGATAGCGGCAGAGAATGAGAATACTGCGAGGGAGAAAAAGAAAGATAGACAGCTAGAGAGACAAACAGAGAAATACCATGATGGAAAGAAGGAGCCACGGAGAGAGTAAAACTTTCCTAGGCGTAGACTTGACAGAGACGGGTCACATAACTTTATTTTTGGACAAAACGAAGAACTAAGAAAAACAGCATATGTGAGCTAGATGTAGAGAGAGAGAGAGAAAGGGAGAGAGAGAGAGAGAGAGAGAGGGAGGGTGGGAGAGAGAGAGAGAGCGAGACAGAGATAGAGACAGAGACAGAAGTGTGGAGGTTGTTGTGAAGTGAAAGAAGCAATGAGATGGCGACAGAGAATATAGGACGATTGCGAGGGAGAGAAAGATGATAGATAGATAGATAGATAGATAGATAGATAGATAGATAGATAGATAGATAGATAGATAGATAGATAGATAGATAGATAGATAGATAGATAGATAGATAGATACAGATAGATAGATAGATAGATAGATAGATAGATAGATAGATAGATAGATAGATAGATAGATAGATAGATAGATAGATAGATAGATAGATAGATAGATAGATAGATAGATCGATAGATAGATAGATAGATAGATAGATAGATAGATAGATAGATAGATAGAGACAGACACACACAGACACTGATAGAGAAAGAGAAATACAAGTGGAGAGAAGAAGAAGCGACAAAGACAGTGAAACTTTAATAGGTTAAAGTGACAGAGACTGCGCAGAAGACATGCAACGTATGAAAGGTGGCAGCCACCGAAGAGCGAGATGCAGAGAGAGAGGGAGACAGGAAAATAAACGGACAGATACAGAGTACAGACCGTTGAAGAAACGGAGGGGTCCCTGTCCTTGAAGGACACCATTCGGACTATATTTCGACATGTTACACAGAACAGAATACGTCTTCCTAGCCAGGGTCTTTTATATCCCACTCAGCAAGGTCCGAGCACGCGATCTCGTGTTTTTTTTATTTACACGAAAGGTCAACCGATACAGAGCAACGATCGACTAAAGGCCTTTGATACCAGCGCATTGCCTATGCCAGATGCGTGTCACTCCCACTCCACGGCTTTGTGAAGCAGAAATTTCGTAACAAGTTTCACCACTCACTGAATTTTATTTTCAATTTATTAATTAAAAGGCCTGCTTACTTCTGGACAGTGACGTGGTTGTGGCAGAGGTGCAGCACCGCCTATCGCGTGTTCTGGATTTCGTACGTGCCGCCCAATATTTGCGAGAGATTGCCAACGGTTGGACGTTGCACGGGTGAATTCGAAACTTGTACAGTTGGGCTTGTGTTGTAGCTTGGGAAAATTTCTTCAGAATCGTATCGCCATGCAGAACGAGAGTTTCTGGAGATGGTTGAAAACTGTTGCAGTCCTGCTGGCAACAATGAGCTCCGTAAGTCACCCATCCTTTAATGCGTATTTTAGTTAGGTATAATAAATATATATATATATATATATATATATATATATATATATATATATATATATATATATATATATAATACGTATTAATAGTTAACACTTATTCTAATCATTCATCGTGCCACACGTATTCTAAATATTCCACATTCTATAAAATTTAATACACATGAAGACATGATTCATACTCATTGTAACCATCCGTCCATGAAAACATATCGTCATGCATCGTCTTGGTCCATAATAAAAAACCTAAACAATCGTTTTTTTATGTAATATACTTGTGTATTTTATATCAATATTTATGTATAGTATGCATCCTAACAGTTACGTACTACATAAGACCTTTAGGAAGCCTCAACAATGCCGCTTAAAAAATACATCTACTGAATTTGGAATGACAAATTGACAGTCATCATGGCACCGGTAGACCTTTCTCAATTCCAATGCACGAAGAACCATTTGATGGCGCACCATAATCCAAACCAGTCCTTCGAAAAAAACGACCTAACTTATATCGGATCTGCAGCTATTTAATAAGTCTATATGGACATATCAAAACATCTTGTATTGCGCCTTTTAAGCATCGCAAAGAAACGTTCCACCCTACGTTAACCTGTGTAGTATTAAAGGTAACTAAGAACACTTGTAAGGAACAGCAGCACAAGAGCTAGGCAGGGGAGGCGCTACACCAGGGCACGCCAGGGCATATGCCGGGGTTACAAAAAGTGTCTGGCGCCGCCACTGCAGCTAGGGCCTCCACACCTCCACACTCTTTGAGCCTACGTTGTCCAATCATTATTGTGTCACTGTTGTTTCTGTTTGTTCCTCAAATAGGGGTTGAACATGGGAATATTTGGACCGACCCTTCCCGACATGGCCGTTTTGACATCGGTGACAGATGGTCAGATGGCGACCACGATGACCTGGATTGGACTGGCCAGCATCATCGGAGCTCTGTGCATGGGTCCTCTGTTCGACCGCTTCGATGGTCTGCTTGTCCTGGCCTGCAGTCTCCTGTTTCAGGGTCTGGCCATTGGACTGGCTCCCTGGTGTCATATTTTCATCGTCTTTCAAATCATGTCTGGTATTGCTTCGATTTTCATTACAGGAATCGGGGCAGGTGAGTTCTCCGTTGTGCAGTGCACATTTTATATCCATTGTATCTATCCATCCATCCAATTCTTTTGGCCGTCTATCCGTAAATCCATCCATCCGCCCGTCGGTCCTTCCATCCATGACTTGTTGTAATGTGCTTTCTCCATCTAATTTTAAAGCAATGCTGACTCCCTTAACCATATAAATCGAAGTCTAACCCAAGCATTTACCTTTTAGAAACTTATACTTGCTACGATTGTTACGATTATATCCTGTCATCGACCATCAGATTTGCTCTGTTACATTTTTACATGCATACACACTCACGTACACTAAGTTGACATCCAGCAAGTAGTCTGACGTTTGAATTGTAGATATATTTCTTATTGTCGCTGTTAACGGCTCGGTAATGGCAGGATATACAGGATAAATTTTGAGAGCAGTCAGAATGAAGTCTTTAATGTTCCACATCAGTCTAAAATTGTAATAAAGTAACTCCACTCTTATTCAGGATCTTTCCTAAAATTTCCCTAGCAGTTAGCAACTGTGCAATTAGCGGCGTAGCTAGGATATTTTGCGCCCGGGGACGAACCATGAAATTGGCGCCCCCCTTCCCGTTTTACTATTTCACATTTTCCAAATAATCGAATGGCAATTTAATTTAATGAAATAAAATATGAAAAATGCAGATAGCACATGGTGCCCTTAGTGCTCACTGGGGCGCCAAAATCATGCCTAACAACTTTGTAAGTAATGAGGAATTATCTGGATATATTAGGGGTGCAAAAATTATATCTCATTAATTTATTTGGGATAAATTAGTTAAAACTGCATCAAAATTAAGAGTAAAATGATTGTCTTAACCCTCATTTTGGCGCCTTCTTCCTTTGGCGCCCGGAGACACGTGTACCCCTAACAACGCATCTGTGTGCAATAATCTCTTAAACGGTACTAAGCTGTTGTTCTACAAATTGTCTTGTTCTGGTCATTGCGCAAAGCAGCCTATTACCTACCTATGATTAACAAACGGCGAGAGTGTATACTGAAAGTGACAGGGAAAACAACGCAGATCATCGTAACAGTGTTAATTAAGTGTCAGAGACGTACAGTACGGTTTTTATTCGTGTCTACTAATTTCAGGAAGTATGGCCATCATCTGCATCATCTGGAAGAAAGAGTCGGAGATAATTAGTCCCATCATCCAGGTCACCGATCTTTTCCAAGCATTTGGTACGGCGCTAACACCTCAACTGATCAAACCTTTTATCGGAACACACCAGATTCCGAATATCACTAGTCCCACTGCCACTCCACGTGATTCAGACGTTACGTCATTTTTCGAAAACGCCAACCTGAACACCGTAGAGAATGATTCAGGTACAGGAAACTCTTCGGGTCGCTACGAAGGACCGGAACCAGTCCAGTTCGCCTACGTCCTTGTAGCTGTCCTTGACATACTTACTGCAGTCGTTTGCTTCGTGATCTGGGCCATTGACCGCGGTCAGACGAGAACCAAGAGCTACGAATACAGAGTGAATCGCTTTGTCAGAAGCAGAAGTTATTCGCTCAACGAAGATGAACGGACGATCGTCGAGGAAGAATTTATTAATGAACCGACCAGGAAGCGAATTGGAAGTATCGACCAATTTGTACTAAAGAATAACTTTGGCGACTATCTAACAAGACCTTCTGATCAGGAAAAGCCAAACATGCGCATACCGAAGTTGTTGCTGAAAAGACAGCAGCTGCCGCAGAGGAAAGAAAACCGGACAAGAAGCAGCGAAAACACAAAAGAAGCTGCGAATTTTAATCCACAAGGTCCTCCTGCCGCAATGGGCAGCTCAGTTCCATCCGTAACCTGCAGCAGAAAAAACATTCCACTCTTGATTATCGTTACTCTTTTCTGCACTCTTAACGGTGGCAGTGCCGTTTTGTTTGCTGGACTACTTTATACAGTCCTAAACAGTTATTTGCACTGGACGCCACAAGCCAGTACGCTATTAGTTACGTTCTACCACGTGACACGCGTTGTGGTACACGTGGCTTTCGTTCCACTCGCCAGATGCTTATCACCTGTAGTCATTCTTGTGATCGATATCATCTTTCTCGTGGTTTCTTCGAGTCTGATGCTGGTCACAATAAATGCCAATCCGATCTTCACCGTTATCACCGTGATTCTGACGGCCTTCGCCACATCTAACATTGACCCAACTACTGTAACACTTGCCCAGAGATGTTTCCAACTGGATGGGAAGGTCATGGGAATGTTAATCGCTGCGTTTTTTTCCGGTTTTGCAACCGTATCTCCGATCGTTGGTCTGCTCCTTGATTCCTACGGTGCCATCAGCTTTCCCGCTGTCCTACTGGTGCTCACTTTGCTGGAAGTCGTTCTCTTTGCTCTTTGGCTTGTTGTTGCCAGAGCCACAAGGAGCCATCAGCATGGACTTCCCACGGAGGTAATCGTTATACAAAACGAGAAGACTCCCTTGATCGGTCGTTAACGCAGTTGACGGATATTCTATCGACAATGCCGTAAGAAAGCAGTACATTTTCTAACTCTGAGACGCTTAATCCGATAACCATGTGAAGTTCGTCTGCCTCAATCTGCATTTAACTTCCATGAACTGTGACTGGTCAATATTTTTGACGCCCATAATTCTGATAGGTCCACAGTAATATTATTATGGTTATTACAAACATTTTTATCGCGCGCAAAGTCACACAGAAATGCAAATCTGTGACCAGATTCTCGTTAATTAAACTGTCTTGGATAGTAAGTGACCCGTCGACAAGCGCCCTATCTCTCTGGTCTCTCTGGCAACCGGACTCGGACTTCCGCTGGACTTCGTTCTCTGTATAACCCCCCTTAAGACACAACACTCTGGAATAAACTGGTAGCCTTCGCATGGCTCTAATGTAGCGCTGTAGAACTTTGGAGTTTACGATTACGATTACGAAGTGAAATAACGACAAGAACAACCTTAAAAAGCGCTTCTTCAGACTGTTGTCATATTATTTTGAGAAAATGTCACCGAAACGGTTATCGACTGTTACTTAACACGAGCATCTATAGTGTGCTAATTAAATCGACTGGGAATTTTGGGAAACCAATGCGGCTCGTCGTTAAAGTGCTAATCAGATGCAGAAACTGTTATGTAAACGATTTCGTTTAACATCTTGAGTGTAACCGAGCAGTGACTTGAATGCTTTGTGTTTCAAGTTCTCAATCCAGAGATTCACACAACTAATTGAAGCCTGATTCTGTGTTGCTGTAAGCAATTTTTATCGTGGTTATTTAGCTAGTCAATCAGACATTCGGAATTTATATAGCGCCCCTTTCAGATCGATATTCAGATGCGCTCAGTTATTCTCTTCGCTGAGCTTTCCTGTGGAAACGCAGATTCCGGTAATGAGGCTGGAGTTTTATGTGAGAGTGATGCTTGCTATGGAATTTACTCAATTGATTACAGTAACATGACTAATTAATGTAAAGTATAGGTCTATAGAGTCCGCGCTAAGTTACGATTTAATCTTCGGATTTTTGAGGTATTTGACTTCCGTTACAGGCGCTGTTTTATAAGAAATCAGCGAGACCGTCGGATTCGGCATCCATTTGATGAGTCTATCCGAGAGTGCTCTTACCTGAATGGTCTTCGGCTCAAAGGAATGCTGAATTTAGAGTACTTGAAACAATGATGATGTGCAGCTGTATAAACTGTTTCCGTAGAATGTTTCTTTGAGGGTGTGCCCAACCAGTTGCATGTGTTATGAAGATAACAAACATCGCACAACGTCGTCCAAAAATTTCAGAAGTGGTTGCCTCTTGAGTTCCGTAGCCTGCAGATAAAGTTTACGAATTGCGGAATTGGTAACCCTGCTGAGGACGTAATATGAATTTGGATGCCTGCTGGTAGTAAGGCTCTGCTTCCTTGCCTATTTAGTTACAGCAGTAAAAATCTAAAATAGTTAACTGTAATCTCGAGATTTATTTATCGACCAAAAGCGAATTAAGATATTTGAGAAGAGTTGCGTGAAATTCAACCATAGAGATAGGTCAGGACACTGATTTGTTCAGGATTGCTACGTCAAGTGCGGATGAAAAGCAACGTGGAAATGGCGAATTGCAATATGTTTGTATATATTGTATGTATGCATGTATGTATGTATATATGTATGCATACATACATATATACATACATACATGCATACATGTGTATTTATGTACGTGCAGTGCCGGTGTCGCGTGACAGAGTATCCGTCCGGGGATGAATAAATTTATCCCCCCGGATGGAATCTACCGGTATAGAGTATCCGGGGGATAAACCATTTCTATCCCCCATCGTGTAAAATCATCCCCCGGGGGATAAAAATTCACAGGCATAAAGTATTATTGAAAATGCGTATAATTGATAATCTATTATTATTATTATTATTATTATTATTATTATTATTATTATTATCATCATCATCATCATCATCATCATCATCATCATCATCATCATCATCATCATCATCATCATCATCATCATCATCATCATCATCATCATTATTAGCTTTTAAATAGCGTCCCTTCAAGGTGATCTACTCAGGAGCGCTCCCAGTCCAACCACAGCTAGAGAGAGTAGTCTTTAAGTTGGTAATGAAAAAGGTAAAGTGAGTCATAGGAACCAGGCGGTGTGCAAAAGGGAGACAAATCTATGCTGTAATCAAAATCCAAAACGAGAAATAGGTAACGCAAGTGACTCCAGGCTAAGTGTTCTAAGTCTTCTAAGCAATGTTTAGAGCGAATCAAATCGAAGTTACGGTAGGAACAGCATTACCTGAAACATTTGTTGAAACATTTATTAAGATATTTTCGCATTTCTGAAGGCTCACCGAAGTCAACATCCAGCGTGGCAAAAGGGGACGCAATCTCAAATGCTGCGTACAGCTCACACGAAGAGAAGTCCATTTGCTGCTAGCATAGAGGACTTTAACATGTGGGTTCCCGATGTGGTTAGGTGCCTTGTGTAGAGCTGACGCAATTGTCGGCCGAGATTATCATTTGCCGAGATAGGCCTACCAATCGACCGATATCAAGCGCGGAGCTATGCCAATTCACCTAATTAGCACCTTAGTCCCTTTTCATGACACCGTAGTTTGTGATTGGCAACTGATTGCTGATATTTTGTCATCCTTGTTTTAGACAAATCCATCGCAACAAGCCCTTCACGCAACTAATTAGCCTATGCGAATAGACATTGTTTAAATTGATTGAGATTACAACACCACAAAGAACACAAGAGTCAATGAAGTTGGTTCATTGCCTCAAATGGCGCTTCACTGCAGCGTTGCTGGTGTACCTATTGATACGAATCGACCGATATCAAGCGCGAGCTACCGATTCACCTAATTAGCACCTTAGTCCCTTTTCATGACACTGTCGTTTGTGACTGCTGATATTTTGTCTTCCTCGTTTTGCTGGTGTACCGAACTACCGATTGATACGAATCGACCGATATCAATATCACAACTTGCCTAAGAGTAAATAGAGTATAGAGTAGAGAAAGAGTAATGCGAGGATCATTGACTTCACTGGATTCTTTTCCCACGCATGCCAACAATAAGTAGCATATGGCTTTGCCTTTGACCACGACTGATGTAGTTCTAAACTGACTTAAATCGCACAATTTGTAATTATGTTGCAGGGGGATACTTCTTGACGGGGGGATAATTTCGTACGACTCGTGGGGGATACGTTTGCACGAGGGGGGATAGTCCCTCCCGTTCACATTCATCCGGCCGGATACTCCATTCTGCTAAGGGGATATACTTGTATGGGGGATACTCTATTTTGTGACACCGGCCTTAGGGGCGTGCGAACCGTGCGGTCGCACGGGACCCGCAACTTACGGGGGCCCGAAAATGTCACAGAAAATCAAATGAACAAGACATCCTAAAAATAAAATTATGGTTTCGATTAAATCTTCTCTTCTGTCAATAAAATAAAAGTCAACTTCCTCTATATCCCAGAATTCTCGTGTAAAGTTAAATTTGACTTGCTGTACTTGTTAACAATCTACTAAAAATACAATGATATAGCAATGAAAACAAATTTGACTTGTGTCATGGGGCCCGTACAGTATACTCTGCACGGGGCCCAAAATATCCTAAGGCCGGCACTGGTACGTGTGTATGTAAGTATACATGGTACTAACGGACGGAAGTACTTACGGATGGATAGGTTAGTGAATAACTGGATTAACAGATGGACGGATGGAAGGATGGTTGCTTGATAGAATTTATGGAAGGATTAATGGATCCATGGATGTGCATGTATCTGCCTATGTAGTTGTGCATGTATTTTTGTACATGTCTCTCTTACGCACCAAGAGAAACAACATCTATAAGAAAACTTCACTGATTCTGTGAGGTTCATAATGTTTCGTTTTTTCTCAATACTCAAATGCTGAAGATGATTCATATGTAAAAAATTATGTATATCGTATGATATATTGTTACAAGTTGTCGAGGAGTATGACAGTTGCCAACAGCTTTAGGTTCAAATTTAGTTTTACGACGTATTTGCAAGCAGGTGCCACGTGTGCGAAAATCAAAAGTCAGCCTCACGTGGCAACAAGATAAACCGAAAATCTCAACGAAACCAGATGTGGTACAACGACAAAAACAACAACAGCAACCTCTATGTATATATATATATATATATATATATATATATATATATATATATATATATATATATATATATATATATATATATATATATATAACGCATGATCCTTACAATCCTCTTGGGCTACGTTCAAATTGTGCATTACCCTACTCTTAATTTATCTTGCCCTGATGTCAGTAACATACGTTGCCGTAGTATATAGAAGAATCTTTCACTGACAAACACACCAGCTTTCATAATTTGAAAGCACTTCATCTACACCAGTTTACATCCTTGTGACGTATCAGTTCCTAAGCGTGATATGCCTATGGTGCGTACTGTTGTTGAATATTAATCAAGCCTCTGGCTGCCAGTGTCCGCTAGCAACCTCTAATGCGCACTCTTTACAATGAGGTTTCCACGAATTTTAAACTAAGAAGGTCATACTAAATTTCGCGCACATTGGGAAACACATTTTCAAATCGCTTTTAAACTGTCCTAGGACGGGCACACATCTAGGATATACATACGTATATATATTAACCATATATGTACATGTGTGGTGAGTCATTTCAATTGTGCTCAGATACTAAAGATGTTTTCTTGTAAGATATCTTTGTCTGACATGCTACAGGGAACCCGGCTTCTCTGGATAAATCTGATTCAGGACACATCATCCAAACGAATTCCTTACATCCCAGTGATATATCAGTTGCCTAGAGTTGTACGTCGTGATGCGTGTTTGTCAGGATACTGCAGTTCGAACCAAGGGACTTCGACCTTGCGTGGTTGTGGTCTTCTTATCTTTTAATCGCTGCTTGTATAGGTAGCGCACAGTTTCAGATTCTATCAGCCGGTATTCTTTCCACATCACCAGACCATCAGAGTCTTCGCTTGAAGACTCTGACCTTACACTCAAGGATAGTTTTGTTTCATCACGTCTAATTAATTTGTATATAGTTTTGAAGTTCCTGTACAATGTTATGGCATGCTGAGGGTAGCTTAAATGCACTCACCTGTGTTTGTGTTTTCGGACTGAGGTCCTTCAGACCGATGTGAAAAGCACCTGCAACAGCAGCAGACGTTGGGAATTTGACCCACCAAATGCTGAGGTAGTTGTAAAGAGAGAGAATCAAAGAGATAGCGACAGAGAATGGGAATATTGCGAGGGAGAGAAAGAAAGATAGACAGTTGGAGAGACAAACAGAGATATACCATGATGGAAAGAAGGAGCCACGGACAGAGTAAAATTTTAGTAGGCGTAGACTTGACAGAGACGGGTCACATAACTTTATTTTTGAACAAAACAAAGCGTCTGATTCAGAAAAACAAGCTCAATGAGCTAGAGTGTTAGAGAGACCGAAGCGAGAGAGACAGATAGAGAGAGAGAGAGTGAGAGAGAGAGAGAGAGAGAGAGAGAGAGAGAGAGAGAGAGAGAGAGAGAGAGAGAGAGAGAGAGAGAGAGAGAGAGAGAGAGAGTTGCGAGGGCTAGACAATTAGATATAGATAGATAGATAGATAGATAGATAGATAGATAGATAGATAGATAGATAGATAGATAGATAGATAGATAGATAGATAGATAGATAGATAGATAGATAGATAGATAGATAGACGTGGGGCGTGGTGGCTCAGTGGTGAGTTCGGCGCCTTGTGACCGGAGGGTTGCAGGTTAGAATCCCACACTAGCCGCTGCGTACGGACCTTGGGCAAGTCCTTCACTTGCAATTGAAAGATGGCAGCCGGCGAAGAGCGAGATGCAAAGAGAGAGAGAGAGAGAGGGGGGGGCAGGCAAATAAACGGACAGATACAGAGTACAGACCGTTGAAGAAACAGCGGGGTTCTTGCCCTTTAAGCACCATTCGGACTTTATTTCGACAGGTTACACAGAACAGAATATGTTTTCGTAGCCAGGGTCTTTTATTTCCCACTCAACAAGGCCCGAGCAACCGATCTCATGGTTTTTATTTAGGCCTATACGATACAAAGCAACGATAAGTAAAGGCCTTTGATATCAACGAATTGCTTTCGCCAGATGCGTGTTACTCCCACTCCTCGGTCTTTACAAATAAGGCGCAGTAAACAACTTTATTTAAAGCGTTCTGTGAAGCAGAAATTTCGCAACAAAAGTTTCACCACTCACTGAATTTTATTTTCAATTTATTAATTAAAACGCCAGCTTACTTCTGGATAGTGACGTGGCTGTGGCAGAGGTGCAGCACCGCCTATCGCGTGTTCCGGAATTCGTGCGTGTCGGCCAACACATGCAAGAGATTTCCAGCGGTTGGACATCGCACGGGTCGAAGTCGAAACTTGTAAAGTTGGCCTTGTGTTGTAGCTTGGCAAAATTTCTTCAGAATCGTATCGCCATGCAGAACGAGAGTTCCTGGAGATGGTTGAAAACTGTTGCAGTCCTGCTGGCAACAATGAGCGCCGTAAGTCACCCATCCTTTCATACGTATGCTAGTTAGGTAATATATACATATACATATACATATATATATAATTTGCTGAATTAAACGAATAATACATACTAATACATTGTTAATACTTATTCCAATCATCCATCCTGCCACACGTGTCCTAAATATTCCGCATTCTGTAAAACGTAATACATCATCGCGTCTATCTTAACACACCTGATAAATATCTCGCTTAATTCTTCGCATGTCCCGAACCAATAAAAAACCGCCGTCATAAACCCTATTCCTAAAGTGCCAGAATCTATCGGATTATCGACCGATCTCCGTGTTGCCTATGCTCTCGAGACTTGTTGAACGCTTCATCGACCGCTCTCACATCTATCCTGTATTCTTGGTAGAACCTACAGTAGAGTCTTTGGCGGATCAATTTGGGTTCCGCCCGACAGGATCAGCCACTGCAGCCATCGTAGCCCTTCTTCACTGCTTCACTATCCTCCTGCAAATAATGAATTTGTAATTGTGGTTTTAAAGGATTTCTCAAAAGCCTTTGACACTATTCGCCATTATAATTTATTTTAAAAGCTAGGATTCCTCGATATTCCAAACCACATATATAATTGGTTAATCAATTATTTTCAGGACCGCAAGCACATCACCAGCTTCCAAGGGGATATATCACAAGTAGCTTCAATTAATGCTAGTGTTGTCCAAGGTTTAGTGGTTGGCCCTGAATCTTATGCTGTTGAGTCATCTGATCTTCACCCTAAATATAGTTTTAATCAGTTGGTTAAATACGCGGATGACACTTATTTAATAGTAGGCTCATCGCATATTCGAACAGTGGTTGAAGAATATGATCACATTGCGATGTGGGCTAAACACAATAACATCAAGTTAAACCCACCCAAAACCCGAGAGATAATCTTCTTCAAAAGGGGTCAGAAAGGGTTAAACATTCCTCCCATCATTCAGGGAGCAGAAACAGTTGTTACTCTTAACGTTCTAGGGGTAACCCTTAGCTCCAACCTCAGCATGTCTAAACATGTTGACAAAGTCCTGACATCAAGTTCCACCTCCGTGTACGGGCTCAGGGTTTTGAGAGATCATGGTCGGTCCCCTCAGACTTTGCATGATGTAACAAGAGCTTCCACTATTTCTCAACTTCTGTACATCTCTCCGTCCTGGTGGGGTTACACCAGAAAATATGATACGGATAGTTAATAACGCATGTTACATCGAACCATGCGCAGAGGTTTCCTTCTGCCTTCCATCCCAAGTTTGGATAACTTGATTGATGCTGCAGATGCTGGCTTATTTGAAAAAATCTGTTGCCAGCCTTACCATATTCTTCGTGGTATTTTCTGCCCCACGACAAAATAACCACGACTTAAGGACAAGAACTCACAATTTAACCCTTCCAGCTAATAATAACTGCAATTTTATTCCTCGTGTTTTGTTCAAAGATGAGTATTAACACATCCCTTTATTCTCTCCTCTCTAAGCCATTCTATTATGATTGTGCTTTTGTAATCTGTTGCGTTATTGTCAACTGGATTTCCTGAATTAAACGAAAATTGATTGATTGATATAAAAATATTATTCCTACGCATTGTAACCATCCGCTACTACTACCAGCTAGGGCCTCCAATGTCTCCACACGCGTAGAGCGTATACGTTGTCCAATCATTATTGTGTCACTGTTGTTTCTGCTTGTTCTTCAAATAGGGGTTGAACATGGGAATATTTGGACCGACCCTTCCCGACATGGCCATTTTGACATCGGTGACAGATGGTCAGATGGCGAGCACGATGACCTGGATTGGACTGGCCAGCATCGTCGGAGCCCTGTGCATGGGTCCTCTGTTCGACCGCTTTGATGGTCTGCTTGTCCTGGCCAGCGCTGTACTGTTCCAGGGTCTGACCATAGGAGTGGTGCCCTGGTGTCACATTCTCATCGTCTTTCAGATCATGTCTGGTATTACTTCTATTTTCATTACAGGAATCGGGGCAGGTAAGTTCTTCGTTGCACCATGCACATTTAATATCCATGTATCCATTCACCCATCCAATTCTTCCGCCCATCCGTCTATCCATCCATACATCACTTACGTGATGTGCGTTCTATATCTAATTTGAAAGCCATGGTGACTGCCTTAACCATACAAATCAAACGTCTAACTCTAGCATTTACCTTTAAGAAATGTTAAAACTGTAGGATTGTTACCTGTTATCGACCATAGCAAGTTCTCTGATACATTTATAGAAACACACATGCGTACAGTAAGTTGTCATCCAGCAAGTAATCTAACTTTTGAATTGTATTGGTATATTTCCTATAATTGTCGTTGTTAACGGCTCGGTTATGGTAACATAGGCCTACACAGGACAAATTTTGAGAGTAGTCAGGATGAAGTCTTTAATGTTCTACATCAGCCTAAAATTGTAATGAAGTGACTGCACTCTTATTCAGGATCTTTTCTGAAACTTCCCTAGCTACAAGCTAATGTGCAATAAATCCTAAACGGTATTATACTGTTTTTCTACAAATTGTCTTGTTCTGCTCATTGCGTCAAGTAGCCTATGTATCTACATTCGCTACGGCAGAGCTTAGCAAACGATGAGAGTGTATTGTCAGTGTCAGAGAAACCAACGCAGATCATCATTAAAGTGTTTATCAAGTGTCAGAGACGTATAGTATTTTTATTCGTGTCTACTAATTTCAGGAAGCATTGCCATCCTCTGCATCATCTGGAAGAAAGAGCTGAAGATGATTGGTCCCATCATCCAGGTCACCGATCTTTTCCAAGTATTTTGTGCGGCACTAGCGCCTCAACTGATCAAACCTTTTATCGGAACACACCAGATTCCGAATATCACAAGTCCCACTGCCACTCCAAACGGTTCAAACGTTGCGTCATTCTTCGGAAACGCCAACCTGAACATCGTAGCGAATGATTCAACTACAGCAAACTCTTCGGGTCGGTACGAAGGACCAGAACCAGTCCAGATCGCCTACGTCCTTGTAGCTGTCCTTGACATTTTTACTGCAGTCGTCTGTTTCGTGATCTGGGCCATTGACCATGGTCAGACGCGAATCAAGAACTACGAATCCATAGTGAATGGCAATATCAGAAGCAGAAGTTATTCGCTCAACGAAGATGGACGGACGATAGTAGGCGAAGAATTTATAAATGAACCAATCAGAAAGCGAACTAATAGCCTTGATCAATTGGTACTTAAGAATAACTTTGATAACTATGTAACAAGGCCTTCTGAGCAGGCAAACCCAAACATGCGCATGCCAAATGTGTTGCTGAAAAGACAGGAGCTGCAGCAGAGGAAAGAAAACCGTATAGGGAACAACGAAAACACAGCAGAAGCTGCAAATTTTAATCCACACCCTCATTCCGAAATAGACAGCTCAGTTCCGCCAGTAACCTGCAGTAGAAAAATCAATCCAATCTTGATCATCGTTATACTTTTTTGCACTCTTGACGGTGGCAGAGGAGTTTTGTTTAGCGGACTACTTTATACAGTCCTAAACAGTTATTTGCACTGGACGCCAGAAGCCAGTACACTATTGGTCACGTTCTATGGCGTGACACGCGTCGTGATACATGTTGTTGTCGTTCCACTCGCCAGATGCTTATCACCTGTCGTTATTCTCGTGATAGATATCATCTTTCTCTTGGCTTCTTCGTGTCTAATGCTGGTCACAATAAATGCCAACCCGGTCTTCACTGTGATTGCCGTGATCCCCGTGGGCTTTGCGACGTCTAATATTTTCCCAACTGCTGTTACTCTTGCCCAGAGATGTTTCCAAGTGGATGGGAAGGTCATGGGAATGCTTGGCGCTGCGTTTTTTGTCGGTTTCGCAACAGTTTCTCCGATCGTTGGGTTGCTTCTTGATTCCTACGGGGCCATCAGCTTTCCCGTTGTCCTACTGGTCCTCACTTTAGCGGGTGTCGTTGTCTTTGCTCTTTGGTTGATTGTTGCCAGAGCCATCAGGAGCCATCATCATGGACTTCCAGCGGAAGAAATCGTTATACAAAACGAGAAGACTCCGTTGATCGGTCGTTAACGCGGTTGATGGGTGTTCTAGCGACCATGCCGTATGAAGGAAGGACATTAGAAAGTTTTTTAGACGCCTTATCGGAAAACCATCTGATATTCACCTGCTTCAACCCGCAGTTAATATCCATGAACGATAGTTGGTCTATGTTTTTGACGCCCATAATTCTGATGGGTCCACAGTGTGACCGGACTCTAACTAATGAAACTACCTTGAAAAGTAAGTGGCCTATCGACAAGTGCCAATTTAGTCAAATTTACTCATATCCTAGTTTAAATTGAATATTTTTCTGTCCGTTAGAGTTATTTCCTTCTAATTGATAATTTTTATGCTGCAATAATTTCTATTGCAGTGTGGCCTACAAGGTTGAGGCGCATCATGTGAATCCACGAGGTGGTGGGTTCTAAACTCACTCTAAAGTAATTTTTTTAATTCATGCAATTTTGTTAAACTATTGGTCTTTAAACGCAATATTGTAAACACGTATTTCTTATGTAATTGTCACAAGGTTGCGTCTTGTTTATCGTTGCTCATCGAAGGTTATAACAATAAATTTAGCATTGAATTTTGTTTTAAAATTATTTTAATTATAACATTAATTAAATTTTTACAATAAATTATTTATTCATTGCTTTATTATAAAGAACGCATAATTTAGTTAAGTTTACAGTTACTTCTTTACATGATCAAATACTAGCAATATAATTTTTCAGTGATTTAGCATTGAATTATAATTATCACCCTATAATATGAGGCGGGAAAACCCACGCTTACTTACTAAGTTCCCACGTTGTCCAATGCTGGGATGTAAAATCTCTCACATCACATCGTATCCCACCCTAATTTCACCCCTGATAAACCCTTCCCAGCAACAGTGTGCCGAATCTCTCTGGTCTCTCTGGCAACCGGACTCTGACTTCCGCTGGACTCCGTTCTCTGTACAACCCCACTGATTCCGCCCAACACTCTTGAATAAGCTGGTTGCCCTTCGCATAGCATTTGTGTAGCGCTCTAGCACTTTGGAGTTTACGATTACGAGTACGAAGTGAAATAACGACAAGAACAACCTCAAAAAGCGCTTCTTCAGACCGCTGTCATATTTGAGAAAATGTCACCGAAACGGATATCGACTGTTACTTAACACTTGAACATCTGTTGTGTGTTAATTAAGTCGACTGGGAATTTTGGGAAACCAATGCGGCTCATCGTTGTCGCGATCGAAGGTCGCCTGTCGTGTGTTTGCCGTGTGATGATGTCGACCCTCGACTCGCTATGTTCTTTTACTTGCACCTTTTGTTACAGATGCCTAACTTTCCTATCGAAGATTCACGACGAGACTTTGTTTATTTAATATAAGAATTTAATTAAAGAAACAAATATATACACTAACTCTACGGGAACTTCCACGTAGTATTAAAGCGTTTAGATATTAAATCGGACTATCTCAAATGTTGCTTCGTACAGCCTAACTACAGATCGTTCTTCGCGTCAGTCTCTGAATCTGACGGACTTTACTCTGCCGCCGCCGCTGATCGTTCCTCT
>OY744616.1:10347990-10482990 GCA_963556255.1 Allolobophora icterica
ATTAACTATAACTATAACTATAACGAAAATAACACCTTGTCACCTTGTGCTGTCAGCTCGTGGAGCTCTAGCGATCGTCCTGGTGAACACACTCCACCGTCTCCTATTCGATGACAAGTCTCTCAATTCCGCCAAATTCATGCCAGTTACATCTTGTATCTCATCCATCCATCTCCTCCTTGGGCGACCCAGTCTTCTCCTCCCCTCACCGCACGCCAGCATCATTTCCTTCTCCAGACCATCAGATCGCATAACATGTCCAAAGAACCTTAGCTTCATTCTTGTCGCAGTTTGTTTTAACGACTCTTCATTCTCAACTCCAATCTCCTCTCGTATTGATTCGTTCGTTCTTTTCTCAGTCCAAGATATTCTCAGCATCTTCCTCCATATCCACATTTCACAAGCGTTAACCTTATTTTCCATGTTCTTTGTCATTGTCCACGTCTCGCAACCGTACAGTACCGTAGGAAAGATTAGTGCTCTCACGAGCCTTTTTTTGGTTTCTATGCTCACATGTTTGTCTTTCCATATCTTTTCCAGTCCGGTCATTGCAGCTTTCCCTATAGCAATCCTTCGTTTTATTTCTGGATCACACTTTCCCTCCTTTCCAACCAGTGATCCTAGGAATGTGAAGCTTTCTACCACCTCTATTTCCTCTCCGTCTATCTCAAAACTATCCCAATCTGCTGTTGTCATGACCTTTGTCTTCTTTATGTTGAAGTATAAACCAGCTTTTTCACTTTCTCTCCTGACCCTTCTTATCAGTTCTGCCAGATCCTCTTTTCTTTTTGCCATTAATGTTGTGTCATCCGCGTATCTAAGGTTATTCAGTGTCTTTCCAGCAATTTTTACTCCCTCAATTGCCCCCTCCAGTTACGAAAATAACACTAACGAAAATTCATCGCTATTTTCGTTAATGAAATAAAAAAAAGTGAAATATCGATAAACTTGGCGAATTTAATCAAACGCGATATTTTATTCGTTTTAAACTATCTTGTTTATTGTTCCGAGATAAAATGAGAAAATGTGCTGCATATTCTCCTTCCGAAAATTCTGTTTTTTCTCCTCGAAAATCTGATATTTCGAGTTTCTTTATGATGGGAAGATAATTTTTTTCTTTCGGTTGTTAATTTTAGAGTGAGAAACTTGTTTTGATTTTAATTTTCTATGATTAAAATGAATATCATAAAAAAGTTATCATGTTCAAATTAGAAATGTTCATGATAAAAATCAAATTGAATACACATTTAAAAGAAAACGAGATTGTATTTTTTAATGGGAAAAATCCATTAAAATATCTGTGACAGACAGTGATTACACAAGTATACTGTAGCCATTAAGTATCAAATTAAAATCTGATTAACAACGTTTTGTTCTTTGGCAATTTCAGTTTTTTGCATGTTAGAGTCAAAGAAATATTCTGAGGTTGGGGTAATTTTCTTTTACATAATTTTGTTGGGGGGTCCTTGAATGTTTTTCAGTTGATGACAAGTGGATTAGATGAAAAACTGCCTAAAATTTTGTGACATAATTAATCGATGACCCATATATGGACCAGGAGGAGTGCCATTGGGGTCACTTGTAATTAGGCCTATGTACTAAATAAAATTAACTAAAATAAAAGTCCAGTAACTATAACTATAACTATAACTAAAAAATAATACTGTGAACTGAGTTTTGTGTACAGTTTTGCAGTGCGAGATATTTAGCGTATATATTTAGTGCGCTTACTTTAGTTTCACGTGTATATGTATATATGATAGATGTATAACGTTTAGTCTTAGTGACACGCGCGGCCGGCCGATATCGGCAGCGGCGCGCTATATGTATATTATTAGAGTTCGCTTATGCGCACAGAAGACAGGTGTGTCAAGAGGCGCGAAGAATTATGCTGACTAGAGAAGTTTGAATTCGAGTGTGTTCGCTGTAGTAGTGTGGCTGACTAGTTGAGTTGTAATCGAATTGAGTTCTGTCTGTTTGTTTCTTATTAAACTAAAAGATATTAAACTGTGTTGCTGATTAATTCAGGTTATACTTATACGTAGAATTAGTGTTCAAAAGGTGAACGTTAAATAGGCGTTAAGTACACAGAGAACAAGGATTTAGTCAGAAGGATTGTCAACGGAAGGATTGGGTTGACATTATTGGTGGCAGCGGTGGGATGGATAAATAACTCACGGTGGATAAATACTCACGGTGGATAAATACTCACGGTGGAATAAATACTCACGGTGGAATAATTACTCACGGTGGATATAAACTCACAGTGGATAAAAATTCACGTTATCACCTCTTCGAAGGCGATAGAAGAATCTACGAAGGTGATTGAAGAATTTACAACGGTGTTAGAAGAATTTACGCGTTGTGTGCTGTGTGACGAGTTTACGATATCAACGACGGTGGAACACGAGAAACGGTATAAAAATTTCGTTGTTTTCCACGAACAAATATAAAAGAAATCCCGTTTGTTTATCGATTCACACAACAAGAAAAACCGTGACTTCTTTGAAAAGAGAAATCACCGAAGTAAACAAGTAAGATGGAGAAACTAAGTGCTGAAAGACAAGCAGATATTAAGAAGATGTCTACGGAAAGGCTAAAACAGCGTTTGTTGAAAGCCGGTTTTAAAGAAGAACAATTAGAAGGTATGTCACGTGGTGACATGATACAGGAACTCGCTGAAGTGTGGGTGAAAGAAGAAGTCGAAGAAGAAGGTGCCGTTGGCGGTGCCGTAGAAAAGGCTATTGAAAAACCACCTGCGCCTATGTCTATGGAGATGTTGATGCAGTGGATGATGATGACGAGGCAAGAAGAGAAAGATAGAGAGGAGAGACGAAGACAAGAAGAGAAAGAGATAAGACAGGAAGAATTGCGTCGTCAGAGAGAGAAAGAAGAGAAAGCGGAACTTGCAAGGCAAGAAGAATTGCGCTTGCAGAGAGAGAAAGAAGAGAAAGCGGAACTTGCAAGGCAAGAAGAATTGCGCTTGCAGAGAGAGAAAGAAGAGAAAGCAGAGCGTCTGCAGAGAGAGAAAGAAGAGAAAACGGAACTTTCAAGGCAAGAAGAATTGCGCTTGCAGAGAGAGAGAGAAGATAAAGCAGAACAAGTGCGTAAGGCGGAACTTGAATTGCAAAAGAATCAGTTTGAGATTCAGTTAGAACAGTTGAAAAGAGATAGGGAAGATGCTGAAAGAAGAAGACTGGAGCAGATGATTGAATCTGAAAAAGCTAGAAAAAGTGATGAAGAGGTTCGTCAGCAACAGATTGAAGCAAAGAGAATGCGTGAAGAAGAAAAAGAAAAAGCACGAACGTTAGAGTTGGAACGTGCAGAACAGATCAGACAGGAAGAACTCAAATTTCAGAAAGAAAGTTTGGAAAAGGCAGAGGCAGAAAGACAGGAATGTCTGAAACTGGAGAAATCAAAATTGACATTGAAAGAAACGCAAATGAGAGAAGAACGGGAAGCAGAAAGAAGGAAACAGCAAGAAAGTGAAACTTTGGTGTCAAAAATTAAGAAAATAGGTGATGCAATGAAGCATGTATTGCCTCAAATGCCAACTGATATGATGGAGGTGCCATTATATTTTGAAACAGTCGAGAACGCGTTTCGTAGCTTTGCTGTGGAGAAGCCGTTTTGGGTTAAATTATTACTACCATTGATGACGCCGAAAGCTCGAACTGTTCTGAATAGATTGTCATTCGATGATCTAGACAATTACGATAAAGTCAAGCAGCACTTATTAAAAGAATTTAAGTTGACTTCGAGAGAATACAGAGCCAGATTTGTGGATGCTAAGAAGACAACAGAAGAGACTTATACGATGTTTACGGCAAGACTGAAGAACTTGCTAAACTATTACGTGAGAAGTCGAAACGTGAACAGAGAGTATGATACGCTCTTTGATTTGCTGGTAGCGGATAAGCTAAAAGAATGTTTACCGCCAGGTCCACTACAGTTTGTATTGTCGAAGGAAGGAACTGACTGTCTCCAAGCTAGTGCAGTGGCAGACCTAGCAGACATTCATGTAAACAATCGAATTGGGTTTGCGATCCCAAATATAAACAGTTATCCTTCTCAACGTTCCGTAAACCAAAGCCAGAGTGGAAAGTGGAAAAGTAATCCAGAAACAGGGAATCAGTTCAAAGGTAAAGAAGTCAAGGCTAGTGTCCCTGTACCCAATGAGACCAGAGAAGTGACGTTTGGTCGTCAGGGATTTAACAAATCGTCAGCGCCGTTTGCCAAGAGGGAAGGCAACACATCGTTTACGCAGTATAAGAGAAATGAAGGAAATGAACAACGAGGCATGGTTGTGAAGCGTTGTCACAACTGTGGTTCAGACAAACATTTGGTTAAATTTTGTCCAGTTCCAGTGGCAGCAGCTAGTTCTAGCAGAAATCAAGAACACACAAGGGTGAATTTGATTCAAGTGGTTAGTGATACCGGTAATCAAACCGCGAGTCAAGAAAACCAAGAAACTGAAGTAAAGTCAGTAATGAAATGTGGTATTCAAAAAGAAATTCTATTGGATGCTGGAATTCAGAGAGAAGTCATAGGAAAAGATGACAGTCGAATATTGAAGAAATCGTTCTTGCAATATGTCGAGGTAGAAATTCGTGGAGTAGACGGTAAAGAGCCAGTGAAAGTCAAAGCACTGAGCGACTCGGGAGCAGAAATTCCGGTGATTAGTGAAGAATTACTGGAAGGCATGAAGGTGGAACAAATTGGAAAAGTGAATTTGCAGTGTGTGGCAGGAGATGCCATTCCTGCGAAGTTAGTGAAAGTGGATGTTAGACTGTGTGGTAGTGACGTGGAAGAAGAGGGATTTCCGCGTAAAATCCAGTGTTCACTTACACCTTATGTCACCTTGATGTGTGCTAGTATTGCAAAGATGGGCAGTACAGAAAGATTCTTGTTGCATCCAGAGATAATTGCCGAATTAAAAGCCGTACCACAGATGAAGGTCAAAACGATACAAGGAGATGTGAGTGTACGAGCAAATGTAATGACGAGAGCGCAGAGTCGGAAACAGGAAATGGTAGATGTGGATGAGAAGAATGAAACTGAAAGTTCAAGTGATGAGGAAAACGAAAGTAATGAGCAACGAAGCTTATCGCGAGATGGTGTAACATTAGAGATGAATGAGCAAGAGATGGTTGCATGCGAGAATGGCACATTAAATGAAACTGAAGAAGACAATGAATGTGATGTGGGGATAGGAGACTTGTATAGAGATGAAGAGATGGATGAAGAACAAAAGGTGCAGATTGCCGATTCGAAGAAGTTCGAAGAGCAACAGAGAAAGGATGAATCGTTGAAGCCGTGGTGGAAGTTAGCACAAGAGAAAGAATCTGAATTCTGTGTGATCAACGGTTTATTGCATAAGAAATATCAGATATTAGACCAGACGATATATCAACTAGTGTTACCAAAAGAGAGACGAATTAAAGTGATGGAATTGGCGCATGAATCGGTATTTGGAGGACATCTAGGAGAAGAGAAAACAAGAGAACGAATAAAATTATCTTTTGTATGGCCAAAGATGAGAAGAGACATTGTGAAATTTTGTAAGTCTTGCGAGAAGTGTCAACTAAAGGCAAGGAGTCTGGTGATGGATAGAGTACCTATCACTCCGGTCTCAAGAGAAGAGGTCGCCTTCAGGAGAATGACAATGGACCTAATAGACAACCCGAGGAAATGGCACAAGATAATTCCTTTTCACGAAAATCATTTGAAAGAACTCAAAGAAACTACGGAGAAAGCATTATTGTTTGCAGAATCTTACTCTCAAGAAAAGCAGTTACAATACCCAAATCAGTATAACAAGAGAGCAAGGCACAAAGGAATTTGCAGCATATCGAATTCCTTTGATCTATCGAGCAGAAGTGGAACGTCAGATCAAAGAAATGTTAAAAACAAACATTATTAAACCATCATCGAGCAGAATGGCAAGCCCTTTGGTTATTGTTAAAAAGAAAGACGGATCTTTAAGACTTGCCTGTGACTACAG
Source organism: Allolobophora icterica (assembly GCA_963556255.1). Taxonomy (NCBI): domain Eukaryota; kingdom Metazoa; phylum Annelida; class Clitellata; order Crassiclitellata; family Lumbricidae; genus Allolobophora; species Allolobophora icterica. The sequence continues at coordinate 10,353,995 of OY744616.1, forward strand.
ATACATTAACTCATTCACAGTGGATTGTAAATATCCGATGCCGATTGTCAGAGACGTTTTGAACAAAGTTGGAAAGTCTAATGTGATTTCCATCTTGGACTGTCGAAGTGCTTATTGGACTTGTCCTGTAAAACAATCTGATCAATGGAAGACAGCTTTTGTAACACATAATGGACTGTATGAATTTACTCGTGTTCCTTTTGGAATGATAAATTCAGGCCGAACTTAAATTTAGTTTTACAGCCTATAAGTGACTTTGCAGAACCGTATGTTGATGACATTGCTGTGCATTCTGACAGTTGGAAAGTTCACTTGCAGCATCTAGATGCATTTTTGATGCAAATGAGATTGCATAACGTTACTTTGAATTTGAAAAAATGCATATTTGGTAAGAGTGAGGTAAGGTTTATCGGTCATGTGGTTGGGTCTGGTAAGATAAAGATGAATCCAGACAGAATTGAAAGTTTGACTAATTTGAAGATCCCAGAAACTAAGAAGCAAGTTAAGCAACTGCTTGGATTTTTTAATTATTACAGACAGTTTATTAAAGACTTTGCACAGATTGCGAAACCTTTATCTGATTTAACTAGTAAACGTGTTTCTGATAAGATTGATTGGACTGTTGAACATCAGCAAGCATTTGATTTACTTAAAGAGGCTGTGCGATCCAAAGTAGTGTTATATGTTTTTGAAGTGGGAAAACCATTCAATTTGTACTGCGATAGTAGTGACTTTGCAGTCGGTGCTGTTTTAACACAGATGGACGACAAGGGAATAGAACGCCCTGTGTCATTTATCAGTCAGAAGTTAACTGATACCCAGAAGAGATGGGCTACTGTGGAAAAGGAAGCCTATGCTATTGTTTGGGCTCTAAACAAGTTAAAAGAAATTGTTATTGGATCGAAAATTTTCATTTTTAATGATCACAATCCTCTGACATATTTGACTGAGTCAATGTCTAAGTCTGCTAAACTTGTGCGTTGGGCTTTAGCCTTACAAACTTTTGATGTTGAGGTGAAGTACAAGAAGGGCAGATTGAATGTTATTGCTGATTGTTTGTCAAGATTATAAGTAATCGTAAGACTGTTTGATTGATTAGTTATATATATATTTGTTTCATGTATTTTGGTAATTTCGCAAATTTTGAAATTTAATTTGCTCAATTCCAGAAAAAGGAAGGAGGTAATGTGAACTGAGTTTTGTGTACAGTTTTGCAGTGCGAGATATTTAGCGTATATATTTAGTGCGCTTACTTTAGTTTCACGTGTATATGTATATATGATAGATGTATAACGTTTAGTCTTAGTGACACGCGCGGCCGGCCGATATCGGCAGCGGCGCGCTATATGTATATTATTAGAGTTCGCTTATGCGCACAGAAGACAGGTGTGTCAAGAGGCGCGAAGAATTATGCTGACTAGAGAAGTTTGAATTCGAGTGTGTTCGCTGTAGTAGTGTGGCTGACTAGTTGAGTTGTAATCGAATTGAGTTCTGTCTGTTTGTTTCTTATTAAACTAAAAGATATTAAACTGTGTTGCTGATTAATTCAGGTTATACTTATACGTAGAATTAGTGTTCAAAAGGTGAACGTTAAATAGGCGTTAAGTACACAGAGAACAAGGATTTAGTCAGAAGGATTGTCAACGGAAGGATTGGGTTGACAAATACTAACTATAACTGTAACTATAACTAAAATAAAAAACCATTAACTATAACTGTAACTATAACTAAAATAAAATCTGTAAGGAGAATCACGCTGCCATGTATCCATTAACCCATCCAATTCTTCCGTCCGTCTATCCATCCATACATCACTTACGTGATGTGCGTTCTCCATCTAATTTGAAAGCAATAGTGCTGCCTTAACCATACAAATCAAACGCCGAACCCTAACATTTACCTTTTAGAAATGTATAAACTATAGGATTGTTTCCTGTTATGGACCACTGCAAGTTCTCTGATGCATTTATACAAACACACACACGTACAGTAAGTTGTCATCCAGCAAGTAATCTAACTTTTGAATTGTATTGGTATATTTCCTATAATTTTCGTTGTTAACGGCTCGGTTATGGTAATGTAGGAATACACAGGACAAATTTTGAGAGCAGTCAGAATGAAGTCTTTAATGTTCTACATCAGCCTAAAATTGTAATGAAGTAACTGCACTCTTATTCAGGATCTTTTCTGAAACTTCCCTTGCTATATGCTAATGTGCAATAAACTCCTAAACGGTATTATACTGCTTTCATACAAATTGTCTTGTTCTGGTGATTGCATCAAGTAGCCGATACCTACATTCGCTTGGGCAGAGATTTACAAACGATGAGAGTCTATTGACAGTGTCAGGGACACAAACGCATATCATCGTTAAAGTGTTAATTAAGTATCAGAGACGTACAGTGTTTTTATTCGTGTCTACTTATTTCAGGAAGCACTGCCATCCTCTGCATGATCTGGAAGAAAGAGCCGAAGATGATTGCGCCCATCATACAGGTCACCGATCTTTTCCAAGGATTTGGTGCGGCACTAACGCCTCAACTTATCAAACCCTTTATTGGCATACACCAGTTACCGAATATCACCAGTCCCACTGCCACTCCAAACGGTTCAAACGTTGCGTCATTCTTCGAAAACGTCAACCTGAACATCGTAGCGAATGATTCAACTACAGCAAACTCTTCGGGTCGGTACGAAGGACCAGAACCAGTCCAGATCGCCTATGTCCTTGTAGCAGTCCTTGACGTACTTACTGCAGTCGTTTGCTTCGTGATCTTCGCCTTTGACCGCTGGCAGCCGAGAACCAAGAGCTACGAATACAGAGTGAATGGCATTGTCAGAAGCAGAAGCTATTCGCTCAACGAAGATGGACGGACGATAGCAGGCGAAGAATTTATAAATGAACCGATCAGAAAGCGAACTAAAAGCCTTGATCAATTGGTACTTAAGAATAACTTTGATAACTATGCAACATGGCCTTCTGATAAGGCAAAGCCAAACATGCGCATGCAAAATGAATTGCTGAAAAGACAGGAGCTGCAGCAGAGGAAAGAAAACCGTATGGGGAACAACGAAAACACAGCAGAAGCTGCAAATTTTAATCCACACCCTCATTCCGAAATAGGCAGCTCAGTTCCGCCCGTAACGTGCAGTAGAAAAATCATTCCACTCTTGATTATCTTTATACTTTTCTGCACTCTTAACGGTGGCTATGCCGTTTTGTTTGCCGGACTACTTTATACAGTCCTAAACGGTTATTTACACTGGACGCCACAAGCCAGTACGCTATTAGTTACGTTCTACCACGTGACACGTGTAGTGATACATGTTGTTGTCGTTCCACTCGCCAGATGCTTATCACCTGTCGTTATTCTTGTGATCGATATCATCTTTCTCTTGGCTTCTTCGGGTCTAATGCTGGTCACAATAAATGCTAACCCGGTCTTCACTGTGATTGCCGTGATCCTCGTGGGCTTTGCGACGTCTAATATTTTCCCAACTGCTGTTACTCTTGCCCAGAGATGTTTCCAAGTGGATGGAAAGGTTATGGGAATGCTTTTAACTGCGTTTTATTTCGGTTTTGCAACAGTTTCTCCGATCGTTGGGTTGCTCCTTGATTCCTACGGTGCCATCAGCTTCCCCGTTGTCCTACTGGTCCTCAATTTATCGGATATCGTTGTCTTTGCTCTTTGGTTGATTGTTGCCAGAGTCACAAGGAGCCAGCATCGTGGACCTCCAGCGGAAGAAATCATTATACAAAACGAGAAGACTCCGTTGATCGGTCGCTAAAGCGGTTGATGGGTGTTCTAGCGACCATGCCGTTGGAAGGAAGGACATTAGCAAAGTTTTAAGATGCTTAATCCGAAAACCATCTGATATTCACCTGCTTCACCCCGCAGTTAATTTCAACGAACGATAGTTGGTCTGAATATTTGACGCCCATAATTCTGATGGGTCCACAGTGTGACCGGACTCTAACTAATTAAACAACCTTGGAAAATAAGTGACCTATGGACAAGTGCCAATTTAGTCAAATTTACTTAATATATAAGTTTAAATTTAATGTTTGAAACGTTTTTCTTTCCGTTAGAGTCATTTCCTTTTAATAGATAATTTTTGTGCTACAATAATGTTTATTGCAGTGTGGCCTAGTTAGTTGAGGCGCATCATGTGAATCCAAGACGTGGTGGGTTCGAAACTCACTCTGAAGTAATTTTTTTAATTCTTGCAATTTTGTTAAACTATTGGTCTTCAAACGCAATATTGCAGACACGTTTTTTTATGTAATTGTCGCAAGGTTGTGTCTTGTTTATCGTTGCTCATCGAAGGTTATAACAATAAATTTTGCAATGAATTATTATTTTAAATTATTTTAATTAAACATTAATTTTTTCCAATAAATTATTAATTCATTGTTTAATTATATAGAACGTATAATTTAGTCAAGTTTACAGTTACTTGTTAACATGATCAAATACAAGCATTATATTTTTCAGTGTTTTAGCATTGAATTATAATTACCACCCTTTAATGTAAGGTTGGAAAAACCCACGCTTACTTACTAAGTTCCCATGTTGTCCAATGCTGGGATGTAAAATCTGTCAAATCACACCCTATCCTACCCTAATCCCACCCCTGATAAACCCTTCCCAGCAACAGTGTGCCGAATCTCTCTGGTCCCTCTGGAAACCGGATTCGCACTTCCGCTGGACTCCGTTCTCTGTACAACCCCACTGATTCCGCCCAACACTCTTGATTAAGCTGGTTACCCTTCGCATAGCATTTGTGTAACGCTCTAGCCTTTGGAGTTTACGATTACGATTACGAAGTGAAATAACGAACAACCCTAAAAAGTGCTTCTTCAGACCGTTGTCATGTTTAAGGAAATGTCACCGAAACGGTTATCGACTGTTACTTAATTAGCACTTCAACATCTATTGTCTGCTAATTAAATCGACAGGGAATTTTGGGAAACCAACGCGGCTCGTCGTTAAAGTGTTAATCAGATGCAGAAACTGTTATGTAAACGATTTCGTTTAACATCTTGAGCATGACCGAGCAGTGACTTGAATGCTTTGTGTTTCAAGTTCTCAATCCAGAGATTCACACAACTGAATGGAGCCTGATTCTGTGTTGCCATCAGCAAATTTTACCGTGGTTATTGAGACAGTCAATCAGTCCATCGGAATTTATATAGTGCACCTTTCAGATCCCTATTCAGATGTGCCCAGTTATTCTCTTCGCTGAGCTTTCCTGTGGAAATGCAGATTTCGGTAATAAGGCCGGAGTAAATAATTTACTCAATTAATTACAGTAACATAATTAATTAATGTAAAGTATAGGTCTATAGAGTCCGCGCTAAGTTACGATTTAATCTTCGGATTTTTGAGGTTTTTGACTTCCATTACAGGCTGACTTCCATTATCGTCGGACTCGGCATCCAGTTGATGAGTCTATCCGATAGTGCTCTTACCTGAATGGTCTTCGGCTCAAAGGAATGTTGAATTTAGAGTATTTGAAAGAATGATGATGTGCAGCTGTATAAACTGTTTCCGTAGAATGCTTCTTTGAGGGTGTGCCCAACCAATTGCATGCGTTATGAAGATAACAGACATCGTACAACGTCGGCCAGAAATTTCAGAAGTGGTTGCCTCTTGAGTTCTGTAGCCTGTAGATAAAGTTTACGAATTGGTAACCCTGCTGAGGACGTAATATGAATTTGGATGCCTGCTGGTAGTAAGGCCCTGCTTCCTTGTCTATTTAGTTACAGCAGTAAAAATCTAAAATAGTTAACTGTAATCTTGAGATTTATTTATCGACCAAAAGCGAATTAAGATATTTGAGAAGAGTCGCGTGTAATTCAACCTGAGAGATAGGTCAGGACACTGATTTGTTCCGGTTTGCTGCGTCAAGTGCGGACGAAAAGCAACGTGAAATGGCGAATTGCAATATGTCTTTTTTCCCGGATATTTCTATAGCGCCTCTCGAAGTCAACTACTACTCAGAGGCGCTCCCGGCTATAATAGCATTGATACAGTGCCGGAATTTTCACGCCGAAGCGCCACAGGAACTTATATTGTACTAGCTGGTTTACCCGGCGTTGCCCGGGGTTATAAGTTTCAATCCCTGTAGCGAATAAGCAACAAATTTAGGCATAAGTTTCAATCCCTGTAGCGAATAAGCAACAAAAGTTAATGTAAAGTGAAATCCCTACGGCTGCGCCATCTGGCGAATCTTTAGAAATGCCTGCCGGTTACAGAGAATTGGCGGTCAAACACACAGAATCTTCTCGGGCGGCGCCATCTGGCGAATGAAAATAGGTCGACTCGAATTTGTTTTTACCAGGTAAAAAGTGGGGGTTTGGGAGAGGTTTTGGCCCGGGACACCATGGAAGCGGTGAAAACGGGGGACGCGAAACCGACCACTGGGTGTGTAATGACCACCCCGAGACAGTAGTGAGGGTTTGGAGTCAAAAGGTCCAAAGCTGTAGAAATGCATCGCGGTCAAACATCGCTGTGACAGACAGAGTCTTCTCTTTATTTATATAGATATATTGTATGTATGCATTTACGTATGTGTATATGTGTGTATGCATGTGTGCATTTATGTACGTGTGTATGTAAGTAGGCATGGTACGAACGGACGGAAGGACTTACGGATGGATAGGTTAGTGAATAAATGGATTAATAGATGGACGGATGGAAGGATGGCTGCTTGAAAGAATTTACGGAAGGATTAATGGATGGATGGATGTGCATGTATCTGCCTGTGTAGTTGTGCATGTATTTTTGCACATGTCTCTTTTATGCAGCAAGAGAGACAACGCATAATTATAAGAAAACTTCACTGATTGTGTGAGGTTCATAATGCTTCGTATTTTTCTCAATACCCAAATGCTGAAGATGATTCATATGTATATCGTATGATATAATATATCATAAGGCTCTGCTTCCTTGCCCATTTAGTTACAACAGTAACAATTTAAAATAATTGACTGTAATCTCGAGATTTATTTATCGATATTATTGTTATAGTTGTGTAGGGGAATGACACAGTAGCCAACCGCTTTAGGTTCAAATTTAGTTTTACAACGTATTTGCAAGCAAGTGTCACGTGTGCAAACATCAAAAGGATAAAGCGAAAATCTCCAAGAGAAAGACGAAACCAGAATTTGTGCAAAGACAAACAACAACAGCAACAACAACAGCAACCTATGTATAAATATATATTTATATTTATATATACATATATAGCGCATGATCCTTAGAATCCTCTTGGGGTACATTCAAATTGTGCATTACCCTACTTTAAATTTATCTTGCACTGATGTCAGTAACATACGTTGCCGTAGTATACAGCAGAATATTTCACTGACAAACACACAAGGACTCATAAATCGAACCACTTCATCTACACCAGTTTACACCCATATGACGTATCAGTTTCTAAGCGTGATATGCCTCTGATGCGTACTGTTGTTAAATATTAATAAACCCTCTGGCTGCCAGTGGCCGCTATAGCGACCTCTAATGCGCACTCTTTACAATGAGGTTTCCACGAATTTTAAACAAAGAAGGTCATACTAAATTTCACGCACATTGGAAGCACATTTTCAAATTGCTTTTAAACCGTCCTAGGACGGGCAAACATCTAGGATATACATACGTATATATATATATTAACCATATATGTATGCCTACATGTATGGTGAGCCATTTCAATTGTGCTCAGATACAAAAGATGTTGTCTTGTGAGATATCGTTGTCTGACATGCTACAGGGAAGCCTACTTCTCTGGATAAACCTGATTCATTAGAACACATCATCCAGACGAATTCCTTACATCCCAGTGATATATCAGTTGCTTAGAGTTGTACGTCGTGATGCGTGTTTGTCAGGGTACAGCAGTTTGAACCAAGGCACTTCGACCATGCGTGGTAGTGGTCTTCTTATCTTTCAATCGCAGCTTGTAGGTAGCGTACAGTTTCAGATTCTATCAGCCGGTATTCTTTCCACATCACCAGACCATCAGAGTCTTCGCTTGAAGACCCTGACCTTACACTCAAGGATAGTTTTGTTTCATCACGCCTAACTAATTTGTAGTTTTGAAGTTCCTGAGGGTAGCTTAAATGCACTGGCCGGTGTTTGTGTTTTGGGAATGAGGTCCTTCAGATCGATGTGAAGAGCACCTGCAACAGCAGCAGACGTGGGGCATTTGATCTACCAAATGCTGAGGTAGTTGTAAAGTGAGAGAATCAAAGAGATAGCGACAGAGAATGGGAATATTGCGAGGGAGAGAAAGAAAGATAGACAGTTGGAGAGACAAACAGAGAAATACCATGATGGAAAGAAGAAGGAGCCACGGACAGAGTAAAACTTTAGTCGGCGTAGACTTGACAGAGACGGGTCACATAACTTTATTTTTGAAGAAAACAAAGCGTCTGATTAAGAAAAACAAGCTCTATGAGCTAGAGAGCTAGAGAGACAGAAGCGAGAGAGACAGAGTGACAGAGAGAAAGAGAGAGAATTGCGAGGGCTAGACAATGAGATAGATAGATAGATAGAGATAGATAGATAGATAGATAGATAGATAGATAGATAGATAGATAGGTAGATAGGTAGATAGATAGATAGATAGATAGATAGATAGATAGATAGATAGATAGATATATAGATAGATAGATAGATAGATAGATAGATAGATAGATAGATAGATAGATAGATAGATAGATAGATAGATAGATAGATAGATAGATAGATAGGTAGATAGGTAGATAGATAGATAGATAGATAGATAGATAGATAGATAGATAGATAGATAGATAGATAGATATATAGATAGATCAGGGGTGGGCAATCTACGGCCCGCGGGCCGCATGCGGCCCGCCGAGACGTTTAATGCGGCCCGTGAGACGCAGCTAGTTCAATATATATTTTTGTAAAATGTACATAATTGTTAGTAAATTCTTTGAAAATTTACAATCTCAGTATACAGATGTCATATTTTAATAATAGTATCAATTAATGATTAATCAATTAATAAATTATTAATTACTTTTCATAATATTAAGTAATAATTAAGAAATAATAATAATAGTATCACAGCATATTTTAAAAATTACACTGTAATGCTCAAAATTAGAATGAACTTTCGAACGCACCCAGCCCGACTTCTTCTCAAGTCACGTTCCTGAAAATTTAGTAAACCGTTGTTGACAAAATTTAATGTAGGCTAACGTCTGCTGCGGAATTTTAAAAGTTTCGATAATTTGTTGTTTATTCACAATTAGTTAATATTAAGAAAATAATTTTAAATATTAAGATTAATATTTTGAAAAGAGAAATGAGTGCACCGCCAAACTTAAAAAAGAGAAAAATTGAAGACGAATGTAGGACATTTAACAAAGACTGGACAACGAAGTATTTTCTCATTGATATTAAAAGTAATGCTGTGTGCTTAATATGTCGGGAATCTGTCGCCGTTTTCAAAGAGTACAATCTCAAACGACATTTTCAGACGAAGCATGGCAATTTCGGAAAAAATTTAAGTGAAACCGAACTAAGGCGCAAAGCCGATGACATGGTGAGAAATTTAAAACAGGAACAAACAACTTTTACCAAGCCGTTGTCTGTTCAAGAAGCTGCAACAAAGGTCAGTTTTGTTATTGCGCACAAGATCGTGAAGAACAATAAACCGTTTGTGGAGGGAGAATTCATAAAGGAATGCATACTTGATATTGCCGATACTATCTGTCCCGAAAGTAATAAAAAATTTGAAAATATTTCGTTATGAAAAAATAGTTAAGGATTCTTTGCAGTTACAGAAATCTCATTAAATATTTTTATGGCATCTTTCTATATATTCTATGGCTATGCCATAGCTATGGCCATTATGTCATTATAATTTAATTTGAATTTGTTTTAAATGTGTTAAAATATAGTCCCGATTGCTAAAAATTATCATGCGGCCCTCCCAATTTTTTTAAATTCTCATGAGGCCCGCTGCACAGAAAAGGTTGCCCACCCCTGAGATAGATAGATAGATAGATAGATAGATAGATAGATAGATAGATAGATAGATAGATAGATAGATAGATAGATAGATAGATAGATAGATAGATAGATAGATAGATGATAGATAGATACAGACAGACAGACAGACACACAGACAGACACTGACATACAAATAGAAACACAAGTGGAGAGAAGAAGAAGCCACGAAGACAGTGAAACTTTAATAGCTTAAAGTGACAGAGACGGCGCAGAAGAAAAGCATCGTATGAAAGATGGCAGCCACCGAAGAGCGATATGCAGAGGGAGAGGGGAGACAGGCAAATAAACGGACAGATACAGAGTACAGACCGTTGAAGAAACAGTGGGGTCATTGCCCTTTACGCACCATTCGGACTTTATTTGGACAGGTTACACAGAACAGAATATGTTTTCGTAGCCAGCGTCTTTTATTTCCCACTCAACAAGGCCCGAGCAACCGATCTCGTGGTTTTCATTTAGGCCTACACGATACAAAGCAACGATCAAGTAAAGACCTTTGATATCAACGAATTGCCTTCGCCAGATGCGTGTTACTCCCACTCCTCGGTCTTTACAAATAAGGCGCACTAAACAACTTTCTTTAAAGCGTTCTGTGAAGCAGAAATTTCGCAACAAAACTTTCACCACTCACTGAATTTTATTTTCAATTTATTAATTAAAACGCCAGCTTACTTCTGGACAGTGACGTGGTTGTGGCAGAGGTGCAGCACCTCCTATCGCGTGTTCCGGAATTCGTACAACACATGCGAGAGATTTCCAGCGGTTGGACCTCGGACGGGTCGAAGTCGAAACTTGTAAAGTTGGGCTCGTCTTGTAGCTTGGGAATTTTCTTCAGAATCGTATCGCCATGCAGAACGAGAGTTTCAGGAGATGGTTGAAAACTGTTGCAGTCCTGCTGGCAACAATGAGCGCCGTAAGTCACACATCCTTTCATACGTATGCTAGTTAGGTAATATATAAATATATATATATATATATTATATATATATATATATATATTCGCATGTGCCGCACCAATAAAAAAACTGCCGTCATAAACCCTATTCCTAAAGTGCCAGAATCTATCGGATTATCGACCGATCTCCGTGTTCCCTATACTCCCGAGATTTGTTGAACGCTTCATCTTCCGCTCTCACATCTATCCTGCATTCCTGGTAGTATAATATCCACCGGAGTGGCTATTAGAATGAACATAACCTTGACTATAATATCCACCGGAGTGGCTATTAGAATGAACATAACCTTCCTAGTATCGGTGATAAAAAACTTTGCTACAGATTCGTTAGATGGCGTGCCTGTGTGGTGAAAAACATTGACTAGATTTAATTAGTATAAGTTCAGTAGATGTCGTAATGGTAATATACAGACATATGGTTCCTATTTAAAGTAGGGAGTAATTTAATCAATGTCCTTTGTAAATGATATCATCCAATAGATTAAGAAGGTGACAATATCGTTAAAAAGTTCATGAAATATATAATAATAATTTGAATAAAGCTTAATAATATATTTAGTTTTGGCGAAATGAAATAGTGAACTAGCATAAGTTGTATAGTATAATATAGTATTAGTTAGTTTAAGGGTAGTATGTTCCTGAGCATTTATTATAATATTATAATGATATTTTACATTTTATAAGACATGGATAGAAGTCAAAAAATAAAATAGAAAGTCATAAGTCAATTTGGACCAAAATTACAGGGATGACAGGGTAATAAATAAATAATAAAGTTTATCCAAGTGGAGGACTCTTGACAAAACCTTTATTGTTCTAGTAGTAATCCCAGAAGATTTTCCAAGTTTAATTCATCTATGTTTTTAATGCTATGTAGGTTAGTTGTATTGTTTAACCAAGGGGCAGGGTATTTAGAACTAACTAAAGTGTTCTTAATATTTTTTCCATTCTTATAAGCAATCATTGGTATAGAATTGAAACAGGTATGTAATTCTGGGTTTTCAGCTAGAAGTTCCTGCCAGAGTTTATGAAGTGTTCTTTTAAGTATAGCTTTTTTATCAAATTTATTTTCATAAATAAGGATTAGGATGGGTCTATCGATGGTATTATTTTTGGTTTTATAGCACAATAATGTAGTTCTATCTATAAGTTTAAGTTTATCAATAGCTTTTTTTAGTATTAATTCTGGATATTCTCTGAGTTTAAAGGCATTATACATATTTAAAAGTTGGTAATCTAAATCGAGCGGGTCTGAGACTATTCGTTTAAGTCTTAAAAATTGACTAAATGGGATTGATTGTTTAACATGGGGAGGATGATTACTTTGATAGTTTAAATATAATTTTCTGTCAGTTGGTTTAATAAAGATAGTTGTTTTTAAGCAATTATTAAGTTTAATAACTTTAACGTCTAGGAAAGGGATTTCTTGTTTAGATTTATTAATAGTAAATTTAAAGTTAGAATGGAAATTGTTAAGGGTAGTAAAGAAGTTATTCAATTTATCAGAGGACTCATTCCAAATACCAAATAGATCGTCTATAAACCTATCATGGTTCCATGTAAGGTGTGGGTAACTGAAGTTAAAATTTTGGAAGTATTTATGCATGACTATATTCGCTTCTTGGACAGAGCTAGCTCCTCCCATAGTTAGCCCCTGTATCTGTTTGTAGATATTACCGTTAAAAGAGAAATAGCAATTTTTAAGGGTAAAATCGAGTATATTTTTAAGTAAGAAAGGGGGGATAGGTTTAACATCAATTTCAAAATCTTTCCAGTATTTCAAAGTGTTTTGATAATGTTCAATAATATAGTTGATCCCGAGATCAATAGGAATGTTCGTATAAAGAGATTCAACATCTAAAGTGACAAGAAACGTATCATTATTAATTTGGTTTTCATATTTTTTAAGTTTATTCAAGAAATCAGTGGTATCTTTTATAAGGTTGGGTATTTGGGATTCTCCTATTTTTAGTATCTGCTGTATATATATATGAAGTTTATTAGTCAAACTAGTGCATTGAGAGATGATGGGTCTGATAGGGTTTCCTGTCTTATGAATCTTAGGTAATCCGTAGATCGTTCCAGTATTATTTTTTACTTCCATAAGCCAATTAAACTGTTTTTTAGTTAAAAATGGTTTTAAAGACAAAATAAGGGCTTGATATTTGGGTATCAGATTTTCTTTTTCAAATATTTCGATAGAGACCTTAGTATAGATCGCGTCATTACATAGATGTGATATCATTTTATTTTCATAATCAATTGTATCTAATATGACTATTCCTCCCCCCTTGTCGGCAGCTTTAATGGTAATATTTCTATTTTTTCTCAAGGTATATAATGCTTTAAGTTCTTTGCTATTTATATTAGGTCTATTTTTGGAATTATGTGAAATTTTTTTAACCATGTATTTTAATCTATTACAGAAAGCTGTAATAGAGGGGATGGGTTTAGGAGGTGTCCATGTAGTATATATTTTAATTGGGTTGATTTTTGGATATTTCTGTTCCTTAGTGTATAAAATGTTTTTATCTATATATAATTTATCTGTATTTTGTTTAAAGAAGAATTTAATTTGAAGTTTTCTTTCAAAGTTATCGATAAGCTCAAGATTGTGTTTTAAATGGTTAGTTTTAGGTTCCGTATAGACATAATTAAGACCTTTATTTAAAGCTATAGATTCATAATTACTTAGTTTATGAGTAGATAAATTAGTAATGCAAGAATTATCAAGTATGATAAGATTCTTCTTAAGGAATATTTTATTTTTTACAGATCTATTTTTACGTTTAAGGTTATAACGTTTTCTTACAATCAGAAAATTTTCTTTGTAGATCGGTCCATTTCTGTCGGAGTTCTGCTTCAGACGTCAGGTATGTATATTCGTCGAATCTTCGAGAGGATCGGGGATCCGTACATCAAAAATGGTTTGACTGGTTGGATTGAAGCCCTCGGTCGCAGCAGGGGCTGTGGCAGGAGGTACAAATTGAGTCGTAGGGTCAACTGATGGTGCGTGAGACTTTGTATTGATGGCAGGTGGTATCGAGGATGGTTGACGGCTGGGTGGTTCACGTAAAGTAGTCGAGGCGTAGGTGGAAGATGAAGGAATAGTGGAGACAGTGTCACTTTTAGGTGGGGGTTTCTGGTGTAGCGCCTGTAATGGTCGTTGCTGCCACGGTCGTAGTCGGGGTCGGTCTTTCCCAGTTTTATCATCAGTGGCAGGTTTAGTGATTTGTGGGTAGTGTTTGTAGTTAACCCGAGGCTTCTGTATAATACTGAGACCACTCGTTACCACCTGGCTGAAGAGTGGTCTGGGTGGTATCTGGCGAAGTAGATTAATCGTGTTATTCTTGTTATATCGGTTTTCTTCTTGTATTACAGGAGGAGGCTGAAGCAACGAGAAACTCGGGTTAAGCACGTCTTCTTGTGTGGCACCCATGTTAGTTTGTTCAGGGAAGTTTGTCTGGACATCTAGGTTTCGAGCATTCTTGAAGAGGTAACTGCTGGCATTCACGGCAGTTTTGAAAGCTTTAGCTACGATGATGTAGGAATTATTGTCTTTCAGGTTGTTCAAGGTGGTGAGTATTAGTTCGTTAAGAGTAGATAAATTGTTATTAGCTTCTAGGATAAGACTGCTCATGAACCTATTTCTCAGAGATGCTCTAGTACGGAGGTAATCCTCCAAGTCAGCTGCGTGGATGTTTGCTAGGGATCTTAATGTGAGGAGTGGAAGATAAGGTTCTGGTTCGACAGAGTTCTGTTGAAAATCCTCCAATTGTCTAGATAATGCCAATCCTGTTTTCAACCAGACGGTTAAGTCAGCTCTAGTTGATTTAAATGATTCAAAATCAGATTCTGCTAGTTTCTTAGCCAACTGCTCGCGACTGAAACCATTCTTAATTAGTTTAAATTGTCCGTAGAGGTTATAAAACTGGTTTCTATTATCTTTTGTTATGTTATGCAGGTCTGTTTCTTCGAGCATATCTTCAGCTGGCGTCGTTTCTTGTAACGTCTTATGTGTAATGGTACCTACGTTGGTGGGTGTAGCTACTTTACTGAGTAGCGATGCCACTTGGTATTCTAATTTCGTAATTCTATCGGCCATACTAGTTATATTTAACGTAGGCTCTGTAGAATGATCTGTCATTTTACGTTTTTTAGAGGCGTTATTAGACTCATTGTTTTTGTTGATCGGGGTGGGTAGTTTATTGAAAATATCTTTAAGGAAGACATCTATATGCTCATTGTCTCGTTGATTGTTCAAAGAGTCGCTCTCACTTTGTATTTCACGTCGTCGAGGTGGTGTCCTTAGGGTGATAGGTCGAGTCTCCATTAGATGAAAAAGTAAGACTTCAACAAGGTTGAAACGAATATAATGTGCTTGAATATGTAGAAAATTGAAGCCATAGCGCTTTCTGCGGTTACATTGCGTCGTCAGTGGCCTATATAATACACAATATTATATTTATGAATAATATAACTATACATGTTTATAAATAGTCCTTATATGAATTAATGTTACTTTAAAAATGTTAGGTAATCATCATGGTACAAGTTCATAGACGTAAATAAAAAGTTTAAATTTAAATATATGACTAGGCTAAAAGATTTCTATCTTTCAGGTACTTTTATACAGATTTCCATCAATTCAGGTATTATATAGTAATGTAAGGAGAAACAGTATGTGATAAGGAGAGAGATTGGCGATAGTTTGAATGTTAATGAATATGTATGAGGTAGAAGGGACAGATGTAGAGTCAGTATGAAGGTAGTTAAAATGTAGTTATAAGGTTAGTCTAAAGGGGAAATCCACAATAGGAGGGGCTATAATATAAAAGGGTTAAATACAACTATATTGATGTAATGTTATTAAAAATAAAATTATTATAACATTGTCTTAAATGAACATAGCTTAAAACATGTAACTCTTAAGTACACAAGAAATTATTATAATACACTATATCAAAAGTTTAATTAACTAGGTATGAAAGATACTGTGTAGGTCTAAAAGGGCGAGAATGAGAAGGAGTGGTCTACAAGGGAACACGAATAAGTGAAGGTCTAAACGTGCAAACATACATCTCTAAAGGTATAAAAATGTCTTAAATAGACCGTGCTCAACACATGAAACGCCTTAAGTAAGATAAAATCTATAAATTAACAATTTATCCAGCTTAGTTACTAGAAAAACCAGTTCTACTAAAATATATGCAAGTGGCTAGTAGTGTATATGTCTATTATAATTATATCCTACACGAAGTAAATGCATATAAAATATATTTAGAACGTAATGAGCGTTGTATAAAGTATGTAATATAACACAAATAAAAGTTTACCATTCGTCACGAAATTATGGGCAGGAGTAGTAGGCATAAAAGAGGTCGACAGCGAGGTTCGACACGTCAGGTGATCTTCACACGAGGAGAAGAAAGGAAGAAGCAGGTGGGTGTCAAGGTTTACATCCGGTACTATTGTGTGTTGAAAATCTTATAGCGCTTCAATTAGAGTTTTAATATGAATATGTTATGATGTGAAGATGTATAAAGGGGTAGGAGGGAACCCTACGATTCTAAATGTTCATACTAGTAACTTCCATAAGAGGTTACTGGGAAACTGTGACTATAATATCCACCGGAGTGGCTATTAGAATGAACATAACCTTCCTAGTATCGGTGATAAAAAACTTTGCTACAGATTCGTTAGATGGCGTGCCTGTGTGGTGAAAAACATTGACTAGATTTAATTAGTATAAGTTCAGTAGATGTCGTAATGGTAATATACAGACATATGGTTCCTATTTAAAGTAGGGAGTAATTTAATCAATGTCCTTTGTAAATGATATCATCCAATAGATTAAGAAGGTGACAATATCGTTAAAAAGTTCATGAAATATATAATAATAATTTGAATAAAGCTTAATAATATATTTAGTTTTGGCGCAATGAAATAGTGAACTAGCATAAGTTGTATAGTATAATATAGTATTAGTTAGTTTAAGGGTAGTATGTTCCTGAGCATTTATTATAATATTATAATGATATTTTACATTTTATAAGACATGGATAGAAGTCAAAAAATAAAATAGAAAGTCATAAGTCAATTTGGACCAAAATTACAGGGATGACAGGGTAATAAATAAATAATAAAGTTTATCCAAGTGGAGGACTCTTGACAAAACCTTTATTGTTCTAGTAGTAATCCCAGAAGATTTTCCAAGTTTAATTCATCTATGTTTTTAATGCTATGTAGGTTAGTTGTATTGTTTAACCAAGGGGCAGGGTATTTAGAACTAACTAAAGTGTTCTTAATATTTTTTCCATTCTTATAAGCAATCATTGGTATAGAATTGAAACAGGTATGTAATTCTGGGTTTTCAGCTAGAAGTTCCTGCCAGAGTTTATGAAGTGTTCTTTTAAGTATAGCTTTTTTATCAAATTTATTTTCATAAATAAGGATTAGGATGGGTCTATCGATGGTATTATTTTTGGTTTTATAGCACAATAATGTAGTTCTATCTATAAGTTTAAGTTTATCAATAGCTTTTTTTAGTATTAATTCTGGATATTCTCTGAGTTTAAAGGCATTATACATATTTAAAAGTTGGTAATCTAAATCGAGCGGGTCTGAGACTATTCGTTTAAGTCTTAAAAATTGACTAAATGGGATTGATTGTTTAACATGGGGAGGATGATTACTTTGATAGTTTAAATATAATTTTCTGTCAGTTGGTTTAATAAAGATAGTTGTTTTTAAGCAATTATTAAGTTTAATAACTTTAACGTCTAGGAAAGGGATTTCTTGTTTAGATTTATTAATAGTAAATTTAAAGTTAGAATGGAAATTGTTAAGGGTAGTAAAGAAGTTATTCAATTTATCAGAGGACTCATTCCAAATACCAAATAGATCGTCTATAAACCTATCATGGTTCCATGTAAGGTGTGGGTAACTGAAGTTAAAATTTTGGAAGTATTTATGCATGACTATATTCGCTTCTTGGACAGAGCTAGCTCCTCCCATAGTTAGCCCCTGTATCTGTTTGTAGATATTACCGTTAAAAGAGAAATAGCAATTTTTAAGGGTAAAATCGAGTATATTTTTAAGTAAGAAAGGGGGGATAGGTTTAACATCAATTTCAAAATCTTTCCAGTATTTCAAAGTGTTTTGATAATGTTCAATAATATAGTTGATCCCGAGATCAATAGGAATGTTCGTATAAAGAGATTCAACATCTAAAGTGACAAGAAACGTATCATTATTAATTTGGTTTTCATATTTTTTAAGTTTATTCAAGAAATCAGTGGTATCTTTTATAAGGTTGGGTATTTGGGATTCTCCTATTTTTAGTATCTGCTGTATATATATATGAAGTTTATTAGTCAAACTAGTGCATTGAGAGATGATGGGTCTGATAGGGTTTCCTGTCTTATGAATCTTAGGTAATCCGTAGATCGTTCCAGTATTATTTTTTACTTCCATAAGCCAATTAAACTGTTTTTTAGTTAAAAATGGTTTTAAAGACAAAATAAGGGCTTGATATTTGGGTATCAGATTTTCTTTTTCAAATATTTCGATAGAGACCTTAGTATAGATCGCGTCATTACATAGATGTGATATCATTTTATTTTCATAATCAATTGTATCTAATATGACTATTCCTCCCCCCTTGTCGGCAGCTTTAATGGTAATATTTCTATTTTTTCTCAAGGTATATAATGCTTTAAGTTCTTTGCTATTTATATTAGGTCTATTTTTGGAATTATGTGAAATTTTTTTAACCATGTATTTTAATCTATTACAGAAAGCTGTAATAGAGGGGATGGGTTTAGGAGGTGTCCATGTAGTATATATTTTAATTGGGTTGATTTTTGGATATTTCTGTTCCTTAGTGTATAAAATGTTTTTATCTATATATAATTTATCTGTATTTTGTTTAAAGAAGAATTTAATTTGAAGTTTTCTTTCAAAGTTATCGATAAGCTCAAGATTGTGTTTTAAATGGTTAGTTTTAGGTTCCGTATAGACATAATTAAGACCTTTATTTAAAGCTATAGATTCATAATTACTTAGTTTATGAGTAGATAAATTAGTAATGCAAGAATTATCAAGTATGATAAGATTCTTCTTAAGGAATATTTTATTTTTTACAGATCTATTTTTACGTTTAAGGTTATAACGTTTTCTTACAATCAGAAAATTTTCTTTGTAGATCGGTCCATTTCTGTCGGAGTTCTGCTTCAGACGTCAGGTATGTATATTCGTCGAATCTTCGAGAGGATCGGGGATCCGTACATCAAAAATGGTTTGACTGGTTGGATTGAAGCCCTCGGTCGCAGCAGGGGCTGTGGCAGGAGGTACAAATTGAGTCGTAGGGTCAACTGATGGTGCGTGAGACTTTGTATTGATGGCAGGTGGTATCGAGGATGGTTGACGGCTGGGTGGTTCACGTAAAGTAGTCGAGGCGTAGGTGGAAGATGAAGGAATAGTGGAGACAGTGTCACTTTTAGGTGGGGGTTTCTGGTGTAGCGCCTGTAATGGTCGTTGCTGCCACGGTCGTAGTCGGGGTCGGTCTTTCCCAGTTTTATCATCAGTGGCAGGTTTAGTGATTTGTGGGTAGTGTTTGTAGTTAACCCGAGGCTTCTGTATAATACTGAGACCACTCGTTACCACCTGGCTGAAGAGTGGTCTGGGTGGTATCTGGCGAAGTAGATTAATCGTGTTATTCTTGTTATATCGGTTTTCTTCTTGTATTACAGGAGGAGGCTGAAGCAACGAGAAACTCGGGTTAAGCACGTCTTCTTGTGTGGCACCCATGTTAGTTTGTTCAGGGAAGTTTGTCTGGACATCTAGGTTTCGAGCATTCTTGAAGAGGTAACTGCTGGCATTCACGGCAGTTTTGAAAGCTTTAGCTACGATGATGTAGGAATTATTGTCTTTCAGGTTGTTCAAGGTGGTGAGTATTAGTTCGTTAAGAGTAGATAAATTGTTATTAGCTTCTAGGATAAGACTGCTCATGAACCTATTTCTCAGAGATGCTCTAGTACGGAGGTAATCCTCCAAGTCAGCTGCGTGGATGTTTGCTAGGGATCTTAATGTGAGGAGTGGAAGATAAGGTTCTGGTTCGACAGAGTTCTGTTGAAAATCCTCCAATTGTCTAGATAATGCCAATCCTGTTTTCAACCAGACGGTTAAGTCAGCTCTAGTTGATTTAAATGATTCAAAATCAGATTCTGCTAGTTTCTTAGCCAACTGCTCGCGACTGAAACCATTCTTAATTAGTTTAAATTGTCCGTAGAGGTTATAAAACTGGTTTCTATTATCTTTTGTTATGTTATGCAGGTCTGTTTCTTCGAGCATATCTTCAGCTGGCGTCGTTTCTTGTAACGTCTTATGTGTAATGGTACCTACGTTGGTGGGTGTAGCTACTTTACTGAGTAGCGATGCCACTTGGTATTCTAATTTCGTAATTCTATCGGCCATACTAGTTATATTTAACGTAGGCTCTGTAGAATGATCTGTCATTTTACGTTTTTTAGAGGCGTTATTAGACTCATTGTTTTTGTTGATCGGGGTGGGTAGTTTATTGAAAATATCTTTAAGGAAGACATCTATATGCTCATTGTCTCGTTGATTGTTCAAAGAGTCGCTCTCACTTTGTATTTCACGTCGTCGAGGTGGTGTCCTTAGGGTGATAGGTCGAGTCTCCATTAGCGCCTTGTTATTCTTATTATATCGGTTTTCTTCTTGTATTACAGGAGGAGGCTGAAGCAACGAGAAACTCGGGTTAAGCACGTCTTCTTGTGTGGCACCCATGTTAGTTTGTTCAGGGAAGTTTGTCTGGACATCTAGGTTTCGAGCATTCTTGAAGAGGTAACTGCTGGCATTCACGGCAGTTTTGAAAGCTTTAGCTACGATGATGTAGGAATTATTGTCTTTCAGGTTGTTCAAGGTGGTGAGTATTAGTTCGTTAAGAGTAGATAAATTGTTATTAGCTTCTAGGATAAGACTGCTCATGAACCTATTTCTCAGAGATGCTCTAGTACGGAGGTAATCCTCCAAGTCAGCTGCGTGGATGTTTGCTAGGGATCTTAATGTGAGGAGTGGAAGATAAGGTTCTGGTTCGACAGAGTTCTGTTGAAAATCCTCCAATTGTCTAGATAATGCCAATCCTGTTTTCAACCAGACGGTTAAGTCAGCTCTAGTTGATTTAAATGATTCAAAATCAGATTCTGCTAGTTTCTTAGCCAACTGCTCGCGACTGAAACCATTCTTAATTAGTTTAAATTGTCCGTAGAGGTTATAAAACTGGTTTCTATTATCTTTTGTTATGTTATGCAGGTCTGTTTCTTCGAGCATATCTTCAGCTGGCGTCGTTTCTTGTAACGTCTTATGTGTAATGGTACCTACGTTGGTGGGTGTAGCTACTTTACTGAGTAGCGATGCCACTTGGTATTCTAATTTCGTAATTCTATCGGCCATACTAGTTATATTTAACGTAGGCTCTGTAGAATGATCTGTCATTTTACGTTTTTTAGAGGCGTTATTAGACTCATTGTTTTTGTTGATCGGGGTGGGTAGTTTATTGAAAATATCTTTAAGGAAGACATCTATATGCTCATTGTCTCGTTGATTGTTCAAAGAGTCGCTCTCACTTTGTATTTCACGTCGTCGAGGTGGTGTCCTTAGGGTGATAGGTCGAGTCTCCATTAGATGAAAAAGTAAGACTTCAACAAGGTTGAAACGAATATAATGTGCTTGAATATGTAGAAAATTGAAGCCATAGCGCTTTCTGCGGTTACATTGCGTCGTCAGTGGCCTATATAATACACAATATTATATTTATGAATAATATAACTATACATGTTTATAAATAGTCCTTATATGAATTAATGTTACTTTAAAAATGTTAGGTAATCATCATGGTACAAGTTCATAGACGTAAATAAAAAGTTTAAATTTAAATATATGACTAGGCTAAAAGATTTCTATCTTTCAGGTACTTTTATACAGATTTCCATCAATTCAGGTATTATATAGTAATGTAAGGAGAAACAGTATGTGATAAGGAGAGAGATTGGCGATAGTTTGAATGTTAATGAATATGTATGAGGTAGAAGGGACAGATGTAGAGTCAGTATGAAGGTAGTTAAAATGTAGTTATAAGGTTAGTCTAAAGGGGAAATCCACAATAGGAGGGGCTATAATATAAAAGGGTTAAATACAACTATATTGATGTAATGTTATTAAAAATAAAATTATTATAACATTGTCTTAAATGAACATAGCTTAAAACATGTAACTCTTAAGTACACAAGAAATTATTATAATACACTATATCAAAAGTTTAATTAACTAGGTATGAAAGATACTGTGTAGGTCTAAAAGGGCGAGAATGAGAAGGAGTGGTCTACAAGGGAACACGAATAAGTGAAGGTCTAAACGTGCAAACATACATCTCTAAAGGTATAAAAATGTCTTAAATAGACCGTGCTCAACACATGAAACGCCTTAAGTAAGATAAAATCTATAAATTAACAATTTATCCAGCTTAGTTACTAGAAAAACCAGTTCTACTAAAATATATGCAAGTGGCTAGTAGTGTATATGTCTATTATAATTATATCCTACACGAAGTAAATGCATATAAAATATATTTAGAACGTAATGAGCGTTGTATAAAGTATGTAATATAACACAAATAAAAGTTTACCATTCGTCACGAAATTATGGGCAGGAGTAGTAGGCATAAAAGAGGTCGACAGCGAGGTTCGACACGTCAGGTGATCTTCACACGAGGAGAAGAAAGGAAGAAGCAGGTGGGTGTCAAGGTTTACATCCGGTACTATTGTGTGTTGAAAATCTTATAGCGCTTCAATTAGAGTTTTAATATGAATATGTTATGATGTGAAGATGTATAAAGGGGTAGGAGGGAACCCTACGATTCTAAATGTTCATACTAGTAACTTCCATAAGAGGTTACTGGGAAACTGTGACTATAATATCCACCGGAGTGGCTATTAGAATGAACATAACCTTCCTAGTATCGGTGATAAAAAACTTTGCTACAGATTCGTTAGATGGCGTGCCTGTGTGGTGAAAAACATTGACTAGATTTAATTAGTATAAGTTCAGTAGATGTCGTAATGGTAATATACAGACATATGGTTCCTATTTAAAGTAGGGAGTAATTTAATCAATGTCCTTTGTAAATGATATCATCCAATAGATTAAGAAGGTGACAATATCGTTAAAAAGTTCATGAAATATATAATAATAATTTGAATAAAGCTTAATAATATATTTAGTTTTGGCGAAATGAAATAGTGAACTAGCATAAGTTGTATAGTATAATATAGTATTAGTTAGTTTAAGGGTAGTATGTTCCTGAGCATTTATTATAATATTATAATGATATTTTACATTTTATAAGACATGGATAGAAGTCAAAAAATAAAATAGAAAGTCATAAGTCAATTTGGACCAAAATTACAGGGATGACAGGGTAATAAATAAATAATAAAGTTTATCCAAGTGGAGGACTCTTGACAAAACCTTTATTGTTCTAGTAGTAATCCCAGAAGATTTTCCAAGTTTAATTCATCTATGTTTTTAATGCTATGTAGGTTAGTTGTATTGTTTAACCAAGGGGCAGGGTATTTAGAACTAACTAAAGTGTTCTTAATATTTTTTCCATTCTTATAAGCAATCATTGGTATAGAATTGAAACAGGTATGTAATTCTGGGTTTTCAGCTAGAAGTTCCTGCCAGAGTTTATGAAGTGTTCTTTTAAGTATAGCTTTTTTATCAAATTTATTTTCATAAATAAGGATTAGGATGGGTCTATCGATGGTATTATTTTTGGTTTTATAGCACAATAATGTAGTTCTATCTATAAGTTTAAGTTTATCAATAGCTTTTTTTAGTATTAATTCTGGATATTCTCTGAGTTTAAAGGCATTATACATATTTAAAAGTTGGTAATCTAAATCGAGCGGGTCTGAGACTATTCGTTTAAGTCTTAAAAATTGACTAAATGGGATTGATTGTTTAACATGGGGAGGATGATTACTTTGATAGTTTAAATATAATTTTCTGTCAGTTGGTTTAATAAAGATAGTTGTTTTTAAGCAATTATTAAGTTTAATAACTTTAACGTCTAGGAAAGGGATTTCTTGTTTAGATTTATTAATAGTAAATTTAAAGTTAGAATGGAAATTGTTAAGGGTAGTAAAGAAGTTATTCAATTTATCAGAGGACTCATTCCAAATACCAAATAGATCGTCTATAAACCTATCATGGTTCCATGTAAGGTGTGGGTAACTGAAGTTAAAATTTTGGAAGTATTTATGCATGACTATATTCGCTTCTTGGACAGAGCTAGCTCCTCCCATAGTTAGCCCCTGTATCTGTTTGTAGATATTACCGTTAAAAGAGAAATAGCAATTTTTAAGGGTAAAATCGAGTATATTTTTAAGTAAGAAAGGGGGGATAGGTTTAACATCAATTTCAAAATCTTTCCAGTATTTCAAAGTGTTTTGATAATGTTCAATAATATAGTTGATCCCGAGATCAATAGGAATGTTCGTATAAAGAGATTCAACATCTAAAGTGACAAGAAACGTATCATTATTAATTTGGTTTTCATATTTTTTAAGTTTATTCAAGAAATCAGTGGTATCTTTTATAAGGTTGGGTATTTGGGATTCTCCTATTTTTAGTATCTGCTGTATATATATATGAAGTTTATTAGTCAAACTAGTGCATTGAGAGATGATGGGTCTGATAGGGTTTCCTGTCTTATGAATCTTAGGTAATCCGTAGATCGTTCCAGTATTATTTTTTACTTCCATAAGCCAATTAAACTGTTTTTTAGTTAAAAATGGTTTTAAAGACAAAATAAGGGCTTGATATTTGGGTATCAGATTTTCTTTTTCAAATATTTCGATAGAGACCTTAGTATAGATCGCGTCATTACATAGATGTGATATCATTTTATTTTCATAATCAATTGTATCTAATATGACTATTCCTCCCCCCTTGTCGGCAGCTTTAATGGTAATATTTCTATTTTTTCTCAAGGTATATAATGCTTTAAGTTCTTTGCTATTTATATTAGGTCTATTTTTGGAATTATGTGAAATTTTTTTAACCATGTATTTTAATCTATTACAGAAAGCTGTAATAGAGGGGATGGGTTTAGGAGGTGTCCATGTAGTATATATTTTAATTGGGTTGATTTTTGGATATTTCTGTTCCTTAGTGTATAAAATGTTTTTATCTATATATAATTTATCTGTATTTTGTTTAAAGAAGAATTTAATTTGAAGTTTTCTTTCAAAGTTATCGATAAGCTCAAGATTGTGTTTTAAATGGTTAGTTTTAGGTTCCGTATAGACATAATTAAGACCTTTATTTAAAGCTATAGATTCATAATTACTTAGTTTATGAGTAGATAAATTAGTAATGCAAGAATTATCAAGTATGATAAGATTCTTCTTAAGGAATATTTTATTTTTTACAGATCTATTTTTACGTTTAAGGTTATAACGTTTTCTTACAATCAGAAAATTTTCTTTGTAGATCGGTCCATTTCTGTCGGAGTTCTGCTTCAGACGTCAGGTATGTATATTCGTCGAATCTTCGAGAGGATCGGGGATCCGTACATCAAAAATGGTTTGACTGGTTGGATTGAAGCCCTCGGTCGCAGCAGGGGCTGTGGCAGGAGGTACAAATTGAGTCGTAGGGTCAACTGATGGTGCGTGAGACTTTGTATTGATGGCAGGTGGTATCGAGGATGGTTGACGGCTGGGTGGTTCACGTAAAGTAGTCGAGGCGTAGGTGGAAGATGAAGGAATAGTGGAGACAGTGTCACTTTTAGGTGGGGGTTTCTGGTGTAGCGCCTGTAATGGTCGTTGCTGCCACGGTCGTAGTCGGGGTCGGTCTTTCCCAGTTTTATCATCAGTGGCAGGTTTAGTGATTTGTGGGTAGTGTTTGTAGTTAACCCGAGGCTTCTGTATAATACTGAGACCACTCGTTACCACCTGGCTGAAGAGTGGTCTGGGTGGTATCTGGCGAAGTAGATTAATCGTGTTATTCTTGTTATATCGGTTTTCTTCTTGTATTACAGGAGGAGGCTGAAGCAACGAGAAACTCGGGTTAAGCACGTCTTCTTGTGTGGCACCCATGTTAGTTTGTTCAGGGAAGTTTGTCTGGACATCTAGGTTTCGAGCATTCTTGAAGAGGTAACTGCTGGCATTCACGGCAGTTTTGAAAGCTTTAGCTACGATGATGTAGGAATTATTGTCTTTCAGGTTGTTCAAGGTGGTGAGTATTAGTTCGTTAAGAGTAGATAAATTGTTATTAGCTTCTAGGATAAGACTGCTCATGAACCTATTTCTCAGAGATGCTCTAGTACGGAGGTAATCCTCCAAGTCAGCTGCGTGGATGTTTGCTAGGGATCTTAATGTGAGGAGTGGAAGATAAGGTTCTGGTTCGACAGAGTTCTGTTGAAAATCCTCCAATTGTCTAGATAATGCCAATCCTGTTTTCAACCAGACGGTTAAGTCAGCTCTAGTTGATTTAAATGATTCAAAATCAGATTCTGCTAGTTTCTTAGCCAACTGCTCGCGACTGAAACCATTCTTAATTAGTTTAAATTGTCCGTAGAGGTTATAAAACTGGTTTCTATTATCTTTTGTTATGTTATGCAGGTCTGTTTCTTCGAGCATATCTTCAGCTGGCGTCGTTTCTTGTAACGTCTTATGTGTAATGGTACCTACGTTGGTGGGTGTAGCTACTTTACTGAGTAGCGATGCCACTTGGTATTCGTGTTCCCTTGTAGACCACTCCTTCTCATTCTCGCCCTTTTAGACCTACACAGTATCTTTCATACCTAGTTAATTAAACTTTTGATATAGTGTATTATAATAATTTCTTGTGTACTTAAGAGTTACATGTTTTAAGCTATGTTCATTTAAGACAATGTTATAATAATTTTATTTTTAATAACATTACATCAATATAGTTGTATTTAACCCTTTTATATTATAGCCCCTCCTATTGTGGATTTCCCCTTTAGACTAACCTTATAACTACATTTTAACTACCTTCATACTGACTCTACATCTGTCCCTTCTACCTCATACATATTCATTAACATTCAAACTATCGCCAATCTCTCTCCTTATCACATACTGTTTCTCCTTACATTACTATATAATACCTGAATTGATGGAAATCTGTATAAAAGTACCTGAAAGATAGAAATCTTTTAGCCTAGTCATATATTTAAATTTAAACTTTTTATTTACGTCTATGAACTTGTACCATGATGATTACCTAACATTTTTAAAGTAACATTAATTCATATAAGGACTATTTATAAACATGTATAGTTATATTATTCATAAATATAATATTGTGTATTATATAGGCCACTGACGACGCAATGTAACCGCAGAAAGCGCTATGGCTTCAATTTTCTACATATTCAAGCACATTATATTCGTTTCAACCTTGTTGAAGTCTTACTTTTTCATCTAATGGAGACTCGACCTATCACCCTAAGGACACCACCTCGACGACGTGAAATACAAAGTGAGAGCGACTCTTTGAACAATCAACGAGACAATGAGCATATAGATGTCTTCCTTAAAGATATTTTCAATAAACTACCCACCCCGATCAACAAAAACAATGAGTCTAATAACGCCTCTAAAAAACGTAAAATGACAGATCATTCTACAGAGCCTACGTTAAATATAACTAGTATGGCCGATAGAATTACGAAATTAGAATACCAAGTGGCATCGCTACTCAGTAAAGTAGCTACACCCACCAACGTAGGTACCATTACACATAAGACGTTACAAGAAACGACGCCAGCTGAAGATATGCTCGAAGAAACAGACCTGCATAACATAACAAAAGATAATAGAAACCAGTTTTATAACCTCTACGGACAATTTAAACTAATTAAGAATGGTTTCAGTCGCGAGCAGTTGGCTAAGAAACTAGCAGAATCTGATTTTGAATCATTTAAATCAACTAGAGCTGACTTAACCGTCTGGTTGAAAACAGGATTGGCATTATCTAGACAATTGGAGGATTTTCAACAGAACTCTGTCGAACCAGAACCTTATCTTCCACTCCTCACATTAAGATCCCTAGCAAACATCCACGCAGCTGACTTGGAGGATTACCTCCGTACTAGAGCATCTCTGAGAAATAGGTTCATGAGCAGTCTTATCCTAGAAGCTAATAACAATTTATCTACTCTTAACGAACTAATACTCACCACCTTGAACAACCTGAAAGACAATAATTCCTACATCATCGTAGCTAAAGCTTTCAAAACTGCCGTGAATGCCAGCAGTTACCTCTTCAAGAATGCTCGAAACCTAGATGTCCAGACAAACTTCCCTGAACAAACTAACATGGGTGCCACACAAGAAGACGTGCTTAACCCGAGTTTCTCGTTGCTTCAGCCTCCTCCTGTAATACAAGAAGAAAACCGATATAACAAGAATAACACGATTAATCTACTTCGCCAGATACCACCCAGACCACTCTTCAGCCAGGTGGTAACGAGTGGTCTCAGTATTATACAGAAGCCTCGGGTTAACTACAAACACTACCCACAAATCACTAAACCTGCCACTGATGATAAAACTGGGAAAGACCGACCCCGACTACGACCGTGGCAGCAACGACCATTACAGGCGCTACACCAGAAACCCCCACCTAAAAGTGACACTGTCTCCACTATTCCTTCATCTTCCACCTACGCCTCGACTACTTTACGTGAACCACCCAGCCGTCAACCATCCTCGATACCACCTGCCATCAATACAAAGTCTCACGCACCATCAGTTGACCCTACGACTCAATTTGTACCTCCTGCCACAGCCCCTGCTGCGACCGAGGGCTTCAATCCAACCAGTCAAACCATTTTTGATGTACGGATCCCCGATCCTCTCGAAGATTCGACGAATATACATACCTGACGTCTGAAGCAGAACTCCGACAGAAATGGACCGATCTACAAAGAAAATTTTCTGATTGTAAGAAAACGTTATAACCTTAAACGTAAAAATAGATCTGTAAAAAATAAAATATTCCTTAAGAAGAATCTTATCATACTTGATAATTCTTGCATTACTAATTTATCTACTCATAAACTAAGTAATTATGAATCTATAGCTTTAAATAAAGGTCTTAATTATGTCTATACGGAACCTAAAACTAACCATTTAAAACACAATCTTGAGCTTATCGATAACTTTGAAAGAAAACTTCAAATTAAATTCTTCTTTAAACAAAATACAGATAAATTATATATAGATAAAAACATTTTATACACTAAGGAACAGAAATATCCAAAAATCAACCCAATTAAAATATATACTACATGGACACCTCCTAAACCCATCCCCTCTATTACAGCTTTCTGTAATAGATTAAAATACATGGTTAAAAAAATTTCACATAATTCCAAAAATAGACCTAATATAAATAGCAAAGAACTTAAAGCATTATATACCTTGAGAAAAAATAGAAATATTACCATTAAAGCTGCCGACAAGGGGGGAGGAATAGTCATATTAGATACAATTGATTATGAAAATAAAATGATATCACATCTATGTAATGACGCGATCTATACTAAGGTCTCTATCGAAATATTTGAAAAAGAAAATCTGATACCCAAATATCAAGCCCTTATTTTGTCTTTAAAACCATTTTTAACTAAAAAACAGTTTAATTGGCTTATGGAAGTAAAAAATAATACTGGAACGATCTACGGATTACCTAAGATTCATAAGACAGGAAACCCTATCAGACCCATCATCTCTCAATGCACTAGTTTGACTAATAAACTTCATATATATATATACAGCAGATACTAAAAATAGGAGAATCCCAAATACCCAACCTTATAAAAGATACCACTGATTTCTTGAATAAACTTAAAAAATATGAAAACCAAATTAATAATGATACGTTTCTTGTCACTTTAGATGTTGAATCTCTTTATACGAACATTCCTATTGATCTCGGGATCAACTATATTATTGAACATTATCAAAACACTTTGAAATACTGGAAAGATTTTGAAATTGATGTTAAACCTATCCCCCCTTTCTTACTTAAAAATATACTCGATTTTACCCTTAAAAATTGCTATTTCTCTTTTAACGGTAATATCTACAAACAGATACAGGGGCTAACTATGGGAGGAGCTAGCTCTGTCCAAGAAGCGAATATAGTCATGCATAAATACTTCCAAAATTTTAACTTCAGTTACCCACACCTTACATGGAACCATGATAGGTTTATAGACGATCTATTTGGTATTTGGAATGAGTCCTCTGATAAATTGAATAACTTCTTTACTACCCTTAACAATTTCCATTCTAACTTTAAATTTACTATTAATAAATCTAAACAAGAAATCCCTTTCCTAGACGTTAAAGTTATTAAACTTAATAATTGCTTAAAAACAACTATCTTTATTAAACCAACTGACAGAAAATTATATTTAAACTATCAAAGTAATCATCCTCCCCATGTTAAACAATCAATCCCATTTAGTCAATTTTTAAGACTTAAACGAATAGTCTCAGACCCGCTCGATTTAGATTACCAAGTAGATGTATAATACAGGAGTTGGCGCAGGCTCATTAGAAGTCCGTTGATAAAAAAAGACCCTCTCTACGGGGTTTTGGCGCAGACTGAATAGAAGCCCGTTGACATAAAAGACCCTCTCTACGGAGGCCTTTAAAACAGGCTCAATAAGCCCGTTGATATAAAAGACTGGCTCTGAAGAATCCTGGCGCTATAGAAGTCCAGAGGTTCCGCGCCACCACGCCGTCAAGGTCAAGGTCAAGGTAACGTTCAAGGTCAAGGTCAAGGTAACGTTCAAGGTCAAAATCATGTTCAAGGTCAATTTCAAGGTCAAGGTCAATTTCAAGGTCAATTTCAAGGTCAAGGTCAATTTCAAGGTCAAGGTCAATTTCAAGGTCAAGGTCAATTTCAAGGTCAAGGTCACGTTCATGGTCAAGGTCATGTTCAAGGTCAAGGTCACGTTCAAGGTCATGTTCAAGGTCACGGACAAGACCACATTCCTAAGTTGCAAGGATGCCACTCTGGAATGCGACCACATTCCAAAGAGTCGTTGTTGCCACTCTGGTATGCCATCACATTCCTAAGTTGCAAGGATGCCACTCTGGAATGCGACCACATTCCTAAGTTGCAAGGATGCCACTCTGGTATGCCATCACATTCCTAAGTTGCAAGGTTGCCACTCTGGTATGCGGCCACATTCCAAAGAGTCGTTGATGCCACTCTGGTATGCGACCACATTCCAAAGAGTCGTTGTTGCCACTCTGGTATGCGGCCACATTCCAAAGAGTCGTTGATGCCACTCTGGTATGCGATCACATTCCAAAGTTGTGTTTGTGCCACTCTGGCATGCGACCACATTCCTAAGTTGCAAGGATGCCACTCTGGAATGCGACCACATTTAAAGTAGAATAAAGTTGGTCTGTCTCTACTAGACACAAAAAGTGGATATCTTCAGACGCTGGCATACGGGCACTATAGAATAAAAAATGAAATCAACGCGGATCTCGCCGCAAATTTATATAGCACCCCACCTCTTGTAGGGACAAAAAATAGGATCACGATTGTTGGCCTTAACACACCGAAATGTAAAGTGTCGTTTGCTGACGGCCGAGACCCTCCCACGAGGCCGACCCAAACCATTGGAGTGAAATAGCAAAAAATTAATGATCACTAATCGTATGGTGGTGGTGCGCTAGGAATAATGGACTCACTACTCCAACCACCTACGATGAAAATTTTTATATCGTGGTTCGCGGAGAAGACCCAGCGCTGGTTAGTTTCTTGATTAGTTCTGCCACCATCTGGTCTTTGCTTTGACTCGGCAACTCTTTTTTTCCATTCTTGCTTTGTATATCACGTTTCATCGTTCTATATTTCTCCTCCTCTCCCAGAATAAGTTTATATTCTTCATCGCTAATAGCCGTGTCTTCCAATGCCTTAGAAATGTGGTCATGAACAGTGTTTAGCTTACTTTCCGCCAAAATACAAATTTCGTCATGTTTTGAAGCTTTAGCAACAAACGATCGGCTAACAACATTTCCAATAATATCCAGAAAACTCGTCGCTATGGCCAAACTCTCCAGAACAATACCAGGAATAAAACCAATACCAGTGGCTAGCATAGCTGCCCCACCCACCCCAGTTCCAAGACTAACTATAGCAAGGCCGGCCGAGGCCCCATTAGCCACATCTACAACCCTCTTATACTTCTTGCACAGTTGTCCTCGACTTATCGCCTCAGATCTCAGGAATGCTTCTACTTCACCGATCTTCTGCAGACGAAACGTCTGCGACTTCGTGTCTGACGAAATTGTCGGCTCCGTAAGCGTTGGATACAAAGCCATTGTTTTTTATAGTTGCTCTATCAGTAACGTTACGTTTAACTCAATAGTTGAAGTACTTAAAACACCTCTCTTTTTTCCTTCAATTCTAAAACTCGTTTGTCCTGGAATGAATATTGCCCTGGATGCATCAAATTGTCCACTTTGAATGTCAACTGTACGATCGATGCTACCCGCGGCTGTAATAATGCGAACTGACGCATCACCGGTACTAACACCAAACATTGTAAGCTTCCAGAACCCGCACTCTAACGAAACCCCCTCATTGGCGGTTTGCAAACTTATACACGGAAAACGCGCAGCGGTCAATGGAAGAGTTTGCCACGCACTGGTGGTTACCGTTCCGGCCGCCGTATAGATATCGCGGCTGTGGTAATCGTCAGACACGAAGTCGATGTGCTGTTGAGGCACCGCGGTCAATAGCTCTGCGGTGGGCTTCGGGATGTCGTACCCCCAGTGGCCTACACCACCTAGACTGTCTATGCTGTATTTGCACATGTCTATTTCTCCGTGTTGACGGAGATACCCCCGAATCTTGTAGTGCGTGTCAGTCATATTTTTCTATACTACTGACTGTCCCTCGTGTTTAAAATATGTATAGATCTGGAAGTGGGATATTCCAAAAGTAGGTTGTGGTGGGCTGGTGGCCAAGACCATCAGCCTGAATTTTTTGTATACTCTGTCATCAGTGAAGGTGAACTCTTGTGCAGAATTAGTCAAAGTGGCAGTGGAGGAAATGAGAGCATTGTATCTCGCCGAATCGGTGGATGGAGTCCCATAAATCTTCCAGGACGTGATACGTGGTGCAGTAGGACTAGATCCCCCAGCCAGACTAACCTTCCATACTCGCACAGGCGTCGGGAATTCAATCTGTAACCAAGTCCCACTAACCTGAGCATCAAAATCGGCTCTCGATCTGGACGCCGTCTTCCACTCACCCCTCACACCCGAGTTGAAAGCCATATGAGGTGGGTTAGTGGGTAAAGATTCGTTGGCTGAGGCAATAAAACCCGTTTCGGAAACGTTTCTGGATAGGGGCGGAATATGGCCGCTGTAGTTGAGAATCTTGAGGCCCGCCGCGTATCGCCTTTCATTAGCTATCTCACTGTCTACATACCGCTTGTTAGTCAGGTACCATGGTCCCGAGGGCGGCGTATCATTATTCGTAGTGGCGTTGGTGATCAGCTGCGTCACTTGTTTCAAACTCGCGGCGTCGCTATCAGATCCTGGAATTTCTGTTGGTAGCCCAGTCACTCTTTTGCCACCCATAGCCAGATCACCGGTCATGGTACTGCCGGATTTGAGCACGCATGCGCTCCTAACGATAACATCTTGCTCGTTGGCGTACCTCTTAGCAGCTTCAGCTTTCTGGTCCGCATAGAGTCTAACGGAAGCTCCCGTCTCAGCGTTTTTCACGTCAACGTATCGTTTATTTGTCACATGCAACGGTTCTGTTGGTACTCTATCACTCTTTGTCATGTTGTCGGCGATCAGCTTCGATACTTGTGCTATACTCGTCGCGTCGCTTTCGGACGTTGCTGCGTCTGTAGGGAGCCCAGTAACTCTATTACCGCCCATGATTAAATCACCAGTCATTGCATCACCAGCTTTAAGCACGCATGCGCTCCTAACGATAACATCTTGCTCGTTGGCGTACGTCTTAGCAGCTTCAGCTTTCTGGTCCGCATAGAGTCTAACTGAAGCTCCAATCTCAGCGTTTTTCGCGTCCACATACCGTTTGTTAGTCAAGTACTTTGGTCCAGCCGGCGCCGTATCATTATTCGTAGTGGCGTTGGTGATCAGCTGCGTCACTTGTTTCAAACTCGCGGCGTCGCTATCAGATCCTGGAATTTCTGTTGGCAGCCCAGTCACTCTTTTACCACCCATGGTCAAATCACCAGTCATAGAATCGCCGGTTTTGAGCACATGCCCGCCTCTTACGATAGCATGCTTCTCGTCCACATATCTTCTAGCGGTGGTGACCTTCTCATCCACGTACTGTCTGTAAGAAGCGTCGCGGGAATCTACATACCGCTTATTCACCACATGCAACGACTCCGTGGGAACTCTATCGAGGCTCAATAGAGCGCCGGCGACCGCTGTTGACACTTGTTTCCAACTCGCTGCGTCGCTATCGGATCCTGAAATTTCTGTTGGGAGCCCAGTAACTCGGTGGCCGCCCATAACTAAACTTCCAGTCATTACGCCGCCGGATTTGAGCACGCACGCATTCCTGACGATAACATCTTGCTCGTTAACATAACTTTTAACAATAAGGTCCTTGTCATCTGCATACCGCCTAACAGAATCTCTCAGCCCCGCATTCTTCTCGTCCGTGTACTGCCTGGCATCGATAAGTTTTTGGTCTGCATGATTTTCGGCCGCGGTCGCCTTCTGGTCCGCGTATCGTACCACTTGTGCCCAACTCGCAGCGTCGCTATCGGACGTTGCTGTGTCTGTGGGCAGCCCAGTAACTTTGTGACCACCCATTTTTAGAACGCCAGACATCGTTCCACCGGTGATTTGTAAGTTGTCCTGATCTATGATGTCTGCATAAGCCTTTGTCGCGGCGTCTGTTTCCATCGTGGGCGTTCCCACGTTTGTCAGCCGAAAACCTCCAGCCGATAGAATTCCCAACATGGTATCTCCCGCCTTGTGGATGAGCCCAGCGGCGCTTATCTGCCCCCCTCCCAACCCACCTCCACCGTCTCTTCCAAATTTATCAACCGGCATTTTTTTTATATAAAAAGGATGGTGGAAGTCTAACATAGGTCAAGCACGATGTCTTCAAAATTCTTTCCGGCAGCGAGCTCTCTTAGCACGGTCAGGCAGAGATGACCACATACCACATCATCGGGCCCCTGTAGCTGAAATGTTTGAGTTCTTATGGAACGGTTTAAATATCGAGAGATTTCTAGAGGCGGATCCAGCCCATAACTATCAAAATAGACTGCTATAGGCCCATCTATCCAATAGGCGACCCAGTGAGTGCCATCGCCGGAACCAGAATCTAAATT
The DNA here is from genome assembly GCA_963556255.1 of Allolobophora icterica. Lineage (NCBI taxonomy): Eukaryota > Metazoa > Annelida > Clitellata > Crassiclitellata > Lumbricidae > Allolobophora > Allolobophora icterica. The sequence goes on from OY744616.1 coordinate 10,389,483, forward strand.
AACAACTCCACACTCCTTCTCACGAGCCGCGGCATGCAGACCATCTCGCATGAAAACACCGCGGAAATGCGGCAGCGCCCTGGCAACTTTCTCTATATCGAAGTTGCTAAGAGGTTTTAGTTTTTTTGTCCGATGTAGAGACCCGATCCTTTACACATTGGGCAACAACCACCACGAGTCTCACGCCCGAGATATAAACCAGTCCCGCGGACCTGGGCCTCGAGTTCGCGATTGTGACGCGCCGCCTCCGCCAGTGCAGCGTCGCTGGCCTGTTTGCTCTGCACAGCCTTTACTACCCCTGCGGTCCCACCAGCCACGGCACCCGCCGCGGATAACCCACCAAAAAGCAGCGGGAGGAGAGCCAGTAGTGGAAGAAATCCACCCATTTTAGTCATCTTTTTCAATTGCGTTTTGGTGAATCTCAGCTCCATGCCAACGCCTTCCGAAATCTTCTTCACGATTCGGGCGGCTTGAACTTTCGTAAGCGCGAGCTTATCGTCTCCACGAAGCTGGCCATGAGCGAGTCGGATCGTGGCACCAGTGCCGGCGCGCGCAGCTCTAGCTAATGTTTGCTTTTGCCCTTCGGTCAGTGAAAGGCCGAACGCAACGTATTCAGTTTTCATTTTTGGAAAAAATATATCTAAAAGAGGGCCTTGTATCTAAATGTGAAAAACCGATTTCTAGTAGACGACGTTGAATTTGCTGCCATCCGATTCAAAATTCAGGAGTCGGTCGCTGATCAGGACGGCATATGCTGTCGTATTATTTGGTACCCCTTCGTTAAAGTCCACCTTGATTTGTATGTCCTGTACAGAGGTTTTAAGTCGTTCAGATTGCCTGCGCACGTCCAGAACGAAGATCGGAAACAAATCTACAAATTCGATTGGTGTCGGTTGGCATGACGATTCACGCGCGTCTATGCCGCAATATTCTTCCTTGAAGTCACGTAGGGCCTTGTAAGCGCGAGAGGTTGTCCTCTTGGTGAAGTCGAGATTCATGTCAACCACGGGGTAGCGATCGGTGTTGAGCATAGCGAATATGTTGCGAACCTGTGCATGGTCAAACAGTGCCGGATTCTGGCCTTGATGTGCATTCTTTCCAGTCTGAAAAGCAACAAGAATCCAGCGTGGCTTTTCCGTGCCCGACTTAACGCTCAAACGCCAGGAAAAAGTCGTCGCTCGTGGCACCGCAATGTTGTCGCATTGCATGGCGCGGAATGCCACAGGTACCTTAACCTTTGCTTCAATCTGCTTCATAAGCATGCTTTTATACTCCAGAGCGGGTATTATATGCGGCATGAACCAGGAGAGTTTAGTCAGCGCGATCTGGCCATTGGCCGCAGCGGCTTCCTTGAAGATCGCGTCTGCGTCCCCCTGCCGGCTCAGCAGTAAGGAGTGTTTAATCCCGTATACGACTTTGTGGTAATCATCGCAAAAGCCGAATAGATGTCTTAAGGGAACGATGAATGAAAATGTGCCGATGGGGACGGGTTTTCCAATGATCATCAGTCGACGGGCCTCGAAGCCGATATTCGCAGCCGCCGCCGCCGCGGTCGTGTCCTTCTGCCAACACATGTTTAAACCTTCGCCTTTGGAGAAGTCGTCGCCGTATACCAGCATGCCTTTCATCGTCGTGGCTTGCCCAGGAGACATGACATTCTCTATCTCGGTGTTGTTAGCCAGGTATCGAATCTGAGAGAACATGTACGGGATGGCGTTGTTGATGAATGACACCAACGAGTCTGCGATGTAAGCCGCACCAGTTGATGTAAGCCTGCCCTCCACAAGAAGGTAACTTTTAGAAGGTTGCGTGAAAATGTCTTGGTTCTGGATGTCTATCTGTATGGCCTGGCCATTGTTAATAGCCGCAGGGTTTTGTGATTCATACTCGCGGTATTCAAACGATTCGATGCTATTATCATCGGGTACCGCCGAAGCGATGTCCAACATTTCACTCGGCACGTCAAACGCCGCCATTATTATAAGTAAAAAAGTTCAAGCTTCAATTATTAATCATGCTGTAAATGAATTTCATGTGTGGTGGGTAAAGCTTTTTTGCGTTTTATGAATTAGTCGGAAATTTTTTTCATTTTGCAAGAAACAGACCCCTACCACAACGACTCGGCTTTATAGTCTTGAAACCGGATCCAGCAATACGGCTGTTTATGTCAGCCATTGCCGGAACAACTGATGGCGGACTCACAGCCAGTTGTTTTAAGTATTCGATGCTCTTGTCGCTGAGCGCCTTCTCCAAAGGTGCGGGAACAACGGGCGCGGCAGATGAATTTTCATTTCGTAAATGAGCTTCATTTACGGCCGCAGCGCGTCTCGCTTTCACGGCATCAACAATTTGCCTGACGGCAGATGCTGTTGTGGCGCCGGCTTTCGCGACATTACCAACCGCCTTGGCAACGTTTGTGATTGTGCCTCTATTCGCCGAAATGAAGGAGCCTGCACGGCCAAGGAAACCCGCGATTTTGGGTATCCAGTCGAAAAGTCCACCACCCACGACACGACGCCGCTTTTTAATTCCAAGAACAAACATGAGAATATTTAAGTGTGAAAATCTACGCACTGCGGATGTGAAACCTTATAGTTACTGTCTCACCGCGGAGGTTTAATTGTTCACCATTCTGGTCGGTCAGCCACACACGAATGCCCTGTACGTTACCAGCCGGTGCAACTGGTAGGTACACCAGATTTTTCGGAGACTCGATTACCTTATAGCCGGGCGACACATCCGGGAAAAAACTGTAGATTACTGGCAGCTGGCTACCATTGCGATACGATCCAGAGATAATGTCACAATTTACCAGGATTGTGTCCACCCGGAGAATATCGACTGGATTTTCTCCCTCTTTATAACCAAGACTAAGCCTCTGAGGGTTAAAACCGAGCGTTTTCCTGATGGTAGATGCGGCCATATCTACCTTAAAAATGGGATTCGTTATCTTTACGAAGGCGCGTAGGGTAGATGCGTTAGCTCCTATAGTAATAGGAGAATTAAAGCCGAGTTGAGCAGCACCTGTCGGCAGCGGATTTTGCTTTTCTATCTGTCGACCGATTTCATCATTAATCTGTGCGATCTCGTAGCTTCCGTCGGGTAAAATGATCGTCTTCCACGTCGCACCATTGGTGAAGCTGTAGACGAACTTGTTATTTGTACTGTCAATGTTCGGGATCGAGTTATAAGTTTCAAGATTGACCAAAGCAAGCTCAAAGCGTCTTTTTGGATCCAGGTACAGCGGTGGTGAGAAAGCCGTGGTCCACCCTGTAGTATCTGAGGAAACAACTATACTAAAATTTTCCTTAGGCTGCAAAAGTTCTCGAATTTCTTCGAGCAGTTTCTCCGAGCGTTCCATCTTGTGTGCTTTATTTTATGAGCATGTTTCTATTCAATTCGAGTGCCAGCTCTTTGGAGATCGCACCGGAACGCAGTAACTCGTCAAGAATGGCGGAGATTTCGTTGCCGAGACCTGTGTTTCCCGCGGCCCTAGAGGCCACCAAAAGCTGCAACCTCTCTACCAGGGCGTTTGGATCGTTGTAAAATTGCACCGCGCCGCCTCGAATCAGCTGGAACTTTTTACTTTTCCGGCCATGAATAGGCAGACCAGACATCTGTACGAGCTTTTTGAAAGTTTCAATTGCCTGAGGCGAATATTGCTTAGTCTTAACGAAGCGTTTCGTTAACAGGCTGAACAATGACTCGTCGGCAGGAGCTTCGAGCACGAGGTTCCCACCTTTAAACACTCTTAGTCTACCAGCAGACAGCGCGACGGGGTCGACGGAGAGCTCACCCAAGGCGCTACCTTGTAATTTAAGAGGAACGGCTGGGACACTGAAACCCTTTCCCTTTTTGATGAGGCTGTGGCCCTCTATCAGTGTATCGATTCGCTTTTTATATTCCCTTAGGGCTTCGATATCTGCAGTCACCGCATCTACCTTTTCTTCGTCTCCTTGCTTATTAGCTTTCTTTTTCTCTTTGCCCAGGGTGTGGCGATTATAGTGATTGACCTCACCGATTATCTTTTCAGCACCTGCCTTGTCGGCTAAATCGAGCTCGCTCGGAGGTCTGAAACCGTGCCTTATGATTGCCTCGACGTTGAGATATTTGTTTGGATCGACTAACAATGCGTGGGGGATACGGGTGGCTGGAAGCGCTGGAAGGGCTGGAGCAGCTAATGTTCCTGCTGAATCACCGAACAACGCCGCTATCGGGTTAAAATTAGCAGACTCTGAAATCTGCGCCGGCAAATCCTGTAAAGCGCTGGTAACTTTCTGCAGCTCCTTAGACGTAGCCACCTGGGATTCAGCCGTGGCTGTGGCTATTGGTTTAAAAAGCTTTGCCGCATCGTACTGAAGGTTGGCTTCGCCGAGCTTCTCATCCACGAAACGCTGTCTCAATCGATTTCTGCGAGCTAAATAATCCTGAGTCAGGGCGTCTCGCTCCTGTTTAGACGAAACTTTTGTCCACATCGTGTTTCTATGTCGACTATATGTTGCCTATATCATGTCTTTAAATACTTGCCTTGGGCTTATAGAAGCGATCGAACCCGCAACGATATTTTCCATCGTACACTTTGGACGTCAAATCTATGACTGCGAATCCATATGGCTGGGCAGCACACTCGCTGAAGAACGTACGGAACTCATCGAAAGACATGTCGCCGCCCACGAACGTATCGTGAATGGCTCGTAAATTCTTGCTATCCTGGTTGAAGAGGACGATGAGATTAGCATTGTCACGGATCGCTTGCTTCGGAATTCGAAAATAATTCTGTGTTAAGTAGAAGCAGTCCGCGCCACCGTGTCGACCCATAGTGAAATACCTTTCGATGGGCGACTGTTTTTCAAGCATGACGTCATCGAAAACTAGAAGGCTTCTGGCATTCTTATTTAATGATTCAACTGGAACTATTTCATCTGAGCAAGAGTGAAAGGAAGCCACTTCCTTACCGGCAACTTTTTCGAGTTCTGTTATCCAGTCCCGAAGAAACTGATATTTTTCCTGTCCCAGAGACTTTGAGTATAGATAGAGCCGGTCAAAACGTAGGTACCCCTTCTTCAGAAGGAGGTTGAGTAGTAGGTTTGTTTTTCCACATCCGCTAGGCCCACAGATTATGCATCGTATGCTTGATGGCAACAACCAATGGTGGTGTTTTTTCCCATCGTCGGCTTCGAGATCGAAATTTGTTATTTCCATATAGAGACAACGAGTTATGATTGTATTCAACGAACACAATGTATTGCCTACGATGTAAGAAACATACTGAGACTTCAAATGAAACAATCGTCGAGTTACGAAACGGTCGGCCAGCCAAGAAGGGAACCTGTGCCGTCTGCGGTGCAAAGAAGAGCCAAATTTTGCCTTCTAAAGTGCGAAAGACTGGAGGTTCTCTACTGAATAGGGCCCTCAACGCTCTACCTCTACCAGAAATGCATATGAGCCTTCCATCCGGTATGTCTTCGGAAGATAATCCGGGAGGTTCTTTTCAGAACACGGGAAAGTACTCTTACTGTGGGCCATTCACAAAACTCGACAAACGGCTGTCACAGCGATATCACGGTGTTAATCAGCTCGACCGTGCGTGCCTCCACCACGATGTGGCATACGCAGTTCATAAAGATACTCCGGGGCGTAACCACGCAGATGACATCCTCGCTGCAGCCGCGTCGAAGATCGCACTCACCGATGAAACTCCGGATTATGAGAAGAAGGATGCGCGGCTGGTATCGGCCATTATGTCAGCGAAGTCGAGGCTGGGGATGGGTGTCAGAACGAAGGGCCATAAATGAGTTTCATTTATGAAAACGCAAATGAAAATCATTTGTGTATGTGTTTACCTGTTTGTAATATATAGTTTTACTGAAATGTCTAAGAACCTTTCAACTGTCTATTACAGCCCTAGAGGTTACTGGCGAGGTAAGGCTGCGGTGAAGAAACTAGCCTCAGCCGCCAAAGTTTCCGAGGCCGAGGCTCGCGATTGGTTGAAGAAACAAGCTGTGTGGCAGATTTCTCTACCCGTTCCACGCCGCATACCGCATCCAAAGTTCGATGAAAATCGACCAAACGCCGTACACCAAGCCGATCTCTTGTTTTTACCTCACGATAAAGTAGGTCGAAAGACTTGTAAATACGCTTTGACTGTTGTCGATGTTGCTTCACGATACAAAGAAGCTGAACCGTTGATCAACAAAAGTGCGACCGAAGTCGCCGCCGCTTTAAGCCGGATCTATAAGAGGGGCCCATTGACTTGGCCTCGACTCTTTCAGGTCGATCCTGGACGCGAATTTATGGGTGATTTTACACCGTTGCTGACGAAGCACGACGTTCTTGTAAGACGCGGGGAGGCTGGAAATCATCGCCAACAGGGCATCGTTGAACGCTTTAACCGTACTCTAGCTGAGCGACTTTTCGGTGCCCAGTACGCTCAGGAATTGCTCCTGGCTGCAAGGGGGTCATCCGAACGGTCAGTGGAATGGGTTCGCCGAATGCCAGAAGTTGTAGCTGCACTAAACAATGAGCCGACGCGTTTGCTCGACATGAAGCCGGTTGAAGCGATGAAAGCTGCTAAAGTGACACAGAAGCCCTCTCATTCACAAATGAAAACTCGTTTGTGGGGAATGGATGAGCCTATTCTTGGACACGACGTTCTCGTTCGATATTTGTACGCTCCCGGCGAGCTCGAGGGTGGTAGCAAACGAGCCACCGACCCTAACTGGTCGCTCACCATCCACGCTATTTTGGATGTTGTTCGGCGGGCTGGCCAACCGGCTTTATACCATCTAGTTGATGGGCCTGGCCGCGGGTTTGTACGAGAGGAGCTGATTCTGGTGCCTATGGGCACTGAGTTACCCCCCGATAGAATACTCAACCGTCGTTGATTTTGTAGTGCCCGTATGCCAGCGTTGTTATCCCGTCCGGAGATATCCACTTTTTTGTGTCTAATGGAGAGAGGCTGATCTTATTCTGCTCGTACACTCCGATCTGGTGGTCGTGGCTTCTAATCACGACTTGTGTGTGCCGCATTTCCTCTCGTTCGAACAGGCATTCTTTGTATAACTCGTGGTGCAGATCCTTCTTCACAACCGCTCTCTGAACGCCTTTTGCTTTCCTGATTTCTGAACCACCAGATTTTAAGATCGAGTACATCTTCGGACGTAATCCCACGAATTCGGCGATGGCAACTCCGTTACATTCGTCCTTGAACTTGCCCACGACTTTCTTGTTCTCGACATTGTAGTACGGGCTGTCTCTAGGAAACTCGGAGAGGTCGTATAGGTGTTTTTTATTCCACATATCGGCATAGGCGTTCGGAGTTTCCACCTGAAATAACAGGCTGTCAGTGTCTGTATATAGCAACTGGGCTTTTTCACCGTATTGATTTTTCACATCGTTGTACCAGAAGTCGTACATCAGATGCTTGCTGAGGTCGAGGACCGCCTGGCCGACATATACAGGTCTGTTTAACTTGAGCTTGCTCTTCAAACTGTGAATCGCGGCGAGTTGGTCGTTGAAGATTTTGTGTGATATGTAGGCCGGGTCGGCAGTTAGTTTACGAAGTTTGTCAACTTTTGAGGTCGGTACCAGGTTGACCCTGATTCTTTTTCTAAGATTTTCCATGGTTTTTCCGAAAACTGCATTATTAGCCAGTTTGAAGAAGTCTTTTTCAAATTCTGACGTTGCCATCGCCCTCAATTTTGTATTCATCTCGATGTATGGAGCCATCCACGCCTCCTGTCTAAATTTAATGGCACGATGGATCTTAACAACTCGTAGGCCCAACGAGTGGTATAGTTTGAGATTTCTATAATGGACCACATACCGTTCCTTAGGTCGTAGGCTTGGTACTAACTTCACATGCTTTGTGAACTTGCCTCCCAACTCGTTCATAAGCACATTCTGATAGTCGCTCAACCACTCCTCTTGGACTGTCAGGGTCTCTGGTGCTAGGGGATAGTCGCTATGTGATTCGTGGAGGTGCTCCGGGTACTCGAGATCTACTTCAAGTAGGAAGCCTTCAGGCGCATCGTCTGGAGTTTCCAACACTTCGTCGAGAATTGGACTTTCCCAGCTAAATCCTCCAACTGGCAGTGGCTGTTGCATCGCCCAGCCGTAAAGATTATTCGCGTCCAGATACATGATCCAGTTTTCTGGCTTCGTAGTATCATGATCTGGGCATTGCGGGTTGTTGGCTTTTGCGAAGCGCTTAGATACCATCGAGATTCCACCTCGGAGACCTTTCTCTACGAACAAATGCATATCTATATCGGTTAAAAGTTCGAGCTCGATCTTCGTCTTTTTCAACAAAGCGTCCCAGGCCATTCCTGGCAGGCTGAAGTAGTTAGCGGGGTCCAGACTGTAATGCTTCATCGATGTGGATCTGAAGGTCTCGAAGACATCTGCGAGTAGAAGTACATCCGTGCGGAGATACAGGTCGTGATAGTCGCCCAGAGTTTTACAGTCGAATTCGTTCCATACTCGTTGGGCGTGTTCATAATCCGCATCAGAGATGTTCTCTCGGGACAGCCTGCTGTAGAACGCTTCTTTGGGTGGAAGTCGGTCTTCTGCGAAGCGGTGGTAATCGTCAATGTGCTCGTAACAATATACGCCCTTTCGTCTCAACAGATCTAGTTTTGTGTTATCATTGTGAACGAAATTTTCCTTAATATATGCCGTTGTGACTTTCAGATCCTCTAGCGACAGGTTTCCTGATAATTTATCCAACGAGCTGTTTAGAAACTGGAGACTATCAATGAACTGTAGTTGTCCAATGTTAAATGTCATGTATTTCTCCATATTGTTTGGGATGCAGTTAATTTCAGTTTTTTCATCCTGTGCGGCTTCACAGCCTCCGATCGCTTGCATGATGAGATGGCTGTCGTAACCTCGCAGATTGTGGAAGACCACTGGTACCTTACACTTATCTGGATATATTCTAAGTTTTAAGTTACACTCGCTGTGAGCGGCACCTCGGTACTTACCGGTAATGTGGCAGTGGTCACGAACTCTATCCGCTTCGAGAGCATTTCCGCAGATGTGACAATCGATAGCTTCGCGGAATGATTGGCGATCAACTGCTGACATAACCATCTTAGCCGGGGTGGCCAGCCTTTGTTTGATAGAGTCCAGCTCGCCTTGTATTCGTTGTAGGAATTGTTGCACGGCGTCCTCTCCACGATATAAAACTGGTTTCTTGGTGCGGCCATCGTATCGAACCACTATGTAACAGAAGCTACACGGTTTCTGCTCAGCTATCTGTCTGGTGTTGCTCTCGTTGGGATTCATGGCCGCATTTAGGACTGGCACGTTCAACGCCTCAAAGTCTGCGTATATGATATATGGGGTTTGCATCTGTTTGTGGTGATTCTGGAATTTGAGGATATTTTCATCCTCTTTTGGCATCTCAATCCGCTGAGGCTTCTCACTGATACCCTGGCAATCTTTGATATGGGCATCCAGCAAGTCTTGTCTACAGAATACGTGTAGGCAGCGACGACATGGGTGTTTCTTGTGTTTGTCTTTGCTATTTTGATGAAGAATTCGGCCAAGATCTTTAATCCAGACGTAGTGGTAATCCTCACCTTTAACTAATAGTAGAAGATCGATATTATAGTCTCTATTGGTCTGCTTTGAGACATAAATCGGGTACAGCCCTTCATTCCATCCGAAGACCGATACGGACACCATCGGGTTCTGACGCTCGAACTTGCCGACATCTGTGACCTTCACTGGAAATTCTATTCCGTCGAAGTTTAGCTCCTGGAGGTGGGCACGATATTTAGTTGGGCGTTGAGGGTCCTTGTCTACTGGATACATGGCGCTTAAAATGGCCCACTCGAAGCAACGGTTGTCTTCATTCTTTACATTAACGACTGAATGATACGGGATATACTTCGGTGTTGGAAAATAGCTCTTGCCTCGGAAAGGCTTATATCTTGCAAAACTGAGGTTTAGCGCCACGACCCGCCTCGCCCTCCACCCCGACCCCTCATTGGTATAATCCTCGAGGTGTTTTAGTATTTCGGCCTTGGCCTTCCGTATAGCTCCTTGGATTTTATCCGCATTGGTAATTGGTACTGCTGTGCTTCGAAAGTAGGCGGTATTGGTAATGATGCCGGGGGGCGCGTTGCCGCCATACACATTATCAACGGTCGGTGCCAACTTTTCCAAATCAACAGTCAACACTTGTGAGTATTTCAAACCGCCATTTTTTAAGAGCTCCTCGTTTAGCTGTGCCTCGATGTTCTGCTCCATTGCACTCAAGAAAGCCAACGCATCTCCTTCCAGCCTGTGGTTAAGAGGTACTTCTGCCCGGAAGTCTCTCAGATGCTGGTTGGCGAGCTCTCTGTGCACTAGAAAGGGTGGTGGTCCACCTCTATCCTTCTTATTTAGGAGTGGGTCGAATTCTGTCAGCAAGGCCTTACGTTTTGCCCCTCTATGCTTGCGCACTGGAGGAATTGGCCTTGGAAGCAGTGGCTTCAACAAGCGCCGTTTGACCGCTTCTGGAATAGGTTCATCCAGGATTGAATGTAGTAGTGTCCGAAGAACTTTAGTCTTCGACTGTGTTAATTCAGCCAAGAGATCGTCTACGTAACTGTCCATGTTTTTCAACCTTTGCGTATATTATAAGTCACACGTTTGTTTAAATAGGCGTTGAGCTGTCATTCACTCACCAGAACTGATGTTTATGTCTATCTGGCGCTTTTTCTGTGTTAAGTAATCACTATGCTAATGCGTATACTATAAGTCATGCGTTTGTTTAAATAGGCGTTCAGCCGTCATTAATTCAAGGAAAACTGATCCACAGTTCTTCTAGCACGTTTCTCAGTAATACACAGGCTTTATGCTTCAGCGTATACTATAAGTCATGCGTTTGTTTAAATAGGCGTTCAGCCGTCATTAATTCAACGAAAACTGATGCACAGTTCTTTCTAGCACGTTTCTCAGTAATACACAGGCTTTATGCTTCGGCGTATACTATAAGTCATGCGTTTGTTTAAATAGGCGCACGGCCGTCATTAATTCGACCAAAACTGATGCGAACTTCTTTCTGGCACGTTTCTCAATATTAATCAAGTTTTGCGCGACCGCATGAGCGCCACAAGCTCTACATAAGCGGACTTCAGAATGGGTCCCAACACTACATTTACGACATTCGCGTGGTAATTTTGTTCCAGTACGCAGCTTGGCCCTATGTGTCTTACAATAGTCGTAAATACAGCTTCGGCCACAGATTTCTGTCTGGCCGATTTTAACCCATTAGTGCCCAATGATCCCATTTGGGAACAACAGTTCATCTGCCCAAATCTATTTCGTAATATACAAATGTTTTATTTAAAATACATGGGAACACATGTTTACTTATTTAACTTCTAATTAGTCTAACTTTTTCAGTGAGAATTCTACTTCCGGTCTGTAGTTTCGTCGACCAATGTGGAAAATTTTGTGTACTGACATCAAAATAATGAATAATTTCACCACAAGAGGTACTATAATTATTTTCTACAACTTTTGCCTGAAATAGTTAACTTAATGCTACATCTTACCAATTTCTTTCTTAAAATACTGATATGACCTTTTCGTGCTATGCAGTAACTTGAAGTTTGCTAGTGTTCCCTTTTGGGAACATTGGGCACAAACGACGTCTGTTCCCAAAAGGGAACACATACTAATGCGGCGTTTGTTGCCATGTATTTATGCGTATGGTTATTGTGTCTTGTTATAGGCTGTGAAGAGGAGTTAGTCACGAGCAGATGTAATGAAGATCTAGATGTAGAACCGGAAAACTGTGGTGATAATGATGTGGAGTGCACTACATTACCAGAAGCTGCCGAAATAGCTGCGTCTGATAATAGACGAGTCGATATTGTCATTGTCCCTCCATCAGCAGCAGGGGCAGTTTCTGATGAAGAAACAGTCGATAATCAGGGTGTTGGTCACCAGGTGGTTACTTCACTGTTGTCAGTGGTCACCAACCCGCTGTGTCGTAAAGTGTTCTTCGACAATTTCATCACGTCTCATGATCTACTTGACCACCTCAAAACTCTGGGCATCAAAGCAACAGAAGCAGTTCGAGAAAACAGGCTTAGACAGACTCCGCTTCAAGACACAAAAGTCATGAAAAAGACAGCGCATGTTACATGTGATAGCAAGTGTTATGGTATTGTGGGAATTGTGAAATGGAACGACAATCGCTGTGTCAATGTTGCTACAAATTACGACATGGTTTATGCTATCGGTAAAGCGAAACTTTGATGTACGACAAAGAGGGCAGTAGTTGAAGTTCCACAACCGATTGTGGTAAATAATTATCACTGCCACGTGGGAGGTGTGGATATTATGGAGTCGTTCATGGCCAATTACCGACTGACATTTCGGAATCAACATGCTCGTCATGGCAGCTTGGCGAATCCATGTGGAATTAGGAGGAACATTTGACCGGTTCTCATTTCGTCGCCACATTGTCTGTAGGTTGATGCACACTGTAAAGTCCAACACAGCTGATACAGGTCCTCGTCCCATGGAGGAGGTTCGCAGGGTTGGAGCCAGTCACCATCTTATAGGCCAGATGCAGATTCTGTATGAAAAACCGTATCCTAAGGTGCACGAAGAGTGATGTACCACTGCATCTTATATTGCTCAGTAATTCATACGAAAAAACTTTACGTAGCACATTGTTTTCAGACTGTGGTCTTTTGAGTTTGTGTAACTGTAAATCCTTTAGTTTGAAGTGCTACAACCTGTTCTTTTGGTTTACACATAAATTTTTACCCTAACACAATACAAATGATCTTGTAAATGTGCCACAATATCTGTTGATGAAATCAGAGTTATTCTTAGGCTATGTTCCCATTTGGGAACATGCTTCATCAAGCTATGTTCCCATTTGGGAACAGACTCCATCTTGGCCCAATGTTCCCATTTGGGAACAAAGCGCCATCTGGCGGCCATATATCCAATTGATGATCCGAGTGTATTTCTGACTTCGTCTCACTCAGAACACCCAGAAAATGCAATTTCACATGTGTGAGTTATGCGACCATCATTTGGGCACTAATGGGTTAAGCCAAGAGCATTTATTTAGTCCGTACGGCATCGTATTCTTGTACATACCATTGATATTCCTAACATCATCAAATCTCTAATTGGGTGAACAGTAAAAGAAAAATTAAAAAGCTCAAACTTATTTATTCTTTGGTCTTTGTGAATCTTACCGCTTGAATCTTACGGCTTGAGGTGTAATTTATTTTCCAGTTCTATATACGGATGCTGTGAGCTATTGCCGGCCAACAATCATGATCCTATTTTTTGTCCCTACAAGAGGTGGGGTGCTATATAAATTTGCGGCGAGATCCGCGTTGATTTCATTTTTTATTCTATAGTGCCCGTATGCCAGCGTCTGAAGATATCCACTTTTTGTGTCTAGTAGAGACAGACCAACTTTATTCTACTTTAAATGTGGTCGCATTCCAGAGTGGCATCCTTGCAACTTAGGAATGTGGTCGCATGCCAGAGTGGCACAAACACAACTTTGGAATGTGATCGCATACCAGAGTGGCATCAACGACTCTTTGGAATGTGGCCGCATACCAGAGTGGCAACAACGACTCTTTGGAATGTGGTCGCATACCAGAGTGGCATCAACGACTCTTTGGAATGTGGCCGCATACCAGAGTGGCAACCTTGCAACTTAGGAATGTGATGGCATACCAGAGTGGCATCCTTGCAACTTAGGAATGTGGCCGCATACCAGAGTGGCATCCTTGCAACTTAGGAATGTGATGGCATACCAGAGTGGCATCAACGACTCTTTGGAATGTGGTCGCATACCAGAGTGGCATCCTTGCAACTTAGGAATGTGGTCGCATTCCAGAGTGGCATCCTTGCAACTTAGGAATGTGATGGCATACCAGAGTGGCAACAACGACTCTTTGGAATGTGGTCGCATTCCAGAGTGGCATCAACGACTCTTTGGAATGTGGTCGCATACCAGAGTGGCATCCTTGCAACTTAGGAATGTGGTCGCATTCCAGAGTGGCATCCTTGCAACTTAGGAATGTGATGGCATACCAGAGTGGCAACAACGACTCTTTGGAATGTGGTCGCATTCCAGAGTGGCATCCTTGCAACTTAGGAATGTGGTCTTGTCCGTGACCTTGAACATGACCTTGAACGTGACCTTGACCTTGAACATGACCTTGAACATGAACGTGACCTTGACCTTGAAATTGACCTTGACCTTGAAATTGACCTTGACCTTGAAATTGACCTTGACCTTGAAATTGACCTTGAAATTGACCTTGACCTTGAAATTGACCTTGAACATGATTTTGACCTTGAACGTTACCTTGACCTTGACCTTGAACGTTACCTTGACCTTGACCTTGACGGCGTGGTGGCGCGGAACCTCTGGACTTCTATAGCGCCAGGATTCTTCAGAGCCAGTCTTTTATATCAACGGGCTTATTGAGCCTGTTTTAAAGGCCTCCGTAGAGAGGGTCTTTTATGTCAACGGGCTTCTATTCAGTCTGCGCCAAAACCCCGTAGAGAGGGTCTTTTTTTATCAACGGACTTCTAATGAGCCTGCGCCAACTCCTGTATTATACATCTACTTTACCAACTTTTAAATATGTATAATGCCTTTAAACTCAGAGAATATCCAGAATTAATACTAAAAAAAGCTATTGATAAACTTAAACTTATAGATAGAACTACATTATTGTGCTATAAAACCAAAAATAATACCATCGATAGACCCATCCTAATCCTTATTTATGAAAATAAATTTGATAAAAAAGCTATACTTAAAAGAACACTTCATAAACTCTGGCAGGAACTTCTAGCTGAAAACCCAGAATTACATACCTGTTTCAATTCTATACCAATGATTGCTTATAAGAATGGAAAAAATATTAAGAACACTTTAGTTAGTTCTAAATACCCTGCCCCTTGGTTAAACAATACAACTAACCTACATAGCATTAAAAACATAGATGAATTAAACTTGGAAAATCTTCTGGGATTACTACTAGAACAATAAAGGTTTTGTCAAGAGTCCTCCACTTGGATAAACTTTATTATTTATTTATTACCCTGTCATCCCTGTAATTTTGGTCCAAATTGACTTATGACTTTCTATTTTATTTTTTGACTTCTATCCATGTCTTATAAAATGTAAAATATCATTATAATATTATAATAAATGCTCAGGAACATACTACCCTTAAACTAACTAATACTATATTATACTATACAACTTATGCTAGTTCACTATTTCATTTCGCCAAAACTAAATATATTATTAAGCTTTATTCAAATTATTATTATATATTTCATGAACTTTTTAACGATATTGTCACCTTCTTAATCTATTGGATGATATCATTTACAAAGGACATTGATTAAATTACTCCCTACTTTAAATAGGAACCATATGTCTGTATATTACCATTACGACATCTACTGAACTTATACTAATTAAATCTAGTCAATGTTTTTCACCACACAGGCACGCCATCTAACGAATCTGTAGCAAAGTTTTTTATCACCGATACTAGGAAGGTTATGTTCATTCTAATAGCCACTCCGGTGGATATTATAGTCTCAATTTTGGTTCCGCCCGACAGGATCAACCACTGCAGCCATCGTAGCCCTTCTTCACTGCATCACTACCCTTCTGCAAATAGTGAATTTGTAATTGTGGTTTCAATGGATTTCTCAAAACCCTTTGACACTATTCGCCATTATAATATATTTCAAAAGCTAGGATCCCTCGATATTCCAAACCACATATATAATTGGTTAGTCAATTATTTTCAGGACCGTAAGCACATCACCAGATTCCAAGGGGATAGCTTCAATTAATGCTAGTGTTGTCCAAGTTCAGTGGTTGGCCCTGAATCTTATGCTGTTGAGTCATCTGATCTTCACCCTAAATATAATTTTAATCACCTGGTTAAATACGCGGATGACACTTATTTAATAGTAGGCTCATCGCATATTCGAACAGTGGTTGAAGAATATGATCACATTGCGATATGGGCTAAATACAATAACCTCAAGTTAAACCTAACCAAAACCCGAGAGATAATCTTCTTCAAAAGGTCTCAGAAAGGGTTAAACATTCCTCCCATCATTCAGGGAGTAGAAAGAGTTGTAACTCTTAAAGTTCTAGGGGTTACCCCTTGCTCCAACCTCAGCATGTCTAAGCATGTTGACAAACTCCTTACATCAAGTTCCACCTCCCTGTACGGGCTCTGGGTTTTGAGAGACCATGGTCGGTCCCCTCAGACTTTGCATGATGTAACAAGGGCTACCACTATTTCTCAACTTTTGTACGCCTCTCCGTCCTGGTGGGGTTATACCAGCAAATATGATAGGGATAGTTTATAACGCATGTTACATCGAACCATGCGCAGAGGTTTCCTCCTGGTCTCCATCCCAAGTTTGGATAACTTGATTGATGCTGCAGATGCTGGCTTATTTGAAAAAATCTGTTGCCAGCCTTACCATATTCTTCGTGGTATTTTTCTGCCCCACGACAAAATAACTACGACTTAAGGAAAAGAACTCACAATTTTACCCTTCCAGATAATGATAAATGTAATTTTATTCCTCGTGTTTTGTTCAACGATGAGTATTAACACATCCCTTTATTCTCTCCTCTTTAAGCCATTCTATCATTATTGTGTTTTTGTAATCTGTTGCTTTATTGTCAACTGGATTTCCTGAATTAAACGAATATTGATTGATTGATTGATTGATATGAAAACATAATTCATGCGCATTGTAAACATCCGGTACTACTACCAGCTAGGGCCTCCAATGTCTCCTCACGCGTATAGAGCGTACACGTTGTCCAATCATTGTTGTGTCACTGTTGTTTCTACTTCTTGTTCAAATAGGGGTTGAACATGGGAATATTTGGACCGACCCTTCCCGACATGGCCGTTTTGACATCGGTGACAAGTGGTCAGATGGCGACCACGATGACCTGGATCGGACTGGCCAGCATCGCCGGAGCCCTGTGTATGGGTCCTCTGTTCGACCGCTTCGATGGTCTGCTTGTCCTGGCCTGCGCTGTACTGTTCCAGGGTCTGGCCATAGGAGTGGCGCCCTGGTGTCATATTCTCATCGTCTTTCAGATTATGTCTGGCATTGCTTCCATTTTCATTACAGGAATCGGTGCAGGTGAGTTTTCCGTTGTACCATGCACATTTAGTATCCATGTATCCATTCACCCATCCAATTCTTCCGTCCGTCTATCCATCCATACACCACTTACGTGATGTGCGTTCTCCATCTAATTTGAAAGCCATGGTGACTGCCTTAACCATACAAATCAAACGTCTAACTCTAGCATTTACCTTTAAGAAATGTTAAAACTGTAGGATTGTTACCTGTTATCGACCGTTGCAAGTTCTCTGATGCATTTATACAAACACACATACGTACAGTAAGTTGTCATCCAGCAAGTAATCAAACTTTTGAATTGTATTGGTATATTTCCTATAATTGTCGTTGTTAACGGCTCTGTTTTGGTAATATAGGCCTACACAGGACAAATTTTGAGAGCAGTCAGGATGAAGTCTTTAATGTTCTACATCAGCCTAAAATTGTAATGAAGTGACTGCACTCTTATTCAGGATCTTTTCTGAAACTTCCTTAGCTATAAGCTAATGTGCAATAAACTCCTAAACGGTATTATACTGCTTTTCAACAAATTGTCTTGTTCTGATCATTGCGTCAAGTAGCCTATACATTTAAAGTGTTAATTAAGTGTCAGAGACGTACGGCGTTTTTATTCGTGTCTACTTATTTCAGGAAGCACTGCCATCCTCTGCATGATCTGGAAGAAAGAGCCGAAGATGATTGGTCCCATCATCCAGGTCGCCGATCTTTTCAATGGATTTGGTATGGCACTAACGCCTCAACTGATCAAACCTTTTATCGGAACACACCAGATTCCGAATATCACCAGTCCCACTGCCACTCCACAGGGTTCAAACTTTACACCATTCTTCGGAAACGGCAACCTGAACATCGTAGCGAATGATTCAACTACAGCAAACTCTTCGGGTCGGTACGAAGGACCGGAACCAGTGCAGATCGCCTATGTCCTTGTAGCAGTCCTTGACATACTTACTGCAGTCGTTTGCTTCGTGATCTGGGCCATTGACCGCGGGCAGACGAGAACCAAAAGCTACGAATCCAAAGTGAACGGCAATATCAGAAGCAGAAGTTATTCGCTCAACGAAGATGGACGGACGATAGCAGGCGAAGAATTTATAAATGAACCGATCAGGAAACGAACTAAAAGCCTTGATCAATTGGTACTTAAGAATAACTTTGATGACTATCTAACAAGACCTTCTGATCAGGCAAACCCAAACATGCGCATGCAAAATGTGTTGCTGAAAAGACAGGAGCTGCAGCAGAGGGAAGAAAACCGTATAGGAAAGAATGAAAACACAGCAGAAGCTGCAAATTTTAATCCACACCCTCTTTCCGAAATAGGCAGCTCAGTTCCACCCGTAACCTGCAGTAGAAAAATCATTCTACTCTTGATTATCGTTATACTTTTCTGCACGCTTGACGGTGGCAGGGCTGTTATGTTTACCGGACTACTTCATACAGTCCTGACCAATAATTTGCACTGGACGCCACAGGCCAGTACACTATTGGTCACGTTCTATAGCGTGACACGCGTTGTGGTACATGTTGTTGTCGTTCCACTCGCCAGATGCTTATCACCTGTCGTTCTTCTTGTGATAGATTTCATCATTCTCTTGGCTTCTTCGTGTCTAATGCTGGTCACAATAAATGCCAACCCGGTCTTCATGGTGATTGCCGTGAACCTCGTGGGCTTCGCGACGTCTAACTTTAGCCCAACTGCTCTAACTCTTGCCCAAAGTTGTTTCCAAGTGGATGGGAAGGTTATGGGAATGCTTTTAACTGCGTTTTTTGTCGGTTTCGCAACAGTTTCTCCGATCGTTGGGCTACTCCTTGATTCCTACGGTGCCATCAGCTTCCCCGTTGTCCTGCTGGTCCTCAATTTAGCGGGTATCGTTGTCTTTGCTCTTTGGTTGATTGTTGCCAGAGCCATCAGGAGCCATCATCATGGACTTCCAGCGGAAGAAATTGTGATTCAAAACGAGAAGACTCCGTTGATCGGTCGTTAACGCGGTTGATGGGTGTTCTGGAGACCATGCCGTAGGAAGGAAGGACATTAGCAAAGTTTTTAGACGCTTAATCCGAAAACCATCTGACATTCACCTGCTTCAACCCGCAGTTAATTTCCACGAACGATAGTTGGTCTATATTTTTGACGCCCATAATTGGATGGGTCCACAGTGTGACCGGACTCTAACTAATGAAACTACCGTGGAAATAAGTGACCTATGGACAAGTGCCAATTTAGTCAAATTTACTTAATATACTAGTTCAAATTGAATATTTTGAAATATTTTTCTTTCCGTTAGAATTATTTCTATTTAGTAGATAATTTTTATTCTGCAATAACTTCTATTGCAGTGTGGCCTAGTTAGTTGAGGCGCGTCATGTGAATCCACGAGGTGGGGTGTTCGAAACTCACTCTGAAGTAAATTTCTTTATTCATGCAACTTTGTTAAACTATTGGTCTTCAAACACAAATTTGTAAACACATGTTTTTTATGTTATTGTCACAAGGTTGTGTCTTGTTTACCGTTGCTCATCGAAGGTTATAACAATAAATTTTGCATTGAATTATAATTATTTTAATTATAACATTCATTAATTTTTTCCAATAAATCATTAATTCATTGATTAATATTAAAGAACGTATAATTTAGTTAAGTTTACAGTTACTTCTTTTCATGATCAAATACTAGCAATATAATTTTTCAGTGATTTAGCATTGAATTATAATTACCACCCCTATTATGTAAATCGGGAAAAACCCACACTTACTTACTAAGTTCCCACGTTGTCCAATGCTGGGATGTAAAAATCTCTTACATCACACTCTATCCTACTCTAATCCCACCCCTGCTACACCCTTTCTAGAAACAGTGTGCCGAATCTCTCTGGTCCCTCTGGCAACCGGACTCGGACTTCCACTGGACTCCGTACTCTGTAGGCTTACAACCCCACTGATTCCGCGCAACACTCTTGAATAAGCTGGTTACCCTTCGCATAGCATTTTGTGTAGCGCTCTAGCACTTTGGAGTTTACGATTACGATTACGAATTGAAATAACGACAAGAAGAACCTTAAAATGCGCTTCTTCAGACCGTTGTCATATTTGAGAAAAAGTCACCGAAACGGTTATCGACTGTTACTTAACACTTGAGCATCTAGTGTGTGCTAATTAAATCGACTGGGAATTTTGGGAAACCAATGCGGCTCGTCGTTAAAGTGTTAATCAGATGCAGAAACTGTTATGTAAACGATTTCGTTTAACATCTTGAACAAGACCTAGCAGAGACTTGAATGCCTTGTGTTTCAAGTTCTCAATCCAGAGATTCACAGAACTGATTGAAGCCTGATTGTGTATCTCTATGAACGATTTTTTTGTCGTGGTTTTTCAATAAGTCAATCAGTCGATCGGAATTTACATAGCGCTCCTTCAGAGATCCCTATTCAGATGCGCTCAGTTATTCTCTTCGCTGAGCTTTCTTGCGGAAACGCAGATTTCGGTAACAGTTCTATGTCAGACTGATGCTTGCTGTGGAAGTTACTGAATTGATATAACTAAATAATGGAAAGTATAGGTCTATAGAGTCCGCGCTAAGTTACGATTTAATCTTCGGATTTATTGGAGTTTTTGACTGTCCACTACAGGCGCTGTTTTTATTAGAAATCGACAATGCCGTGGGACTCGGCAACCAGTTGAGTTTTTGCGAGAGTGCTCTGACCTGCATGGTCTTCGGCGCAAAGGAATGTTGAATTTAAAGTATTTGACAGATGATGAATTGATGATGTGCAGCTGTATAAACTGTTTCCATAGAATCTTTCTTTGAGGGTGTGCCCAAACAGTTGCATGTGTGGGGAGATGACAGAAATCGTACAACGTCGGCCAGAAATTTCACAAGAGGTGCATGGGCGTCCGGATCGGTGGGCAAGGGGCCTAATTCCCCCGATTTTTAAAATTGTCTCGTTTTCTGTTTTCATGCGAAAACATCATTTTGTCCCCGTAAAATAAGTTTTGCTCCCCTAGAAAATGTGTGTCCCCTCTAGAAAAATTCCTGCGGTCGCCCATGAACAGCTGGCCTCTTGATTACCGTTGCCTACAGATACGAATTGATAAGCCTGCGAAGACCGTAATATGAATTTGGATGCCTGCTGGTTGTACCGCATCGCTTCGTTACCTATTTAGTTACAGCAATAGAATCGTAATGGTTAACTGTAATCTCGCGATTTCTATATCACACAAAAAAGCGACTTCAGATATTTGAGAAGAGTCGCGTGAAATTCAACGAGGGAGAGGACATGTAGGACACTGATTCATTCAGTAGTGCTGCGTCAAGTGAGGAGGAAAAGCAACGTGAAATGGCGAATTGCAATATGACATTGTTTGCATATATTGTATGTATGACATGTATGCATGTATGTTTGTATATATGTTTGTACGCATGTGTGTACTTATGTACATTTGTATGTAAGTAGACATGGTACGAACGGAGAGGCGAACCTACGAATGGATACGTTAATCTATAAACGGATGAAGAAATGGATGGATGGATGGAAGGATGTTGGTTAAAAGAATTTATGGAAGAATGAATGGATGTATGGATGTGCAAGTGTCTGCGTATGTAGTAGTTGTGTATGTATTTGTGTATATGTCTCTTTTGCGCGCCAAGAGAAACAATGCATGTACGTGAGGTTCATAATGCTTCGTATTTTTTTCAATACTGAAATGCTGAAGATGATGACAACATTACTAGTGCTGCTGGTGGCAATGTAATTTTCTACCATACGAGCATCAAAAACCCTTTATTTCAGCGAATCGACCTGCAGTCGGCAGCACTTCATCAGTCAGTAAAGCAGCTGCTTGAAATGACCCGCACAGGTTCCTGGAGGTCGTTAGATTTTGGACGACGTAGTAATTATATAAAATCAGTCAGACCATTTCTCAAGTCTACAACTCTTGCACTGAAGAATTTTTGCCCTAAAGATCGATTTGGTTATATCATACATATCATACATCGTGTGATTCACATATATATCGTATGATATATTGTTATGAGTTGTCTAGGGGTATGAACAGTTGCCAACCGCATTAGGTTCAAATTTAACTTTACGGCGTATTTGAAAGCAAGAACAGGTCCGTTAGGCAAACTAGGCAGCCGCCTAGGGCCGCCGATTTTTAGGACCGCCAATTTTCCATTTTTCAAAAATTATTTCATTATTATTTGCTAGGTGGAAGTGTTATAGTGTTGGTGTAATAAATCGCGCAGGTGTAACCGTGAATTGCTAAAAGAAAAAGGTCGTGACATCATTTGTGAGGCGAATGACTAAAAAGGTCATAAACTTTTTTTTAAAGATGAAATTCCAAAAAAGAGGGACGATATTACCATGACGAAAATCTAAAAATTTTGGACGGGCCGCCGGTTTGCCGGTTTGCCTAGGGCCGCCGGTTTGCCGGTTTGCCCAGGGCCGCCAAATGTCTTGAGTCGGGCCTGAACAAGAATCACGTGTGCGAACGTCAAAAGTTAGCCTCACCCGGCGACAAGATAAAGCGAAAATGTCGAAGAGAAAGACGAAACCAGAATTCGTACAACGACAAACAACAACAACAACGACAACTGCAACATATATAGATAATGCATGATACTTAGAATCCTTTTGGAGTACGTTCCAATGAGAAAGGAAGATAGATAGCTAGAGAGAGAGAGAAAAACAAATACCATGATGGAAAGCAGAAGGAGCCACGTGAAAGAGTAAAACTTTAGTAGGCGTAGACTTGAGAGACTGGTCACATAACTTTATTTTTGAAGAAAACTAAGCGTCTGGTTCAGAAAAACAAGCTCTATGACCAAGATAGCTAGTGAGTTCGAAGCGAGAGAGACAGGGAGACAGAGAGAGACAGAGAGAAAGAAAGAATTGCGAGGGCTAGACAATGAGATAGATAGATAGATATAGATAGATAGATAGATAGATAGATAGATAGATAGATAGATAGATAGATAGATAGATAGATAGATAGATAGATAGATAGATAGATAGATAGATAGATAGATAGATAGATAGATAGATATAGATAGATAGATAGATAGATAGATAGATAGATAGATAGATAGATAGATAGATAGATAGATAGATAGATAGATAGATAGATAGATAGATAGATAGATGGATAGATAGAGACAGACAGACAGACAGACAGACAGATAGATAGATAGATAGAGACACACACACACACACACTGACACACAAACAGAAATACAAATGGAGAGAAGAATAAGCCACGAAGACAGTGAAACTTTAAAAGGTAAAAGTGACAGAGACGACGACATGCATCGTGTGAAAGATGGCAGCCAGCGAAGAGCGAGATGCAGAGGGAGCGAGAGAGAGAGAGAGAGAGAGAGAGAGAGAGAGAGAGAGAGAGAGAGAGAGAGAGAGAGAGAGAGAGAGAGAGAGAGACGGACGGACGGACGGACGGACGGACGGACGGACGGAGGGAGACAGACCAATAAACGGACAGATACAGAGTACAGACCGCTGAAGAAACAGCGGAGTCCTTGCCCTTGAAGGACACCATTCGAACTATCTTTCGACAGGTTACACAGAACAGAATACGTCTTCGTAGCCAGGGTCTTTTATATCCCACTTAGCAAGGTCCGAACTCTCGATCTCGTGGTTTTTATTTAGGCCTACACGATACAGAGCAACGATCGTCTAAAGGCCTTTGATATCAATTAATTGCCTACGCCAGATATATCCCACTACCCAGCGCATGACAAACAAGGCGCAGTAAATACCTTTCTTTAAAGCGTTTTCTGCAGCAGAAATTTCGAAACAAAAGTGTCACCATTCACTGAATTTTACTTTCAAGTTATTAATTAAAAGGCCAGCTTACTTCTGGACAGTGACGTGGTTGTGGTAGAGGTCCAGCACCGCCTATCGCGTGTTCTGTAGTTCGTACGTGTCGCCCAACAGATGCGAGAACTTGCCAGCGGTTGGACGTGGCACGGGTGAATTCGATACTTGTAAAGTTGGGCTTGTGTTGTAGCTTGGGAAAATTTCTTCAGAATCGTATCGCCATGCAGAAAGAGAGTTTCTGGAGATGGTTGAAAACTGTTGCAGTCCTGCTGGCAACAATGAGCTCCGTAAGTCATTCATCGTTAAATGCGTATTTTAGTTAGATAATATATATATATATATATATATATATATATATATATGCATATATATAATACATGTTAATACTTATTCTCATCATCCATCCTGCCTCACATTTTCTAAATATTTCACATTCTATAAAACGTAATACACATGAAAACATAATTCACACATTGGAACCATCCGTCCCTGAAAGGATATTCTGATTCACCATGCATCGTCTGATTATAAAAGACCCTAAACACCGGGTTTTTAAAGTAAATCCTTACTTGTGTATTTCATGAGAATATTTATGTAAGATATGCATTCTAACATTTACATAACACCTTTAGCAAACTAAGAAAATAACTTTATAAAATGCATCTGCTGAATTTGCTATGTCAGATTGACAATTAACAGACTTTTATCGCACCGGTAGACCATTCTCAATTCCAACGGACGAAGAAACTTTTTATGGCGCACCAAATTCAAACATGCCAAAAGAGTCCATCGAAGCAAAGGAACAGCAGCTCACTCGGAAAAACGACCTAACTTCTTTCGGATCTGCACGCATTTTATAAGTTTTTATGTTCATCAAGACATCTTGATATCAACATATAAACTTATTTGATCTGAGTGAAATGAGTAGAGCTATATAAATGTTCGTTTACAATTACAATCTTGTATAAGTTATTGCACCTTTCAAGTATCGCATAGAAACGCCGCTCCCTATGTTGTATTAAAGGTCACTAAGAACACCTGTAAGGCACATTAGTACCACCACCTCATGCGTAAAGCCTATACGCTGTCTAATAGCAATCGTGGAACTTGTTTCTGCTTTTTGTTCAAATAGGGGTTGAATACGGGAATATTTGGTCTAACCTTTCCCGACATGGTCGTTTTGACATCGGTGACAGATGGTCAGATGGCAACCACGATGACCTGGGCCGGACTAGCCAGCATCGTCGGAGCCCTATGTATGGGTCCCCTCTTCGACCGCTTTGATGGTCTGCTTGTCCTGTCCTGCGCTGTACTGTTCCAGGGTCTGGCCATAGGAGTGGCGCCGTGGTGTCATATTCTCATCGTCTTTCAGATCATGTCTGGTATTGCTTCCATTTTCATTGCAGGAATCGGGGCAGGTGAGTTCTCCGTTGCACCATGCACATTTTATATCCATGTATCAATTCACCCATCCAATTCTTCCGTCCGTCTATCCATCCATACATCACTTATGTGAAGTGCGTTTTCCATCTAATTTGAAAGCAATGATGCCTGCCTTAACCATACAAATCGAAAGTCTAACCGAAGCATTCACCTTTAAGAAACTTATGAACTGTAGGATTGTTTCCTGTTATCGAAAATTGCAAGTGCTCTGATATATTTATACAAACACACATACGTACAGTAAGTTGTCATCCAGCAAGTAATCTAACTTTTGAAATTGTATTGGTATATCTATATAAATAAAGCCAGCTTTCTGTGTGTCTGTGTGTGTGTGTCTGTCTGTCTGTCTGTTTGACCGGGCTTAACTTCTACAATTTTGCACCTTTTCACTCGAAACCTTCACTAATGTGTCGGCCTCGGCTTCGGACACCCAGTGGAGGGGTTCGCGTCCCCCGTTTTCAACCCTACCATGGTGAAAATGCCCCAAAACGCTACCCACCCGACCGTCCATAACGCGCAAGCTCGCCTATTCCACTGCCAAGCGGTTCTATTTATGGCGCCGGTATTCCCCAACGTCATTAATAATCCGCTTAACGACACCGCGGTTCTATTTATGGCGCCGGTATTCCCCAACGTCACTAATAATGCGCGTAAGTTGTTTACTTTCGCACAAAATATAATGACGATCGATTCGAAGTATATTCATCGTTTTACAGCAAAGTTTTAACACATGTATGTTCAAAGATAAAGATCTAAATTATTTACAGTATATCAAACAACCAGTCTGCTCTACTAAGGGCGAGGCCGACTACAGACCGGCAGTGAGGGCTAGCTTTCTGGCGTTTTCTTTAACACGCCAACGCCCGGTTCACCCTCTTCGACTGCGAAGCAGTCAGTCCACGGGAAACTGCGAAGCAGTCTCCCCCACAGGTCGCCAGACGCCACAAGGGCCTCAAAGACTGCGAAGCAGTCGCCGCCAGAGGGCGACTGCGAAGCAGTCACTTCACGGCAGAGGTCGCTAGACGCCAGAAGGCGTATACAAGACTGCGAAGCAGTCTCCGCTGTACGCCAGAAGGCGTCTACAAGACTGCGAAGCAGTCTCCCCCACAGGTCGCCACACGCCACAAGGGCCTCCAAGACTGCGAAGCAGTCGCCGCCAGAGGGCGACTGCGAAGCAGTCACTCCACGGTAGAGGTCGCTAGACGCCAGAAGGCGTTTACAAGACTGCGAAGCAGTCTCCGCCAGAGGTCGCCAGACGCCACAAGGGCCTCCAAGACTGTGAAGCAGTCGCCGCCAGAGGTCGACTGCGAAGCAGTCACTCCACGGCAGAGGTCGCTAGACGCCAGAAGGCGTCTACAAGACTGCGAAGCAGTCTCCGCCAGACGTCGCCAGACGCCACAAGGGCATCCAAGACTGCGAAGCAGTCGCCGGCAGAGGGCGACTGCGAAGCAGTCACTCCACGGCAGAGGTCGCTAGATGCCAGAAGGCGTCTACAAGACTTTCGAAGCAGTCTCCGCCACAGGTCGCCAGACGCCACAAGGGCATCCAAGACTGCCAAGCAGTCGCCGCCAGAGGGCGACTGCCAAGATTGCCAAGCAGTCGTTGTTGTTGTTGTTGTTGTTGTTGTTGTTGTTGGTGGTGGTGGTGGTGGTGGTGGTGGTGGTGGTGGTGGTGGTGGTGGTGGTGGTGGTGGTGGTGGTGTGAAACTTATAACCCCGGGCAACGCCGGGTAATCCAGCTAGTTTCCTATAATTGTCGTTGTTAACGGCTCGGTTATGGTAATCTAGGCCTACACAGGACAAATCTTGAGAGCAGTCAGAATGAGTCTTTAATGTTCTACATCAGTCTAAAATTGTAATAAAGTAACTGCACGCTGATTCAGGATATTTTCTGAAACTTCCGTATCTACAAGCTAATACGCAATAAACTCTTAAACGGTATTTATACTGCTTTTCTACAAATTGTCTTGTTCTGGTCATTGCGTCAAGTAGGCCTAGCCTATACCTACATTAACAAACGATGAGAGTGTATTGACCATGTCAGGGACACCCAGTATGAGAATTGTAGGAAAAAGACTGCGGAGGGGGTTAGACTTTGATTTACATGGAGTTGGAGTGTGCAATGAAGACTTTACTGTGGGGTCTTAAGAAACACTGGGGGGCTAAACCCCCAAAACCCCCCGACAATTCTCACCCTGGGGACACCAACGTAGATCTTCGTTAAAGTGTTAATTAAGTGTCGGACACGTAATGTGTTTTTATTCGTGTCTACTTATTTCAGGAAGCGTTGCCGTCGTCTGCATGATCTGGAAGAAAGAGCCGAAGATGATTGGTCCCATCATCCAGGTCACCGATCTTTTCCAAGGAGTTGGTTCTGCACTAACGCCTCAACTGATCAGACCTTTTATTGGCAAACACCAGTTACCGGATATCATTAGTCCCACTGCCACACCAAACGGTTCAAACGTTACGTCTTTCTTCGATAACTCCAACCTGAACACCGTAGCGAATTATTCAACTACAGCAAACTCATCGGGTCGGTACGAAGGACCGGAACCAGTCCAGATCGCCTACGTCCTTGTAGCTGTGCTTGACATACTTACTGCAGTCGTTTGCTTCGTGATCTGGGCCATTGACTGCTGGCATACGAGAACCAAGAGCTACGAATACAGAGTGAATGGCATTGTCAGAAGCAGAAGTTATTCGTTCAGCGAAGATGGACGGACGATAGCAGACGAAGAATTTATAAATGAACCAACCAGGAAGCGAACTAAAAGCCTTGATCAATTGGTACTTAAGAATAACTTTGATGACTATCTAACAAGGCCTTCTGATCAGGCAAAGCCAAACAAGCGCATGTCAAATGTGTTGCTGAAAAGACAGGAGCTGCAGCAGAGGAAAGAAAACCGTATAGGTAACAACGAAAACACAGCAGAAGGTGTAAATTTTAATCCACACCCTCATTCCGAAATAGGCAGCTCAGTTCCACCCGTAACCTGCAGTAAAAAAATCATTCTTCTCCTGATTATCGTTATACTTTTCTTCACTCTTGAAGGTGGCAGGACAGCTATGTTTAACGGACTACTTTATACAGTCCTAAACAGTTATTTGCACTGGACGCCACAAGCCAGTACACTATTGGTCACGTTCTATAGCGTGACACGCGTCGTGATACATGTTGTTGTCGTTCCACTCTCCAGATGCTTATCACCTGTCGTTATTCTTGTGATAGATATCATCTTTCTCTTGGCTTCTTCGAGTCTGATGCTGGTCACAATAAATGCCAACCCGATCTTCACTGTGGTTGCCGTGATTCTCGTGGGCTTCGCGACGTCTAACATTGGCCCAACTACTGTAACTCTTGCCCAGAGATGTTTCCAAGTGGATGGGAAGGCTATGGGAATGTTAATCGCTGCGCTTTGTTTCGGTGTTGCAACCGTATCTCCGATCGTTGGGTTGCTCCTTGATTCCTACGGTGCCATCAGCTTTCCCGCTGTCCTACTGGTGCTCACTTTGCTGGAAGTCGTTCTCTTTGCTCTTTGGCTTGTTGTTGCCACAGCCACAAGGAGCCATCAGTATGGACTTCCAGCGGAAGAAATCGTTATACAAAACGAGAAGACTCCCTTGATCGGTCGTTAACGTAGTTGATGGGTATTCTATCGACAATGCCGTAAGAGAGAGGTGCAGTTTCTAGCTCTGAGACGCTTATTCCGATAACTGTGTGAGGTTCGTCAGCCTCAATCCGCTTTTAACTTTCACGAACTGTGATTGGTCTATATTTTTGACGCCCATAATTCTGATGGGCCCACAGTGTGACCAGATTCTACCTAATTAAACTTCCTTGGATAGTAATTGACCTATCGAAAAGTGCCCTATCTCTCTGGTCTCTCTGGCAACCGGACTCGGACTTCCGCTGGACTTCGTTCTCTGTATAACCCCACTGATAAGACACACCACTCTTGAATAAGCTGGTACCCTTCGCTTGGCTTTAATGTAGCGCTGTAGAACTTGGAGTTTACGATTACGATTACGAAGCAAAATTACGACAAGATCAACCCCAACAAGCGCTTCTTCAGAACATTGTCATATTTGAGAAAATGTCACCGAAACGGTTATCGACTGTTACTTAACATTTTGTCGTCTACAGTGTGCTAATTAAGTCGACTGGGAATTTTGGGAAACCAATGCGACTCGTCGTTAAAGTGTTAATCAGATGCAGAAACTGTTATGTAAATGATTTCGTTTAACATCGTGGTGGCTCAGTGGTAAGTTCGGCGCCTTGTGACCGGAAGGTTGCAGGTTCGAATCCCACTCTAGCCGCTGCGTTCGGACCTTGGGCAAGTCCTTCACTCGCAATTGCTCGTGGCGCTTCGGCGTGAAAATTCCGGCACAGTATCAAATGCTGTAGTCGGGAGCGCCTCTGAGTAGTAGTTGACTTCGAGAGGCGCTATAGAAATATCCTGAATAAATAAATAAATAAATAAATGACCGAGTAGTGTCTTGATTGCTTTGTGTTTCAAGTTCTCAATCCAGAGAATTACACAACTGAATGAAGCCTGATTCTGTCTTGCCATCAGCAGTTGTTATCGTGGTAATTCGGCCAGTCAATCGGTCAATCGGAATTTATATAGCGCCCCTTTCAGATCCATATTCAGATGTGCTCAGTTATTCTCTTCGCTGAGCTTTCCTGTGGAAATGTAGATTTCGGTAATAAGGAGTTATATGTGAGATTGATGGTTGCTATGGAATTTACTCGGTTAATTACAGTAACATGACTAATTAGTGTAAAGTATAGGTCTATAGAGTCCGCGCTAGGTTACGATTTAATCTTCGGATTTTTGAGGTTTTGACTTCCATTACAGGCGCTGTTTCATTAGAAATCAGCGAGACCGTCGGACTCGGCATCCAGTTGAGGAGTCTATCCGAGAGTGCTCTGACCTGCATGGTCTTCGGCTCAAAGGAATGTTGAATTTAGAGTATTTGAAAGAATGATGATGTGCAGCTGTATAAACTGTTTCCGTAGAATGCTTCTTTGAGGGTGTGCCCAACAAGTTGCATTGTGTTATGAAGATAACAAACATCGTACAACGTCGGCCAGAAATTTCAGAAGTGGTTGCCTCTTGAGTTCCGTATATAGCCTGTAGATAAAGTTTACGAAGTGGTAACCCTGCCGAGGCCGTAATATGAATTTGGATGCCTGCTGGCAGTAAGGCTCTGCTTCCTTGCCTATTTAGTTAAAGCTGTAAAAATCTAAAATAGTTAACTGTAATCTGGAGATTTATTTTTCGACCAAATGCGAATTAAGATATTTGAGAAGAGTTGCGTGAAATTCAACCATAGAGATAGGTCAGGACACTGATTTGTTCAGGATTGCTGCGTCAAGTGCGGAAGAAAAACAACGTGAAAATGGCGAATTGCAATATGTATGTACACATTGTATTATTGTATGTATGCACGTATGTATGTATATATGTATGCATGCATGTGTGTATTTATGTACGTGTGTATGTAAGTAGGCATGGTACGAACGGACGGAAGGACTTACGGATGGATAGGTTAGTGAATAAATGGATTAATAGATGGACGGATGGAAGGATGGTTGCTTGAAAGAATTTACGGAAGGATGAATGGACAGTGTTTAATCTAGACGTCTTTGGGGGGGGGGGAAATGTCTCCCCAGGATTTATGTTTCCCCCAGAGGCCAGCAATATTACAATGTAGAGACCTTTAGGGGAGGAAAATTCCCTCCCCCAGTGTACATGCGGATACATGTTTCCCCCTTCAGAGAGATGAATTCCTAAAAAATATCATCAACCTTTTATGAGAGAGTAATCGCAGTAGAAGAAGTTTAAAAAATCGGACGAATGACTAAAAAAAGGTCATCAACTTTTTTTGAAGATGAAATTAGGAAAAGTCAAAAACTTTTTCAAGATGGATGAAATTACAGACAAAAATCTTGTGTAAATTCGTTGGTCCCCTCCCCCAGAACACTTGTTTCCCCTCCCAGAAGAGGGGGACTAGATTAAACACTGCTGAATGGATCTATGGATGTGCATTCATTTGCCTATGTAGTTGTGCATGTATTTTTTTTTACATGTCTCTTTTACGCACCAAGAGAAACAACGCATATAAGAAAACTTCACTGATTCTGTGAGGTTCATAATATTTCGTATTTTTCTCAATACTCAAATGCTGAAGATGATTCATATGTAAAAAATTATGTATGTCGTATGATATATTGTTATAAGCACTGGCGTAAACCTGTCCAAAATATTGGGGGGGAGAGGGTGTGGACCAGAGATAAAAAAAAGTTTTTTCAAGATGAAAAGTTGTTTTGTTGTTGCTGTTTTTTTCTCGTTTAATTTAGTTTTTATGTTTTTTTTTAATTTTCGAATTTCGGATCATAAAATCATGAAAAATGGCATGAACAAGAGCTCCAACTCATTTTAATTCATTTGCGATTTCCGAAAATTAAAATAATTAAATCAATGTTATTAAAGTAACGTCTACAAAAATAAGATATTTGCTTAAAAAACAAAAAAATTGCGGTTTTCTTTTTTATGTTTACAACCAAAATCCGAAAAACCATTTCACCTCTGGTCAGAAGAGACTTCCGTTTTTACGTTAATGCGTATGAAATGGGGCGTTTTGTTTACATGTAAATTTGTTTCATATTGAAGATATTGAAGATAAAAATAAATCTTTGCTTTCATTATAAATTTCTGATAGTATTTCGGTTCTGTGTCTCTGTTTTTCTGTTTACGAAGAAAATTGTCTACATTGAAACATACTATTTTAATATTTGAAGAAATTCTCCTCTCGATTTGGGAGGAGCATCGCCCCGGCTCCTCAATTATTGGGGGGCACGTGCCCCGGCTGCACCCCAGAGCCTACGCCTATGGTTAAAAGTTGTCTAGGGGCATGAACAGTTGCCAACAGCTTCAGGCTCAAATTTAGCTTTACGACGTATTTGCAAGGAAGTGTCACGTGTGCGAACATCAAAAGTCATCCTCACGCGGCAACAACATAAAGCGAAAATCTCGACGAAACCAGAAGTGGTACAACGACAAACAACAACAACAACAGCAACAACAATAACAGCAACCTATGTATATATAAATATGTAACGCATGATCCTTACAATCCTCTTCGGCTACGTTCAAATTGTGCATTACCCTACTTTAAATTTATCTTGCCCTGATGTCAGTAACATACGTTACCGTAGTATATAGCAGAATCTTCCACTTACAAACACACCATGTCTCAAAATTCGAAACCATTTCATCTACACCAGTTAACATCCTTGTGACGTATCAGTTTCTAAGCGTGATATGCTTCTGATGCGTACTGTTGTTGAATATTAATAAACCCTCTGGCTGCCAGTTGCCGCTAGCGACCTCTAATGCGCACTCTTTACAATGAGGTTTCCACGAATTTTAAACTAAGAAGGTCATACTAAATTTCACGCACATTGGGAAACACATTTTCAAATTGCTTTTAAACCGTCCTAGGACGGGCAAACATCTAGGATATACATACGTATATATATATATATATATATATATATTAACCATATATGAACATATATGGTGAGTCATTTCAATTGTGCTCAGATACAAAAGATATTGTCTTGTAAGATATCTTTGTCTGACATGCTACAGGGAACCCTGCTTCTCTGGATAAACCTGATTCGGAACACATCATCCATACGATTTCCTTACATCCCAGTGCTATATCAGTTGCTTAGACCGTTAATGACCACGTCCTTTTTGGCCCTAGTGTACTTTTATTACAAGGCCTCAATGTGCAAAAGAACAGCAAAAATCTGGCCACAGAATAAAAGGTGGTCATTAACGGGTTAGAGTTGTACGTCGTGTTGCGTGTTTGTCAGGATGCAGCAGTTTGAACCAAGGAACTTCGACCTTGCGTGGTTATGGTCTTTTCACTTTCATTTGCAGCTTGTAGTTAGCGTACAGTTTCAGATTCTATCAGCCGGTATTCTTTCCACATCACCAGACCATCAGAGTCTTCGCTTGAAGACTCTGACCTTACACTCAAGGATAGTTTTGTTTCATCACGCCTAACTAATTTGTAGTTTTGAAGTTACTTTACAATATTATGGCATGCTGAGGGTAGCTTAAATGCACTCACCGGTGTTTGTGTTTTCAGACTGAGGTCCTTCAGACCGATGTGATAAGCACCTGCAACAGGAGCAATCGTAGGGCATTTGACCTACCAAGTGCTGAGGTAGTTGTAAAGTGAGAGAAGCAAAGAGATAGCGACAGAGAATGGGAATATTGCGAGGGAGAGAAAGAAAGATAGCTAGAGAGACAAACAGATAAATACGATGTTGGAAAGAAGTAAGAGCCACAGACAGAGTAAAATTTTAGTAGGCGTAGACTTGACAGAGACGGGTTA
The DNA here is from genome assembly GCA_963556255.1 of Allolobophora icterica. Classification (NCBI taxonomy): domain Eukaryota; kingdom Metazoa; phylum Annelida; class Clitellata; order Crassiclitellata; family Lumbricidae; genus Allolobophora; species Allolobophora icterica. Next base: position 10,423,370 of record OY744616.1, read on the forward strand.
CATAACTTTATTCTTGAAGAAAACAAAGCATCTGATTCAGAAAAACAAGCTCTATGAGCTAGAGTGTTAGAGAGACCGAAGCGAGAGAGACAGAGAGAAAGAAAGAGAAAATTGCGAGGGCTAGACAATGAGATAGATATAGATAGATAGATTAAATAGATAGATAGATAGATAGATAGATAGATAGATAGATAGATAGATAGATAGATAGATAGATAGATAGATAGATAGATAGATAGATAGATAGATAGATAGATAGATAGATAGATAGATAGATAGATAGAGACAGACAGACACACAGACAGACACTGACAGACACACAGACAGACACTGACAGACTAACAGAAATACAAGTGGAGAGAAGAAGAAGCCACTAAGACAGCGCAACTTTAACAGGTAAAAGTGACAGCGACGGCGCAGAAGAAAAGCATCGTATGAAAGATAGCAGCCGACGAAGAGCGAGATGCAGAGGGAGAGAGGGAGACAGACAAATAAACGGACAGATACAGAGTACAGACCGTTGAAGAAACAGCGGGGTCCTTGCCCTTTAAGGCACCATTCGGACTATATTTCGACAGGTTACACAGAACAGAATACGTCTTCGTAGCCATGGCAGGGTCTTTTATATCCCACTCAGCAAGGTCCGAACACTCGATCTCGTGGTTTTTATTTAGGCCTACACGATATAGAGCAACGATAAGTAAAGGCCTTTGATATCAACGAATTGCTTTCGCCAGAAGCGTGTTACTCCCACTCCCCGGTCTTGACAAATAAGGCGCAGTAAACACCTTTTTTAAAAGCGCTCTGTGAAGCAGAATTTTCGTAACAAAAGTTTCACCATTCACTGAATTTTAATTTCAATTTATTAATTAAAACGCCAGCTTACTTCTGGACAGTGACGTGGTTGTGGCAGAGGTGCAGCACCGCCTATCGCGTGTTCTGTAGTTCGTACGTGTCGCCCAACACTTGCGAGAGATTGCCAGCGGTTGGACCTCGGACGGGTCGAAGTCGAAACTTGTAAAGTTGGGCTTGTGTTGTAGCCTGGGAAAATTTCTTCAGAATCGTATCGCCATGCAGAACGAGAGTTTCTGGAGATGGTTGAAAACTGTTGCAGTCCTGCTGGCAACAATGAGCTCAGTAAGTCATCCATCCTTTCATACGTATGCTAGTTAGGTAATATATATATATTTGTATATATATATATATATATATATATATATATATATATATATATATAAAATTCATATTAATACATTGTTAATACTTATTCTAATCATCCATCCTGCCACACGTATTCTAAATATTCCACATTCTATAAAACGTAATACATCATCGCGTCTATCTTAACACACCTGATAAATATCTCGCTTTATTCTTCGCATGTGCCGCACCAATAAGAAACCGCCGTTATAAACCCTCTTCCTAAAGTGCTATAATCTATCGGATTATCAACCGATCTCCGTGTTGCCCATACTACCGAGACTTGTTGAACGCTTCATCTTCCGCTCTCACGTCTATCCTGCATTCGTGGTGGAACAGACCGTAGAATCTTTGGCGGATCAATTTCGGTTCCGCCCAACAGGATCAACCACTGCAGCCATCGTAGCCCTTTTTCACTACATCACTACCCTCCTGTAAATAATGAATTTGTAATTGTGGTTTCAATGGATTTCTCAAAAGCCTTTGACACTATTCGCCACTATAATATATTTAAAAAGCTAGGATCCCTCGATATTCCAAACTACATAGATAATTGGTTAGTCTGATCTTCACCCTAAATATAGTTTTAATCACCTGGTTAAATACGCGGATGACACTTATTTAATAGTAGGCTCATCGCATATTCGAACAGTGGTTGAAGACAATGATCACATTGCGATATGGTCTAAACACAATAACCTCAATTTAAACCCAACCAAAACCCGAGAGATAATCTTCTTCAACATTCATGTCTTTGACATCGGTGACAGATGGTAAGATGGGGTCAGAAAGGGTTAAACATTCATCTCATCATTGGGAAAGCAGAAAGAGTTGTTACTCTTGACGTTCTAGAGGTTACCCTTAGCTCCAACCTCAGCATGTCTAAATATGTTGACAAAGTCCTGACATCAAGTTCTATACTCTCTGTACGGGCTCAGGGTTTTGAGAGACCATGGTCGGTCCCCTCAGACTTTGCATGATGTAACAAGGGCTACCACTATTTCTCAACTTTTGTACGCCTCTTCGTCCTGGTGGGGTTATACCAGCAAATATGATAGGGATAGTTTATAACGCATGTTACATCGAACCATGCGCAGAGGTTTCCATCTGCCCTCCATCCCAGGTTTGGATAACATGGTTGGTGCTGCAGATGCTGGCTTATTTGAAAAAATCTGTTGCCAGCCTTACCATATTCTTCGTGGTATTTTTCTGCCCCACGACAAAATAACTACGACTTATGGACAAGAACTCACAATTTTACCCTTCCAGCTAATGATAAATGTAATTTTATTCCTCGTGTTTTGTTCAAAGATGAGTATTAACACATCCCTTTATTCTCTCCTCTCTAAGCCATTCTATTTTTATTGTGCTTCTGTAATATGTTGCGCTATTGTCAACTGGATTTCCTGAATTAAACGAAAATTGATTGATTGATATAAAAACATTATTCCTACGCATTGTAACCATCCGCTACTACTACCAGCTAGGGCCTCCAATGTCTCCACACGCGTAGAGCGAATACGTTGTCCAATCATTATTGTGTCACTGTTGTTTCTGCTTGTTCTTCAAATAGGGGCTGAACATGGGAATATTTGGACCGACCCTTCCCGACATGGCCGTTTTGACATCGGTGACAAGTGGTCAGATGGCAACCACGATGACCTGGGTCGGACTGGCCAGCATCGTCGGGGCCCTGTGTATGGGTCCTCTGTTCGACCGCTTTGATGGTCTGCTTGTCCTGGCCTGCGCTGTACTGTTCCAGGGTCTGGCCATAGGAGTGGCGCCCTGGTGTCACATTCTCATTGTCTATCAGATCATGTCTGGTATTACTTCTATTTTCATTACAGGAATCGGGGTGGGTGAGTTCTCCGTTACACCATGCACATTTAATATCCATGTATCCATTAACCCATCCAATTCTTCCGTCCGTCTGTCCATCCATATATCACTTACGTGATGTGCGTTCTCCATCTAATTTGAAAGCAATGGTGACTGCCTTAACCACACAAATCAAACGTCTAACCCTAGCATTTACCTTTAAGAAGTGTATAAACTGTAGGATTGTTTCCTGTTATCGACCACTGCAAGTTCTCTGATGCATTTATACAAACACACACACGTACAGTAAGTTGTCATCCAGCAAGTAATCTAACTTTTGAATTGTATTGGTATATTTCCTATAATTTTCGTTGTTAACGGCTCGGTTATGGTAATATAGGCCTACACAGGACAAATTTTGAGAGCAGTCAGGATGAAGTCTTTAATGTTCTACATCAGCCTAAAATTGTAATGAAGTTACTGCACTCTTATTCAGGATCTTTTCTGAAACTTCCCTAGCTATGAGCTAATGTGCAATAAATTATAAACGGTATTATACTGCTTTTCAACAAATTGTCTTGTTCTGATCATTGCGTCAAGTAGTCCAGTACCTGGCCTGAGGTCCCGTATGCAAAATGGTGTTGGGGGATTTCTCACTTCCACTTAGTCAATGGGCCCCTAGACATGAAAAATCACCGAGGTGCTTGTCTGGCACAGTGGCGCTAATGACGCTATGGCCAAATCAAAAATGGCCGCCGTCGGCCATATTGAAAAAATCATCTTTTTTGTTTTTTAAAGTAAGTGCACGTGTAATGCCTCTAATCTGACTAATTTCGGTATGCGGAATTCATTTCTGATATTGTTTTCGCCATTACAGGTCATCTTCACCTTGAAAGGTCACGGTCAAGGTAATTTTGCTACATCGAAGATTTCGATTATAAATTAGCCGAAGTTAGCAGTAGAAACAGGTGTAGTATCTCTAATTCAACTAATTTTGGTATGTGGAATTCATTTCTGATATTGTTTTCGCCATTCGGGGTCATCTTCACCTTGAAAGGTCACGATCAAGGTCATTTTGTTACATCGAAGATTTCGATTATAAATTAGCCGAATTTAGCAGTAGAAACAGGTGTAGTATCTCTAATTCAACTAATTTTGGTATGTGGAATTCATTTATGATATTGTTTTCGCCATTCGGGGTCATCTTCACCGTGAAAGGTCAAGGTCATTTGGTTACATCAACGATTTCGATTATAAATTAGCCGAATTTAGCAGTATAAACCGGTGTAATATCTCTAAATAAACTAATTTCTGCATTGGGAATTCATTTCTGATATTGTTTTCGCCATTCGGGATCATCTTCACCTTGAAAGGTCACGGTCAAGGTCATTTAGTTACATCGAAGATTTCGGTTATAAATTAGCCGAATTTAGCAGTAGAAACAGGTGTAGTATCTCTAATTCAACTAATTTTGGTATGTGGAATTCATTTCTGATATTGTTTTCGCCATTCGGGGTCATCTTCACCTTGAAAGGTCACGGTTATTTTGTTACATCAACGATTTCGATTAAAAATTAGCCGAATTTAGCAGTATAGACAGGTGTAATATCTCTAAATAAAGTAATTTCGGCATGAGGAATTCATTTCTGATATTGTTTTCGCCATTCGGGATCATCTTCACCTTGAAAGGTCACGATCAAGGTCATTTTGTTACATCGAAGATTTCGATTATAAATTAGCCGAATTTAGCAGTAGAAACAGGTGTAATATCTCTAAATAAACTAATTTCGGCACGAGGAATTCATTTCTGATATTGTTTTCGCCATTCGGGATCTTCTTGCCTTGAAAGGTCACGGTCAAGGTCATTTTGTTACATCGATGACACCATGAAGCAAACTTTCCACCATTCGGTTAATGTAAAAGAAATAGGTGTAATATCTCTAATTCAACATAATAATCAACTAATTTGAACATAAATAAAAACTTGCCCCAATTTAGCAGTAGAAACAGGTGCAATAATCTTTTCTCAGCTAATTAATTGGATTAATTATGATTTGTTACATTCGATACTGATATTGTATTCAGAAATGTTAGTCAAGTTTTTCTGGAATGTGTGCGCGGAAGTTAGTCTTTGCGTTGGAGGTTTTTACAGGACGATTGTTCGGTCTTCCCATGGCAGAATATGACGCACAAAACTGCAGCAGAACGGCAACCATAGCGACGAGTTTCACACTTGCCTGCACACTTGCATATTGTGAGCAGAATCTGTGGCAAGGAATTCAGACATTTTGATGGGAGCAGTGCACCGAAGTGTTCCTCCCATCCATGCTCTAAGGGTGGTAGTCTTGTCTCGCGTTCATCTGGTGTCACAAGTAGTTTGCATGCCCTGTGGGCCAGGAAGGCTCCTCGTTGAATGTGACCTCTGATCTCACTGCTTGTAGGAGGGAGAGCGTCAATTCCAACACTGGCGCTGATTTAATTTTCAAATTTCAGCTGGTCGAACGTCTCAGAGATTGTAGTTGACCTGGCCCCTGCCCAGACACGTACCAAGAATTGTGCTATTGGCATCTGCCGCATCTTAGACAAGGAATCTACCACAACGTGAGTGGCAATAGTAGACTCCTGACGCCATTGAGTGAGGTCCAGTCTAGGCTCAATCTCCCCAACAAGTAGTGACTTGTTGGTGTGAGCTGGAAGATCACCATCGAACAGTGGAGACGTTAAGAGCAAATTGTGAGTGAGTATCAGCCTGAGGTCCATGCCCCGCTCCTTAGCAATGTCCATGTTTCTATGTGCATCTGCCATGTCCTTGGATGAGAGGTCGTATTCTCCTTCTCCATTGTTGATGGTGACTTCTGAGGATGATCGGTGAACCGTAGCAGTTTGGACTTTGATATGGTCATGCTAATTTTCTTGGTCTTCTCAATTATTCTCTCCCTCCTGTATGAGCGATAGACACGCTCACTATTCTCACAAAATTTGAGCAGATGCGTAGCCACCTTCCGATCAAAAGCCATCTTTGTGAGCAGGTTGTGTAGAGGTACGGGTACACTGACTGTCACTGAGTACGTATTCTGCCGTTCAAGCACAAAGTCTAACAGCTTAGACACGTTATGGTTAAATGTGAGACAGCGAGTGGTGCTCAGTGCATGCTGTAGATGGCATTCTGTGTGGCTCATGAGAGGTGAGGAAACTGAGGAAGTTGAGGAGACTGGTGATAGACCCGATCTCGTGGAACAAGAGCTCGAACTCTGCAACAGCAGTGGCATTGCGTGTGGCGCCTACCACATAATGACCTGCAGAACCCTTCGACACTCGCTGGATGATCTGCTCGACCTTCATGTCACCACCGACAGCGCAGAACCATCCTGGGCGATCCGGAACAACCCAATGGCCCACACAAAAGAAATGAATCCCACATACCAAAATTAGTTGAATTAGAGATACAAAACCTGTTTCTACTGCTAAATTCGGCTAATTTACAATCGAAATCTTCGATGTAACAAAATGACCTAGATCGTGACCTTTCAAGGTCAAGATGATCCCGAATGGCGAAATCAATATCAGAAATTAATTCCTCAAACCGAAATTACTTTATTTAGAGATATTACACCTGTTTCTACTGCTAAATTCGGCTAATTTATAATCGAAATCTTCGATGTAACTAAATGACCTTGACCGTGACCTTTCAAGGTGAAGATGATCCCGAATGGCGAAAACAATATCAGAAATGAATTCCTCATGCCGAAATTAGTTTATTTAGATATATTACACCTGTTTATACTGCTAAATTCGGCTAATTTATAATCGAAATCGTTGATGTAACCAAATGACCTTGACCTTTCACGGTGAAGATGACCACGAATGGCGAAAACAATATCAGAAATGAATTCCACATACCAAAATTAGTTGAATTAGAGATACTACACCTGTTTCTACTGCTAAATTCGGCTAATTTATAATCGAAATCTTCGATATAACAAAATTACTTTGACCGTGACCTTTCAAGGTGAAGATGATCCCGAATGGCGAAAACAATATCAGAAATGAATTCCTCATGCCGAAATTAGTTTATTTAGATATATTACACCTGTTTATACTGCTAAATTCGGCTAATTTATAATCGAAATCGTTGATGTAACCAAATGACCTTGACCTTTCACGGTGAAGATGACCACGAATGGCGAAAACAATATCAGAAATGAATTCCACATACCAAAATTAGTTGAATTAGAGATACTACACCTGTTTCTACTGCTAAATTCGGCTAATTTATAATCGAAATCTTCGATATAACAAAATTACTTTGACCGTGACCTTTCAAGGTGAAGATGATCCCGAATGGCGAAAACAATATCAGAAATGAATTCCTCATGCCGAAATTAGTTTATTTAGATATATTACACCTGTTTATACTGCTAAATTCGGCTAATTTATAATCGAAATCGTTGATGTAACCAAATGACCTTGACCTTTCACGGTGAAGATGACCACGAATGGCGAAAACAATATCAGAAATGAATTCCACATACCAAAATTAGTTGAATTAGAGATACTACACCTGTTTCTACTGCTAAATTCGGCTAATTTATAATCGAAATCTTCGATATAACAAAATTACTTTGACCGTGACCTTTCAAGGTGAAGATGATCCCGAATGGCGAAAACAATATCAGAAATGAATTCCACATACCGAAATTAGTCAGATTAGAGGTATTACACGTGCATATACTCTAAAAAACAAAAAAGATGATTTTTCCAATATGGGCGGCGGCGGCCATTTTTGATTTGGCCATAGCGTCATTAGTGCCACTGTGCCAGACAAGCACCACGGTGATTTTTCATGTCTAGGGGCCCATTGACTAAGTGGAAGTGAGAAATCCCCCCAACACCATTTTGCATACGGGACCTCAGGCCAGGTCCTGTACTAAACTAGCCTATATATCTACATTCGCTAGGGCAGAGATTAACAAACGATGAGAGTGTATTGTTGGTGTCAGGTACACCAACGCAGATCATCGTTAAAGTGTTAATTAAGTGTCAGAGATGTACAGCGTTTTTATTCGTGTCTACTTATTTCAGGATGTATGGCCGTCGTCTGCATCATCTGGAGGAAAGAGCCGAAGATGATTGGTCCCATCATCCAGGTCACCGATCTTTTCAATGGACTTGGTATGGCACTAACGCCTCAACTGATCAAACCTTTTATCGGAACACACCAGATTCCGAATATCACTAGTCACACTGCCACTCCAAACGGTTCAAACGTTACGTCATTCTTCGAAAACGCCAACCTGAACATCGTAGCGAATGATTCAACTACAGCAAATTCTTCGGGTCGGTACGAAGGACCAGAACCAGTGCAGATCGCCTACGTCCTTGTAGCTGTGCTTGACATACTTACTGCAGTCGTTTGCTTCGTGATCTGGGCCATTGACCGCTGGCAGACGAGAACCAAGAGCTACGAATCCAGAGTGAATGGCATTGTCAGAAACAGAAGTTATTCGCTCAACGAAGATGGACGGACGATAGCAGACGAGGAATTTATAAATGAACCAATCAGAAAGCGAGCTAAAAGCCTTGATCAATTGGTACTTAAGAATAACTTTGATGACAGGGCCTTCTGATCAGGCAAACCCAAACATGCGCATGCCAAACGTGTTGCTGAAAAGACAGGAGCTGCAGCAGAGGGAAGAAAACCGTATAGGCAACAACGAAAACACAGCAGAAGCTACAAATTTTAATCCACACCTTCATTCCGAAATAGGCAGCTCAGTTCCGCCCGTAACCTGCAGTAGAAAAATCATTCTACTCAAGATTATCGTTATACTTTTCTGCACTCTTGACGGTGGCAGAGGAATTTTGTTTAGCGGACTACTTTATACACTCCTAAACAGTTATTTGCACTGGACGCCACAAGCCAGTACACTATTGGTCACGTTCTATAGCGTGACACGCGTTGTGATACATGTTGTTGTCGTTCCACTCGCCAGATGCTTATCACCTGTCGTTATTCTTGTGATAGATATCATCATTCTCTTGGTTTCTTCGGGTCTCTTGCTGGTCACAATAAATGCTAACCCGGTCTTCACTTATATAGCCGTGATCCTCGTAGGCTTTGCGACGTCTAACATTGGCCCAACTGCTGTTACTCTTGCCCAGAGATGTTTCCAAGTGGATGGGAAGGTCATGGGAATGATTAGCGCTGCGTTTTGTTTCGGTCTCGCAGCAGTTTCTCCGATCGTTGGGTTGCTTCTTGATTCCTACGGTGCCATCAGCTTCCCCGTTGTCCTACTGGTCCTCACTTTAGCGGGTGTCGTAGTCTTTGCTCTTTGGTTGATTGTTGACAGAGCCATCAGGAGCCATCATCATGGACTTCCAGCCGAAGAAATCGTTATGCAAAACGAGAAGACTCCGTTGATCGGTCGTTAACGCGGGTGATGGGTGTTCTAGGAAGGAAGGACATTAGCAAAGTTTTAAGACGCTTAATCCGAAAACCATCTGACATTCACCTGCTTCAACCCGCAGTTAATTTCCACGAACGATAGTTGGACTATATTTTTGACGCCCATAATTCTGATGGGTCCCCAGTGTGACCGGACTATAACTAATTAAACTACCTTGCAAAATAAGTGACCTATCAACAACTGCCAATTTAGTCAAATTTACTTGATAGCCTAGTTTAAATTGAATATTTTGAAATATTTTTCTGTCCGTTAGAGTTATTTCCTTTTAATAGATAATTTTTATGCTGCAATAATTTCTATTGCAGTGTGGCCTAGAGGTGGTGGGTTCGAAACTCACTCTGAAGTAATTTTTTTAATTCTTGCAATTTTGTCTAAACTATTGGTCTTCAAACGCAATATTGTAAGCACGTTTTTTTATGTTATTGTCACAAGGTTGTGTCTTGTTTATCGTTGCTCATCGAAGATTGTAACAATAAATTTTGCAGTGAATTATTTTTTAAAATTATTTTAATTATAACGTTAATTAATTTTTTCCAAAAAATTATTAATTCATTGATTAATTATAAAGTACGTATAATTTAGTTAAGTTTACAGTAACTTGTTTACATGATCAAATATAGCATTATATTTTTCAGTGTTTTAGCATTGAATTATAATTACCACCCTTTAATGTAAGGTTGGAAAAACCCACGCTAACTTTCTAAATTCCCATGTTGTCCAATGCTGGGATGTAAATCTCTCACATCACATCCCATCCCACCCTAATCCCACCCCTTATAAACCCTTCTCAGTTTCAGTGTTCCCAATCTCTCTGGTCTCTCTGGCAACCGGACTCGGACTTCCGCTGGACTCCGTTTTCCGTACAACCCCACTGATACCGTGCAACACTCTTGAAAAAGCTGGTTGCCCTTCGCATAGCATTTGTGTAGCGCTCTAGTACTTTGGAGTTTACGATTAAGATTACGAAGTGAAATAACGACAATAAGAACAACCTTAAAAAGCGCTTTTTCAGACCGTTGTCATATTTGAGAAAAATGTCACCGAAACGGTTATCGACTGCTGCCTAACACTTGAACATCTATTGTCTGCTAATTAAGTCGACTGGGAATTTTGGGAAACCAATGCGGCTCGTCGTTAAAGTGTTAATCAGATGCAGAAACTGTCATGTAAACGATTTCGTTTAACATCTTGAGCATGACCGAGCAGTGACTTGAATTCTTTGTGTTTCAAGTTCTCAATCCAGAGATTCACACAACTGAATGGAGCCTGATTCTGTGTCGCCATCAGCAAATTTTACCGTGGTTATTGAGACAGTCAATCAGTCCATCGGAATTTATATAGTGCACCTTTCAGATCCAAATTGAGATGTGCTCAGTTATTCTCTTCGCTGAGCTTTCCTGTGGAAATGCAGATTTCGGTAATAAGGCTGGAGTAAATAATTTACTCAATTAATTACAGTAACATAACTAATTAATGTAAAGTATAGGTCTATAGAGTCCGCGCTAAGTTACGATTTAGTCTTCGGATTGTTGAGGTTTTTGACTTCCATTACAGGCGCTGTTTCATTAGAAATCAACGAGACCGTCGGACTCGGCATCCAGTTGATGAGTCTATCCGAGAGTGCTCTTACCTGAATGGTCTATGGCTCAAAGGAATGCTGAATTTAGAGTACTTGAAACAATGATGATGTGCAGCTGTATAAACTGTTTCCGTCGGATGTTTCTTTGAGGGTGCGCCCAGCCAGTTGCATGTGTTATGAAGATAACAAACATCGTACAACGTCGGCCAGAAATTTCAGAAGTGGTTGCCTCTTGAGTTCCGTAGCCTGTAGATAAAGTTTACGAATTGGTAACCCTGCTGAGGACGTAAGATGAATTTGGATGCCTGCTAGTAGTAAGGCTCTGCTTCCTTGCCTATTTAGTTACAGCAGTAAAAATCTAAAATAGTTAACTGTAATCTCGAGATTTATTTATCGACCAAAAGCGAATTAAGATATTTGAGAAGAGTCGCGTGTAATTCAACCTGAGAGATAGGTCAGGACACTGATTTGTTCCGGTTTGCTGCGTCAAGTGCGGACGAAACCAACGTGAAATGGCGAATTGTAATATGTCTTTTTCCCGGTTATTTCTATAGCGCCTCTCGAAGTCAACTGCTACTCAGAGGCGCTCCCGGCTATAATAGCATTGATACTGTGCCGGAATTTTCACGCCGAAGCGCCACAGAAACTTATATTGTACTAACTGGCTTGCCCGGCGTTGCCCGGGGTTATAAGTTTCAATCCCTGTAGCGAATAAGCAACAAAAGTTAATGTGAAGTGAAATCCCTACGGCTGCGCCATTTGGCGAATCTTTAGAAATGCGTGCCGGTAACAGAGAATTGGCGGTCAAACACACAGAATCTTCTCGGGCGGCGCCATCTGGCGAATGAAAATAGGTAGACTCGAATTTGTTTGGACCAGGTAAAAAGTGGGGGTTTGGGAGAGGTTTTGGCCCGGGAAACGATGGAAGCGGTGAAAACGGGGGACGCGAAACCGACCACTGGGTGTGTAATGACCACCCCGAGACAGTAGTGAAGGTTTGGAGTCAAAAGGTCCAAAGCTGTAGAAATGCATCGCGGTCAAACATCGCTGTGACAGACAGACAGAGTCTTTTCTTTATTTATATACATATATTGTATGCATGCATGTATGTATGTGTATATGTGTGTATGCATGTGTGCATTTATGTACGTGTGTATGTAAGTAGGCATAGTACGAACGGACGGAAGGACTTACGGATGGATAGGTTAGTGAATAAATGGATTAATAGATGGACGGATGGAAGGATGGTTGCTTGAAAGCATTCACGAAAGGATGAATGGATCCATGGATGTGCATGTATCTGCCTATGTAGTTGTGCATGTATTTTTGTACATGTCTCTTTTGTGCAGCAAGAGAGACAACGCGTGATTATAAGAAAACTTCACTGATTGTGTGAGGTTCATAATGCTTCGTATTTTTCTCAATACTCAAATGCTGAAGATGATTCATACGTATATCGTATGATATAATATATCATAAGGCTCTGCTTCCTTGCCTATTTAGCTACAGCAGTAAAAATCTAAAATAGTTAACTGTAATCTCGAGATTTATTTATCGATATTATTGTTATTGTTGTGTAGGGGAATGACACAGTTGCCAACCGCTTTAGGTTCAAATTTAATTTTACAACGTATTTGCAAGCAAGTGTCACGTGTGCGAACATCAAAAGTCAGCCTCTCGCGGCAACAAGATAAAGGGAAAATCTCCAAGAGAAAGACGAAACCAGAATTCGTGCAAAGACAAACAACAACAGCAACAACAACAACAACAACAGCAACCTATGTATAAATATATATATTTATATATATACATATATAACGCATGTTTCCATATCAAGCCTTAAAACTTTACATCCTCAAAATATTCTTATGAAGTACGCTGATGACAGCTATCTCTTAATACCTTCCTCTAATAGTTCATCCATAACCTCTGAATTGGAGCACGTTGAGTCTTGGGCCAAAACTTGTAACCTGAAATTAAATCATAGTAAAACGTATGAAATGATTTTACACAGACCCAGAGGGAAGTTTACTAATATAAACGCACCTTTATCCACCCCTTGACTCGTTAGAGTGTCTCATTTATCCATCTTTGGAGTTACTATATCTGACAATTTAAACATTTCTAATCATGATAATCGAATTTGTAGTCAGGCCAGCCGCTCCATATATGCTATTCGCACCTTAGTAGCTCACGGTCTACAAGGACCTTGCCTATATGATGTGGTTAGAGCAACCATCCTCTCACGAATATTGTATGCTTCTCCTGCCTGGTGGGGATTTACTAACCAAAGTGATCGGGATAAGCTATCTTCAATCATAAGACGACTTATGAGAGGACATTACTTACCTGAAGACAACCCTTCCTATGCTCAACTCTGTCAATCAGCTGATATCCGTCTCTTCTTAGCCATAAGAAGCTTTGATGGTCATGTCCTTCATGGTCTATTGCCTCAAATTAAATCGACCGGTTACCTGTTGCGCCCCAGAGGCCATAATCTTACTCTACCTCGTTCTGATAATCTGATTAGAAAAAGCTTTATTATTAGGATGCTTTTTGATGTTGTTTAATTAGTAAAACTTCTCAAATTCTGCTACCCTTTTCAGATAATAGTAACTATTATAGATTTAAATTTTCTCTCTTGTTATGATGCTTTGATTTAGTGTTATTAGTAATTTTCTACTTTTAAAAATTTAAATGTATACTCATTTTTTTAAATTTTATTTATTTTTTTTTCAAATATTATTATCTTCTTATTACTTCTATGTTTTATATTTTTCTATACTTGTTCACCAATGTGCGGTTCGCTTTTGGTTTATCAATAAAGAATATTAATAATAATAATACTAATAATAATAATAATAATGATCCTTAGAATCCTCTTGGGGTATACGTTCAAATTGTGCATTACCCTACTTTAAATTTATCTTGCCCTGATGTCAGTAACATACGTTGCCGTAGTATACAGCAGAATCTTTCACTGACAAACACACCAACTCTCATAATTTGAAACCACTTCATCTACAGCAGTTTACATCCTTATGACGTATCAGCTGCTAAGCGTGATGTGCCTCTGATGCGTACTGTTGTTGAATATTAAGAAACCCTCTGGCTGCCAGTGTCCGCTAGCGACCTCTAATGCGCACTCTTTACAATGAGGTTTCCACGAATTTTAAACAAAGAAGGTCATACTAAATTTCACGCACATTGGAAGCACATTTTCAAATTGCTTTTAAACCGTCCTAGGACGGGCAAACATTTAGGATATACATACGTATATATATATATTAACCATATATGTATGCCTACATGTATGGTGAGCCATTTCAATTGTGCTCAGATACAAAAGATGTTGTCTTGTGAGATATCGTTGTCTGACATGCTACAGGGAAGCCTACTTCTCTGGATAAACCTGATTCATTAGAACACATCATCCAGACGAATTCCTTACATCCCAGTGATATATCAGTTGCTTAGAGTTGTACGTCGTGATGCGTGTTTGTCAGGGTACAGCAGTTTGAACCAAGGCACTTCGACCATGCGTGGTAGTGGTCTTCTTATCTTTCAATCGCAGCTTGTAGGTAGCGTACAGTTTCAGATTCTATCAGCCGGTATTCTTTCCATGCACATCACCAGACCATCAGAGTCTTCGCTTGAAGACTCTGAACTTACACTCAAGGATAGTTTTCTTTCATCATGCCTAACTAATTTGGTGTTTTGAAGTTCCTGTACAATATTATGGCATGCTGAGGGTAGCTTAAATGCACTCGCCGGTGTTTGTGTTTTCGGACTGAGGTCCCTGAGATCGATGTGAAAAGCACCTGCAACAGCAGCAGACGTGGGGCATTTGATCTACCAAATGCTGAGGTAGTTGTGAGAGAGATCAAAGAGGTAGCGGCAGAGAATGGGAATATTGCGAGGAAGAGAGAGAAAGATAGATAGCTAGAGAGAAGAGAAATAACATGATGGAAAGAAGAAGAAGCCACGGACAGAGAAAAACTTAAGTAGGCGTAGACTTGGCAGCAACGGGTCACATAACTTTATTTTTGAAGAAAACAAAGCGTCTTGTTCAGAAAAACAAGCTCTATGTGCTAGATAGCTAGTGAGTCCGAAGCGAGAGAGACAGGGAGACAGAGAGAGACAGAGAGAAAGAAAGAGAGAATTGCGAGGGCTAGACAATGAGATAGATAGATAGATAGATAGATAGATAGATAGATAGATAGATAGATAGATAGATAGATAGATAGATAGATAGATAGATAGATAGATAGATAGATAGATAGATAGATAGATGGTTGGATGGATGGATGGATGGATGGATGGATGGATGGACGGACGGACGGACGGACGGACGGACGGACGGACGGACGGACGGACGGACGGACAGACAGACAGACAGACAGACAGATAGATAGATAGATAGATAGGTAGATAAACAGACAGACAGACAGAGAGACAGACAGACAGACAGACAGATAGATAGATAGATAGATAGATAGATAGATAAATAGATAGATAGATAGATAGAGACAGACAAATAGATAGATAGAGACAGACAGACACACACACAGACAGACACTGACAGACAAACAGAAATACAAATGGAGAGAAGAAGAAGCCACGAAGACAGTGAAACTTTAAAAGGTAAAAGTTACAGAGACGACGACATGCATACTATGGAAGATGGCAGCCAGCGAAGAGCGAGATGCAAGAGAGAGAGAGAGAGAGAGAGAGAGAGAGAGAGAGAGAGAGAGAGAGAGAGAGAGAGAGAGAGAGACAGACAGACAGACAGACAGACAGACAGACAGACAGACAGACAGACAGACAGACAGAGAGGGAGGCAGGGAGGGAAGGAGGGAGGGAGGGAGGGAGACAGACTAATAAACGGACAGATACAGAGTACAGACCGTTGAAGAAACAGGAGTCCTTGCCCTTGAAGGACACCATTCGAACTATCTTTCGACAGGTTACACAGAACAGAATACGTCTTCGTAGCCAGGGTCTTTTATATCCCACTCAATAAGGTCGGAACTCTCGATCTCGCGGTTTTTATTTAGGCCTACACGATACAGAGCAACGATCAACTAAAGGCCTTTGATATCAAGTAATTGCCTACGCCAGATGCGTGTTACACCCACTTCCCAGCGCATGACAAATAAGGCGCAGTAAGTACCTTTCTTTAAAGCGTTTTCTGCAGCAGAAATTTCGTAACAAAGATTTCACCATTCACTGAATTTTATTTTCAAGTTATTAATTATAACGCCAGCTTACTTCTGGACAGTGACGTGGTTGTGGTAGAGGTCCAGCACCGCCTATCGTTCTGGAATTCGTACCTGTCGCCCAACAGATGCGAGAACTTGCCAGCGGTTGGACGTGGCACGGGTGAATTCGAAATTTGTAAAGTTGGGCTTGGTTGTAGCTTGGGAAAATTTCTTCAGAATAGTATCGCCATGCAGAACGAGAGTTTCTGGAGATGGTTGAGAACTGTTGCAGTCCTGCTGGCAATGATGAGCGCCGTAAGTCACCCATGCTTTCATACGTATGCTAGTTAGGTAATATATATATATATATATATATATATATATATATATATATATATTCAATTCAATTCAATTCAATCAATCTTTATTGATATTCACGACAATTACAGTTTGTTATGAGCATCCGATAGACGTAAAGTGCCAAGTACAATAACACATTGGTATGAAACAAATTAACAGTGAAAGCACTTAGTAGCCTTTAGTAAAAATAGACAATTTCATATCACATATTACCATATAAATTTAGCATACAGTATACTTAGTAGGTCATTAGTCGCGAATAGCAAAGGGTAACCCTAAAGGGATGGAAGTCCCGCTATCCAGGGAAGCCCTGCTATTTCTATTGCAAATTAAATGATGGCAGCTGAAAAGATCCAATATC
This sequence comes from Allolobophora icterica, assembly GCA_963556255.1. NCBI lineage: Eukaryota > Metazoa > Annelida > Clitellata > Crassiclitellata > Lumbricidae > Allolobophora > Allolobophora icterica. Next base: position 10,440,356 of record OY744616.1, read on the forward strand.
GGATACATGATTTGGTAAACATGAGTTATATGTAAACTGCATGGGTACTGGTCTTAACTAAGTCTAACTAATAACGCTTAACTAATAAGGCTTACAGTATATAAAACAAGTATTAAACCCAAAAAGAAGCCCAACAAAATTGGCTTCCACGGGTCCAGACTAAGACTATACATACTCATTTGTTGGTAACAGCAGTTAAAGGAACAATGAAAATAATAACACAAACTCTTACATTTGACTCCGCCGTGGTTAGGCCTAGTTGTCCACAAACAGGATATGTACTAGCACAGATATATATATATATATATATATATATATATATATATATATATATATATATATATGTAAACTGCATGGGTACTGGCCCATTTAGCAGGGCTTCCCTGGATAGCGGGGGTTCAACTTTGTGGGCAATTCTAGACCGGGTGGAGGGGGTGGTGGTGTGGGATTGCTTATAAAGGATGATCTAAAATTTCAATTGTTCACTCCAAAGGGTGGCACTGTAGATCACAGATCCTATGAGAGTCTTTTTATCCGCGTAGCCCTAAAAACAACTTCACCAATACTGGGTGTAATTTACAGGCCACCAGGACTACAGCTAAAAGAGTTTAACGACGAATTTGATGAATTAATAGCGAGACTAAAAAAGAACTCAAAAGAGGTATTGTTAATGGGAGATTTTAATATTGATCTTCTGAAAATAAATGAGCACAACGACTCGAATGCTTTTTATAACGGTCTTACAGCACACCATTTCCTTCCCACTATCACTAGGCCCACTAGGATTACTCCAACTAGCCGGACTTTAATTGATAACATATTCTGTAATGCTTGGTCTAAGTTAATGGAGGCTTTTGTCATCATTTCGGACATTTCTGACCACCTCCCAATCTATGCCCGATTTTCTTTGGAAACCACTCCTAATAATACCCATCGTTATAAGGAATTCCGAAAAGTCAACGAGGTAAATCTAAAAAAATTCCAGAAAACCCTCGAAGAGGAGAACTGGGACCCTATTATGAGGGCTTGCGAACTGGGGAGCGCTAATGAGGCATACGAACTTTTCTCCGACAAATACACCCAAGCTTATAACTCAGCATTCCCACTCGTTAAAGAAGCTGGATCTTCGAAGGAGAAATTTAAACAGCCTTGGATGTCACTAGGAATTTTAAAATCCTGCAAGAAGAAAAATTTATTATATGTAAGATATCTTAAAACTCCAACCTTGCAGAATAAAACAAAATTTATTGAGTATAGGAACAGATTTAAATCTGTTAGAATTAATGCGGAGCGAAACTATTATACCACTGAATTCTACAAGCATCACAATGATTTAAAAGCCACTTGGAGGCTGATCCGGGAAGCCATGCAAATTGAAGATAAAAGAGACAGACAGATTTCTCTTAAAATAAACGGAGTCTTAGTGGAAGACCCAGAGACAGTAGCAAATAAATTCAATAATTATTTTGCGGGTATAGCTAGTGAATTATCAAAGAAAATTATTGATTCTCCAGACTCATTTGAAAAATTTCTTCCACCGTCCAAAACATCTTCCATGGGCCTACTCCCGACCTCCGTAGACGAGCTTCTGAAAATCAGTAGTCTTCTAAAAAAAACACACACCACAGGTTTAGATGAAATCGACCCCTATATTGCTACTCCTAATTTAAAACTCATAGTTGTACCTTTAATGGCGATCATCAATTGTTCCCTCCTTAATGGAATAGTCCCTCTTAAGATCAAAATGGCTAAAGTTGTTCCAATCTATAAAAAAGGTGATACTGACAACCCTGCCAATTTTAGGCCTATCTCAATACTTCCTTATTTCGCTAAGTACTTCGAAAAAATAGTATACGATAGATTAAGTAATTATCTAACTACCTTTAATTTAATACACCAAGCGCAATATGGCTTCCGATCTGGGCATTCCACCTATATGGCCCTAATAGAGATGGAAGACCGAATCACTAAAGCAATTGATGCAAACGAATATTCTGTGGGGGTCTTCGTCGATTTAGCGAAGGCCTTCGACACGGTCAACCATCCTATCTTGTTAAAAAAATTAGATAACTTTGGCATTAGGGGCCCAATGTTAAAATGGTTCCACAGCTACTTTCAGGACCGCACTCAAAAAGTATTATGCAATGGCGTGCTGTCTGACAGTCGATCTATTTTATTTGGTGTACCCCAGGGATCAAATCTCGGCCCTTTACTTTTTCTCTTGTACATAAATGATCTAGCCACAATATCTAAAACCCTCCACTTCATTTTATTTGCGGATGACACAAATATTTTTTTGCACACCCTTCTTGGCAAACTCTAATGGAAATAGTGAATTCAGAATTGAAACTCATCAATCACTGGTTCTCAGCAAATAAACTCACCCTCAATGTTGACAAATCTAATTTCATTATTTTTAAATCCCACAGAAAAATTGTGCCCATAGATATTACCCTTGAAATCGCAGAAACCCCCTTGGACCAAGTGGAGTCTACCAAATTCCTGGGGGTGGTTGTGGATAAACATCTCTCCTGGAGAGACCATATTAACTTTGTCGCACAAAAAATAGCGAAAAACATAGGTATAATCAATAGGATTGCCCACCTACTTCCTGAAGTGATTAGGCTAAATTTATATTATTCTTTAATCTTACCGTATCTAAATTATTGCAATATTATTTGGGCCTCCACGTACGAATCTAGATTGAATAAATTAATAATTCTTCAAAAAAAGGCAGTTCGGATGGTGGCAGGAGTGCCTTTTGGGACCCATACTGCCCCAATCTTCAGCAGACTTAGACTATTAAATATAAGTCAACTTAGGCTAACACAAATTGGTAAATTTTTCTATCGGTTTGAACACAATAACCTTCCCTCCTCATTCTGTGACTATTTTATCCCAGGATCTCGGATCCACACCCATCACACTAGGAACGCCGCTGCCCTCAGACCAGTCAAGGCTCGTACCAACTCACGACTATTTAGTTTAAAGGCGTATGGGCCCAAAGTATGGGAAACTATACCTCCCGATATCCGTCACTCTCCAAATATAAACTTATTCAAATCTCGTCTGAAATCATTTATCTTGAATGGTTGTTAACGGACCTTGGAACGACCACAGGGTTTGGCCAATGCTGCTCGGTGGGCGCGCCGCGCCGGGTTACGTGCTGCTCTTCTCCCCATTCATTCATTTTTTCTCCTACTTATTCTTTTCTTATAGGACTGATAGTCCTATTTTCTGTTTCTTTGTTTCTTTTGTTGACGTTTAGTTAAGTATATATAAATGATTAGTTAAGTTTAACAATGATTTATTTTGCTTTCTCTCATGTTTCCACACCAGACCTCAACTATCTACTCCCTCTGGCTTACCATGACTTGACAGTCACTTAAGTTATGTACAACACTAGTAGGTGTCCCTGCTTAGCGGGAGTTACCTCCCTTTAGGGCCACCTTTTGCTCTATCTGAGACAGAACCACAATCCGACTACTTATAGTTTGTTACATAACATGTTTTTGTTTTGTTTTGTTTTGATGGAAGCAATTAAATGATTTGATTTGATTTGATATATATATACATACATACATACATATATGTATATATACATATTTTTTATTTTTTTATTTTTTTTTCTCGGATATTTCTATAGCGCCTCCACAAGTCTACTACTACTCAGAGCATTGGTATGCTGTGTCGGAGTTTTCACATCGAAGCGCCACGAGCAATCGCGAGTGAAGGACTTGCCCAAGGTCCGTACGCAGCGGCTAGAGTGGGATTCGAACCTGCAACCCTCAGGTCACAAGGCGCCGAACTTACCACTGAGCCACCACGCCCCACAATATATATGTGTGCATATATATATATATATATGCACTCCAACAAGATATTGACTCTGACCAATCAAGATTATCTCTGATGCCTATGTTTTCCATAGCACCAGAATGACCTACAGACAAGGACTAAGCAAGGCTATTGCCCATGGCACCAGATAGACCTAACTGGTTTTGTTACGAATTAAAGATTTAACTCTTAATGGTATTATAAACATTATCAATTATAATGGTTAATGTTCTTGAAATGTCATGCTTCTGATGTCTTCCACGCGATTTCACTTTACCTTACTAATTTGTCGCTCATCCTGTACTTACATCTAACTCTACTGTACTACTCTTCCTCAACTTACAGTCCACTAACTGAAAATTTGATATGTTTCAACGGAACAATGTAACAATCTTTTAGTTATTTAGGCAAACTTGTGATTATTATAATTATGATTATTTTATGGTTACTTAAACTGTGCCATGGTTATTTAAACATGCTCAAAAGGGATGACTGCAAATCGGAGCGGAATGGGCCTGTGGTTTGTGGTATTTTGTTGCCGGGTGAATGACCTAAGATAGAGGATTGTAGGAGTGGCCGGGCTCAAGCATAGAGGTACTACGGCAGCCTGCTCGGCTGGGGACCTTCTGCGCCGCGCATGCACTTCGCCGACAGAAAGCCTAAATGAACCAATTGATCACTCTGAGAGGGCTGAGACACATGTTACATTAATTAACTCTGAGGATGAAGAATATAAGGGAGGAAGTGAAACTAACGTGTTAAATTATGAGGGCCTAATAAGAGTGGGGAATTGGACCGAACTGGAGGTATTTCACCAGGATTTAGACCCCGACTTATCAACTATTGGTACGGATGTAGATCCCGACCAAATTTTTTCCATAGAACCGACTGGAGCAGTAACTACATTACCCTAGAATCACTAGCTAAACAGACGCAGCATGAAATAAATTCTGAAAAGGTGCCATTTTCGATTCTACACATTAACTGCAGAAGTTTGACACATAAACTAACGGAAGTTAGAGAAATTTTAGATAAACTACAAACCACCGTTTTGGCTGTTACGGAGACCTGGTTGGGACCAGATATGGAGGATACTATCCATATACCTGGATACGACTTTCTAGGTCGACCCAGAGTGGGAGGTAGAGGAGGGGGAGTGGGCTTTTTTGTAAAAGAGGATCTAAATTACCAGCAATACTGTCCCCTCGGAAACTCAAGCAAACATAGTACCTATGAGAGTCTATTCATTAAAGTCCAGCTTAAAAAATGTTCTCAAATCATAGGAGTTATTTACCGTTCCCCGGGGCAAGACCTCAAGGATTTCAATGAGGAATTTGAGGAACTAGTTTCATGTATCAGGAATAAATCAAAGGATGCTATACTGTTAGGAGACTTTAATATAGACTTGTTAAAAATTAATGAACATACTGAAACAAATAAATTTTACAATTTTTTAATATCCTCTTATTACCTTCCGGCTATAACCAAACCTACCAGGATTACTGATAGTTCTCATTCTCTAATAGATAACATCTTCTGCAGTTCTTGGTCCAAGCTAGTAACCTCCTCGATCCTGGTGTCGGATTTGTCTGACCATTTCCCCGTTTTTGCCTCCTTTTCTTTAGAGACGCCTAAAGCAAGGAGTGACCGAAGAGACGCACGTTTAGTGAACGAGGAAGGTTTATCCCAATTTAAGCGAGCTCTTTCGGAAGTGAACTGGGACCCAGTTTACAAATTGTGCAGAGATGGGAACCCTAATAAAGCTTATGACCTGTTTATAGAAGACTATAGTAAAATGTATGATAATGCGTTCCCAATTAAAACTGAGACAAGAACGGGAAGGAACCGATTTAGACAGCCATGGATGACTCCTGGCTTATTAAAGTCCTGCCAGAAGAAGACTCGTTTATATTCCAAGTTTCTTAAAAATCCGAACCTAGAAAACAAACAAAAATTTGTGACTTATAGGAACAAATTTAAAGCAATTAGAGTAAGTGCAGAAAAAAACTACTATGCCATAGAATTTCATAGGCACCACACTGATTTAAAAGCAACCTGGAAACTTGTAAGATCGGCCATGCATCTAGAAACTAGAGATACCAAAATTAACCTCCTAATAATAGATGGGGAAAAAATAGAGGACCCTAGAATAATAGCGAATAAATTTAACAATTACTTTTTAACTATAGCGACAGACCTAGCTGAGAAACTTCCAGAAGCTTCTTGTTCCTTTGAGGAATACATGCCTCCCTCTCTGAAGGAGTCTATGGGGTTAACGTTAACCACTCCCGAGGAGATTATGGACATAAGCAGGCTCATCAAGAAAACTCACTCCAGGGGAGCTGACGACATCGACCCCTATATTGCTACTCCCAATCTAAAACTGGTTATCCATCCTCTTACCGAAATCATTAATTCTTCCCTCACTCTTGGTATAGTCCCTAATAAGTTCAAGATAGCTAAAGTAATCCCTATTTTTAAAAAAGGAGATAAAGAGAGTCTAGGTAACTATCGGCCAATCTCAATACTCCCTTACTTCTCCAAATATCTTGAAAAAATAATGTATAATAGACTCAATAGCTACATTACAAAGATGAAGATTATACATCATTCCCAGCACGGCTTCCAACAAGGACATTCTACATTCATGGCCTTGTTAGATATGGAGGACCGAATTACTAAAGCTATAGATAATAATGAATATTCGGTGGGCATATTCCTGGACTTGGCTAAGGCCTTTGACACGGTCGACCACAAAATTCTCTTGAAAAAGCTCCAAAACTATGGAATAAGGGGAACACAATTAAAATGGTTCTACAGCTATTTCGATAATCGCAGCCAAAGGGTCGTCTGTAACGGGGCCTCGTCAGAGATAGGAAACATTACCTACGGAGTCCCCCAGGGCTCAAACCTTGGACCCCTCCTTTTCCTGATATACATAAATGACTTAGCTAAAGTTTCTGATACCCTTTATTATATACTTTTTGCCGATGATACTAACATTTTCTTCTCCCATGAGTCTAGTTTGGTTCTTATGGAAACTATAAACGCCGAGTTATCAAAAGTCAGCAACTGGCTCCTAGCAAATGGTCTAACTCTAAATTTAGATAAATCAAATTTCATTCTATTTACGTCCCATAGAAAGGCCCACCCCCTGGACCTTAAATTGAACTTTGACGGGAAGGCAATTACTCAAGTGGAATCCACAAAATTCTTGGGTGTGCTGGTTGACCAGCACCTAACTTGGAAAAACCACATTAGTTATATAGCGCAGAAATTAGCCAAAAACATAGGAATACTAAATAGAATTTCATATTTACTACCCAAAACTATAAGGCAACAATTATACTATACTTTAATTTATCCTTATCTCACGTACTGTAATATAATTTGGGCGTCGAATTACGACTCGAGGCTACTTAAATTGGTATTACTGCAAAAGAAAGTACTCAGGATAATCGCTGGGGCAGACAGACGCGCCCATACAAGGCCCCTATACGTAGATTTAAAACTCTTAAAAATAGACCAAATCAGAGCCCTCCAGATAGGGAAATTCCTTTACCAATATGAGCACAATCTGCTACCAGCGTCCTTTGAAGGGTACTTCACTTTAGGCTCGCAGGTTCACGCCTATCAAACAAGAAATGCTCACACGTACCGCCCTGACAGGGCGCGTACAAATTTACGAGGGTTTAGCATTAAATCTTCAGGCCCTAAGCTATGGAAATCAATCCCTCAGGTTATCCGCTCCACTACCACTTATTATGCTTTCAAAAAAAATCTTAAAGAATTTCTACTTGGTTCGTGATCACCTGGATCTATACCGAGGAAGTCCCAAATGTGGCCCCACTCAGAAAGGTTCTGGTACATTCTGTTCGGTGGGTATGTGCGCGGCGTGGGGGTGCGGGGAGGTCGGCTGAATGGCCTCTGGCGCGAGTTAAGTTTAGTTAAGAGTAGTTAAGATTACCTAGATGGTTATTTTTTTTCTTTTTAGTTATGCTCTTCTTGAATTTCTTTCTTTTCTTCTTTCATCTTTTTTCTCTGCTTTTCTTCCTGATTCTTATCTTAATTTGTCTTGGTACATTACATGTATAGGCGGCCTGTCAGCGGGACCTTAGTCCCTTTGGGTCTTCCTTTTGCCTTCCTAGATTCCTTACGAAATGATATATGTGTATGTGTTAAACTGTCAGGAATGCAATAAAAGACATTGAATTGAATTGAATTGAATTGAATTGAATATATATATATATATATATATATATATATATATATATATATATATATATATATATATACATACATGCATATATATACATATATATATAATACATGTTAATACTTATTCTAATCATCCATCCTGCCACACATTTTCTAAATATTTCACATTCTATAAAACGTAATACACATGAAAACATAATTCATACACATTGTAACCATCCGTCCCTGAAAGGATATTCTGATTCGCCATGCATCGTCTGATTATAAAAGACCCTAAACACCGGGTTTTTAAAGTAAATTATTACTTGTGTATTTTATAAGAATATTTATGTAAGGTATGCATTCTAACATTTACATAACACCTTTAGCAAACTAAGAAAATAACTTTTATAAAATGCATCTGCTGAATTTGCTATGACAGATTGACAATTAACAGACTTTTATGGCACCGGTAGACCTTTCTCAATTCCAACGGACGTAGAACCTTTTTATGACGCACCAAATTCAAAAATGCCAAAAGAGTCGATCGAAGCAAAGGAACAGCAGCTCACTCGGAAAAACGACCTAACTTCTTTCGGATCTGCACACATTTTATAAGCTTTTATGTTCATCAAGACATCTTGATATCAACATATAAACTTATTTGATCTGAGTGAAATGAGTAGCGCTATATAAATGTTCGTTTACAATTACAATTACAAGGTTGTATAAGGTATTGCACCTTTTAAGTATCGCATAGAAACGCCGCTACCTACGTTAGCCTATGTAGGATTAAAGGTCACTAAGAACACCTGTAAGGCACATTAGTACCACCACCTCATGCGTAGAGCCTATACGCTGTCTAATAGTTATCGTGGAACTTGTTTCTGCTTGTTCTTCAAATAGGGGCTAAACATAGGAATATTTGGGCCGACTCTTCCCGACATGGCCGTTTTGACATCGGTCACAGATGGTCAGATGGCAACCACGATGACCTGGATTGGAGTGGCCAGCATCGTCGGAACCCTGTGCATGGGTCCTCTCTTCGACCGCTTTGATGGTCTGATTGTCCTGGCCTGCGCCGTACTGTTCCAGGGTCTGACCATAGGAGTGGCGCCCTGGTGTCACATTCTCATCGTCTTTCAGATCATGTCTGCTATTGCTTCCATTTTCATTACAGGAATCGGGGCAGGTGAGTTCTCCGTTGAGCCATGCACATCTAATATCCATGTATCCATTCACCCATCCAATTCTTCCGTTCGTCTACCCATCCATGCATCACTTACGTAATGTTCGTTCTCCATCTAATTTGAAAGCAATGGTGACTACCTTAACCATACAAATCAAACGTCTATTAATAATAATAATAATAATTATATTCTTTATTATTTCAAACCGACAGACGCAGTAAGATTACATTGAAACATGAAAGTACAATCAATATCTTAATTTAACACACAGTTTGGCAGCCATGCAAGGCGCCGCCCTAGAGGGGGTTACGGGAGTCCATCCTAGCATCGATCCTAACCCTAGCATTAACCTTTAAGAAATGTATAAACTGTGGGATTGTTTCCTGTTATCGGCCGTTGCAAGTTCTCTGATACATTTATACAAAAACACATACGTAGGGGCCTACAGTAAGTTGTCATCCAGCAAGTAATCTAACTTTTGAATTGTATTGGTATATTTCCTATAATTGTCGTTGTTATGGTAACATAGGCCTACACAGGACAAATTTTGAGAGCAGTCAGAATGAAGTCTTTAATGTTCTACATCAGCCTAAAATTGTAATAAAGTAACTGCACGCTTATTCAGGATCTTTTCTGAAACTTCCGTATCAACAAGCTAATACGCAATCAACTCTTAAACGGTATTTATACTGCTTTTCTGCAAATTGTCTTGTTCTGGTCATTGCGTCAAGTATAGCCTATACCTACATTCGCTAGGGCAGACATTAACAAACGATGAGAGTGTATTGACAGTGTCAGGGACATCCAGTATGAGAATTGTAGGAAAGACTGGGGGGTAGATTTGATTTACATGGAGTTGGGGTGTGCAATAAAGACTTTACTGTGGGGTCTTAAGAAAGACTGGGGGGTTAAACACCCCAAACCCTCCGACAATTCTCACCCTGGGGACACCAACGCAGATAATCGTTAAAGTGTTAATTAAGTGTCAGAGACGTACAGTGTTTTTATTCGTGTATACTTATTTCAGGAAGTGCGGCCGTCGTCTGCATCATCTGGAAGAAAGAGCCTAAGATGATTGGTCCCATCATCCAGGTCACCGATCTTTTCCAAGGATTAGGTTCGGCACTAACGCCTCAACTGATCAAACCTTTTATTGGCATGCACCAGTCACCGAATATCACCAGTCCCACTGCCACTCCACATGGTTCAAGCGTTACGTCATACTTCGAAAACGCCAACCTGAACACCGTAGCGAATGATTCAACTACAGGAAACTCTTCGGGTCGATACGAAGGACCAGAACCAGTGCAGATCGCCTACGTCCTTGTAGCTGTCCTTGACATACTTACTGCAGTCGTTTGCTTCGTGATCTGGGCCATTGACCGCTGGCAGACGAGAACCAAGAGCTACGAATACAGAGTCAATCGCATTGTCAGAAGCAGAAGTAATTCGCTCAACGAAGATGGACGGACGATAGCAGACGAAGAATTTATAAGTGAACCAATCAGGAAGCGAACTAAAAGCCTTGATCAATTGGTACTTATGAATAACTTTGATGACTATCTAACAAGACCTTCTGATCAGGCAAAACCAAACAAGCGCATGCCAAATGTGTTGCTGAAAAGACAGGAGCTGCGGCAGAGGAAAGAAAACCGTATAGGTAACAACGAAAACACAGCAGAAGCTACAAATTTTAATCCACACCCTCATTCCGAAATAGGCAGCTCAGTTCCACCCGTAACCTGCAGTAGAAAACTAATTCTTCTTCTGATAATCGTTATACTTGTCCGCACTCTTGACGGTGGCAGGACAGTTATGTTTACCGGACTACTTTATACAGTCCTAAACAGTTATTTGCACTGGACGCCACAAGCTAGTACACTATTGGTCACGTTCTATAGCGTGACACGCGTCGTGATACATGTTGTTGTCGTTCCACTCTCCAGATGCTTATCACCTGTCGTTATTCTTGTGATAGATATCATCTTTCTCTTGGCTTCTTCGTGTCTAATGCTGGTCACAATAAATGCTGACCCGGTGTTCACTGTGATTGCCGTGATCCTGGTGGGCTTCGCGATGTCTAACATTGGCCCAACTGTTGTAACTCTTGCCCAGAGATGTTTCCAAGTGGATGGGAAGGTCATGGGAATGCTTTACGCTGCGTTTTATTTCGGTTTCGCAACAGTTTCTCCGATCGTTGGGTTGCTTCTTGATTCCTACGGGGCCATCAGCTTCCCCGTTGTCCTACTGGTCCTCACTTTAGCGAGTGTCGTTGTCTTTGCTCTTTGGTTGATTGTTGCCAGAGCCATCAGGAGCCATCATCATGGACTTCCAGCGGAAGAAATCGTTATACAAAACGAGAAGACTCCCTTGGTCGGTCGTTAACGCGGTTGATGGGTGTTCTAGCGACCATGCCGTAGGAAGGAAGGACATTAGCAAAGTTTTAAGACGCTTTATCCGAAAGCGATCTGATATTCACCTGCTTCAACCCGCAGTTAATTTCCACGAACGATTGTTGGTCTATATTTTTGACGCCCATAATTCTGATGGGTCCACAGTGTGACCGGACTCTAACTAATTAAACTACCTTGCAAAATAAGTGACCTATCAACAACTGCCAATTTAGTCAAATTTACTTGATAGCCTAGTTTAAATTGAATATTTTGAAATAATTTTCTGTGCGTTAGAGTTATTTCCTTTTAATAGATAATTTTTATGCTGCAATAATTTCTATTGCAGTGTGATCTAGTAGGTTGAGGCGCATCATGTGAATCCACGATGTGGTGGGTTCGAAACTCACTCTGAAGTAATTTTTTTAATTCTTGCAATTTTGTTAAACAATTGGTCTTCAAACGCAATATTGTAAACACGTGTTTTAATGTAATTGTCACAAGGTTGTGTCTTGTTTATCGTTGCTCATCGAAGGTTGTAACAATAAATTTTGCAGTGAATTATTTTTGAAAATTATTTTAATTATAACATTAATTAATTTTTTCCAAAAAATTATTAATTCATTGATTAATTATAAAGTACGTAAAATTTAGTTAAATTTACAGTTACTTGTTTACATGATCAAATACTAGCATTATATTTTTCAGTGTTTTGTGTTGAATTATAATTACCACCCTTTAATATAAAGTTGGAAAAACCCACGCTTACTTACTAAATTCCCAATGGTCCAATGCTGGGTAGTAAATCTCTCACATCACATCCCATCCCACCCTGACCCCACCCCTGATAAACCCTTCCCAGTTTCAGTGTACCCAATCTCTCTGGTCTCTCTGGCAACCGGACTCGGACTTCCACTGGACTCCGTTCTCCGTACAACCCCACTGATTCCGCACAACACGCTTGAATAAGCTGGTTACCCTTCGCATAGCATTTGTGTAGCGCTCTGGAAAATTGGAGTTTGCGATTACGATTACGAAGTGAAATAACGACAAGAAGAACCTTAAACAGTGCATCTTCAGACCGTTGTCATATTTGAGGAAATGTCACCGAAACGGTTATCGACTGTTACTTAACACTTGAGCATCTCTAATTAAATCGACTGGGAATTTTGGGAAACCAATGCGGCTCGTCGTTAAAGTGTTAATCAGATGCAGAAACTGTTATGTAAACGATTTCGTTTAACATCTTGAGCATGACCGAGCAGTGACTTGAATGCTCTGTGTTTCAAGTTCTCGATCCAGAGATTCACAGAACTGATTGAAGCCTATTTCCGTATCTCTACGAACGATTTTTTGTCGTGGTTATTCAATCAGTCAATCAGTATATGGGAGTTTATATAGCGCTCCTTCCAGATCCCTATTCAGATGCGCTCAGTTATTCTCTTCGCTGAGCTTTCCTATGGAAACGCAGATTTCGGTAACAGTTCTATGTCAGACTGATGCTTGCTATGGAAGTTACTGAATTGATATAACTAAATAAAGGAAAGTATAGGTCTATAGAGTCCCCGCTAAGTTACGATATAATCTTCGGATTTATTCGGGTTTTTGACGGTCCATTACAGGCGCTGTTTTTATTAGAAATCGACAATGCCGTGGGACTCGGCAACCAGTTGAGTCTTTCCGAGAGTGCTCTGACCTGCATGGTCTTCGGCGCAAAGGAATGTTGAATTTAAAGTATTTGACAGATGATGTATTGATTATGTATTGATCGTGTATTGATTATCGGGGAGGGAGGATAGAGTAGTGGTAACACTCATGGTCATGAGAGCTTAAGGTACGCGGATCGACTCCCGTAACCCCCTCTAGGGCGGCGCCTTGCATGGCTGCCAAACCGTGTGTTTAGTTAAGATTTGACTGTACTGTCATGTTTCAATGTGGTAATCTTACTGCGTCTGTCGGTTTGAAATAATAAAGAATATAATTATTATGTGCAGCTGTATAAACTGTTTCCATAGAATCTTTCTTTGAGGGTGTGCCCAAACAGTTGCATGTGTGGGGAGATGACAGAAATCGTACAACGTCGGCCAGAAATTTCACAAGAGGTGCATGGGCGTCCGGAGGGGTGGGCAAGGGGGCCTAATTCCCCCGGATTTTGAAAATTGTCTCGTTTTCTGTTTTCACATATATTGCATGATATATATATATGTATATATAATGCATATTACTATATATATAATGCATATTACTTAGAATCCTTTTGGAGTACGTTCCAATGTGCATTATCCTACTTCACTGTACATTTCTCATGCTATTAAGTCATTTGAAAAGTGCCCTGATGTAAATAACATATGTTGCAGTAGTATATATAGCAGAATCTTTCACTAACAAACACACCAGCTCTCATAATTCGGAACCACTTCATCTACACGAGTTTACATCCTGTTGACGTATCAGTTGCTAAGCATGGTACGTGAGGGTGCTTGCTTGTCACGATACTCCAGTGTGAACAAAGTGACCTCGACCTTTTGTCGACTACTTCTATGTGTGCAGGTGTATGCGTGTATGAGTCTGACACTAACTGACATCGGACATTCTTTCTCTACCTTGATCTCACACCGACCTTCCCCCCCCCCTCACCAACGCGCAACAGGTGAGGGGGGAAGGTCGGTGTGACATCATCATCATCATCATCATCATCATCATCATCATCATCATCATCATCATCATCATCATCATCATCATCATCATCATCATCATCATCAATGACACCATCATCATTATCTTAACTTTAACTTAACCCTCCAAGACACTATAGAAGGAGAAGCAGATCCTTTTTTGGGTGGACCAAGAATGATTTTCTTCTAGTACAAGGTCCATGAAATATGGTCATGTTGCTATGAATCAGACTTGACAGCATCACTTAAAGTGCAATTACATCAGCTGTCATAGAGGAAACCACGTGGACGAGGGTGCTCTAGATTGACCGAGGAATCAGATGACTGTGGATGTGGAAAGTCCAGGGTTGGAGTCTGCAGGCCCACGTGGCTACATACGTCTTGAGAAGGCGTTTTGGAGTTGATTTAACACTTAAACGACGAGAGTGTACTAAAAGTGACTGGAAACTTAATGCATCTCGTGGTTAAAGTGCTAAACAGTGTTTGTCTTAATTCGGAGATAACTTAGAACTAAATTTACTTCATAGGGCCTACACTGTTCAGATATCGTCCACGGAGATCCAAGATATGCAGAAAGCAAGAATTTACGACAGGATTTGGAATAATTGTATCGACATCACAAGGGAGTTGGTACTCTACGGTTATTTTTTTTGTACTTTACGAATTAGGTTTTCAACATTGTTTGATGTAGTTTTTGTACTGTCAGTTTACCATTTTCCAGGGTACATTTCCAATTAAATGAGGTATTTTTTTATACCGTCGATTGTTTGGGGTACTTTCTACATTTTCCATGGTAATGTACTCTGTCAACTGTCTACGGTGGGATGCACTGTCGATTACCTAAATAACTTTACACTGTCAGTTGTTATATGGTACTTTACATTGTTAATTGTAAGCCTCAGTACAACTAAACAATAGATGCGATGTCAATTGGTTATCTAAGTTTCAAGATTCAATTCTACCTAACTCATTCCCGCTCTTTGCTTGATTCTTCTCTGCTCTCGTGTTGTTTCTAATTTCTAGCACCACACCTCGTTTTCGTCATATATACACGCGGGGTCAACCGATACAGGCCATTGACATATTGATCGCCTCTCATTTGAACGGGTTCTCTTCGCCATGATTGTGGATGAATACCTTATTCAACCCACCCCAATTGCACATGCCAAAGAAGGCGCCATAAATGCCTTGTATGATCCCCTTTAGGACGGAAAAGTTTCACAACATTGGGTTAAAACGTTGTGACTTTTACTAAATTTATTTTAAATTTCTGTTTACGTATGCCGCCTTACATGGACAGTGCACGAGTTGGTTGTGGAAGAGGGGCGCCTTCCCGAGTCTTCTGCAGTTCGTACGTATATGCATCATCCAACAGGTGCGAGAGATTATCATCAGTGGTTGAGCTTAGCACTGCTCGAAGTAAAAATCTGGAAGTATGCTTGCGTCATAGCTTGACGAGGTTCCTTCACAAACGTATCGCCATGCAGAACGAGCACTGCTGGAGGTGTTTGAAAACTGCCCCTGTCCTACTCGCGACGATGAACGCTGTGAGTAACCCATTCTTTCATGCCTATTGAAATTATCTGTAGTACTTAATTCTGTAGTGGATAAACACTCATTACGAGAATTTATATAACGCCTCTACAAATTGTCCACCTCAGGAGCACTCCCGACGCATCCCCGGATGAAAAGGACAAATTGCAATGCAACGTACCGGTGTAGCGATTTCAGATTACCCCCATTTCACATTACCCCCCGGTAACTTGAAATCGCGTTCAGATTACCGGGGGGTAATATTACCCCCTACGATTTCAGATTACCCCCTCGAATTAGTGAGGCCCATTTTCGATTATCTTATATAATACTAATAATAATTGCCAATATTTATCGCTGAACTCTCATTATCCCCTTACAGCATTATGTACGATAAGTTCTCTCTCTCTCTCTCTCTCTCTCTCTCTCTCTCTCTCTCTCTCTCTCTCTCTCTCTCTCTCTCTCTCTCTCTCTCTCTCTCTCTCTCTCTCTCTCTCTCTCTCTCTCTCTCTCTCTCTCTGCCTCAACTACGTAAAACTCATGAAATGGAGCAGCAGACACGCATAAATAGTACTGTAGTTGTCTGGCTGGCTGGGTTTACTGGTCAATGCTTGCAATCAGTGCGTCAGCCGTGGGAAACGTTAATATTCTCAGTCGTTCGAAACAACTCGGTCGTATAGTTAGCATTTTATCTTATATGAACATGGCAGAGGTAACTTGAAATCGCGTTCAGATTACCGGGGGGTAATCTGAAATCGCGTTCAGATCACCGGGGGGTAATCTGAAATCGATTTCAGATTACCTCCGGGGGTAATGTGAACAGCGCAGGGGTAACTTGAAATCGCGTTCAGGTTACCCCCGGGGTAGTCTGAAATCGATTTCAGATTACCGGGGGTAACTTGAAAGAGGGGGTAACCTGAAGTCTTTACACCGGTATCAAAAAAGTCTAAGCAATAAGCGCAAAAACAAAGATTGTCATCGGCCAACGACGGCCATTCTATCAAAAATATTCCAGATAGCCTAATGATCATTTCAATAAAACGTATAACATATTTTAACATGCGCAATGCATTAATTTTTGGTTAATACATTTTCCAATCATCCATCCTACCACACATATTCCAATTAATTAATTTTATGATGTTCCATGCATGCATCTATCCATCCATCCATCCATCCATCCATCCATCCATCCATCCATCCATCCATCCATCCATCCATCCATCCATCCATCCATCCATCCATCCATCCATCCATCCATCCATCCATCCATCCATCCATCCATCCATCCATCCATCCATCCATCCATCCATCCATCCATCCATCCATCCATCCATCCATCCATCCATCCATCCATCCATCCATCCATCCATCCATCCATTGGACAAGCGCATTCTCTTCTGCGTATCCGTCCATTTTAAAAGCAGTGTCGCCTATATTAAGAGCTGTTTCTACCAAAAACAAGAAATGCTTCATAAGCCTTATTCACTCATTTATCCTTCAGAAAATTATTCACAGTATAATTTGCTATAATCGAGCACTGAGTCCAGTTAGCTGTCATCCAGTAAATCGTCTACATTTTGGCTGAATTGAACGACTATTATTTTGATTATCGTTGCTAACAGCTATTTTTTTCCATCTAAGATTCTAAGAATGAAGTATTAACGACAAGTAGAATTAAGGCAACGGCACTTTCAGTATTGTGCTTTTGGATGATAGCTTCATTGGAAAGTCAGAATCGAGACCGTAAGACTTTAATAAAAACTCTTGAACGTAAAAAATTTGGGTATGGTTGTGTCTGCAGTTGACTTAGTCATTACACTATGTAGCCTAATGCTGCCTACCCCATTTGCCAGAGCAATAATTAACAGACTTGTAGATGATGAATATCGTTTCTCGTTTCTTATAATTTCAGGGTGTCTGTCCGTCAACTCCATTATTTGGATTAGTACTTCAGAAGAAGTTCAAAGACGACCGAACGAGAATTGGTGATCAAACCAAACCAGGCATGTTCAAGGTGTTGCCGAAAAGAGAGGATTTGCTGCAGAGGAAAGAATTTCGTACAAGAAACGACGAAAACGTTGTTGAAGCTGCAAGTGTCAATCCACACGGCCATGCAGTTAAAAGGATCTCCCTGCCGCCTGTGACCCGCAGTAGAAAAATCTCTCCTCTGGTCATTATCGACGTAATCTTCTTCACTCTCAGTGGTGGCACAGGCACCATATTTGCAGGACTACTTTATACATTCCTCAACGGTTATTTACACTGGACGCCGCAAGACGGGACGCTATTCGCTACGTTCTACCACGTGATTAGCCTTGTGATACAGGATGCTGTCGTTCTGCTTTCCAGATTCCTATCTCCCGCTGTTCTCCTTGCGGTGGATATCATCTTTCTCTTGTCGTCTTCGGGTCTGATGCTGGCCACAATAAACGCCAGTCCTATCTTCACTGTTATTGCCCTTATCCTGTCGGGCTTCGCGACCTCCAGCCTTTACCCGACCGCCTTAACTCTTGCCCAGGAATGTTTCCAAGTGAATGGAAAAGTGATCGGGATGTTTCTGGGTGGAATGTTCCTTGGGCTCGCAGTGGCGTTTCCGATCGTTGGTTTGCTTCTTGATTCCTACGGTGTCATCAGTTTTCCAGTTGTCCCACTGTCCATCACTGTCCTGGAAGTCGTCCTCTTCGCTCTCTGGTTGGTTGTTGCAAGAGCCGTCAGGAGCCGCCGGGACGATCCTCCGGTGGAAGATGTCATGATAAAAAAAAGAGAGGACTTTTTGATCGATCGATAACGCTAGTTAGGGGTCCTCTAGCAAAAGAGTCATCTTGAAAGTATTTTGGACACTTAAACTGATAATCGTCTGATATTCACGTGTGTCAATCTTCAGCTTATTTCCACGAACAACAATTGTTCTGCCTATCTGACGCCAAGAATATTGTTAAGGGGTCCACTGTGTGACGAGACTCTGTCACATAAACTCTAGGTTTATGGTAGAAGTTGGGTGAGATGTGACCCATCGAGAAATGAAGTTACAAAACAATAGACTGCCACTCTATCTTACGGACTGATTACGGATTGGTTTTAATGTGCCTTCGGGTGATGTCTTGTGCATTAGACACCGGGACAATAGAAGCTACTAATTACAGCAAGTTTCAGAGCGCTTCAGAAATGTTCGAGAAATGTTTACCTAAACGATTGCTGCAATCGATTTGATTGGTACAGATTATAATCAGAGTTGCTTAAGCTGCTGTGGAAATGGCATCGCTCGACAGCTAGAACACAACTAAGCATCAGGTTTTGTTTTTCGACTTCTCAACGGAGACACACGCACAATAATATTGAATCCAACCTGGCTCTGAATCTGTAGCATAGATTCATCTTGTTTTATAATCGTCTTTAGATATCCTCGTTTCTCACCGCTTAGGTTTTTTGGCCTCGAAGAAATGGAAAATTTACGAGTAGGGCATCTGCTTGGTGTTTTCTACGGTTTTACTTTGTCCGTATGATCAACTGAAAGAGAGTGTAGGCCACGCTGAAGTTATAATCTAAACGTTGGACTAATTAAACTAATGTGTTTACTGGCATATTTATAAGCCTAATAGGTTATTGTCTGTTCTATTAGAATCTGGTCGATTGGATGTTGAATTTTGGACATAATATGACGAATGGAGCATGTCATAATTATGTGGAGTTTAGTTTGTGAGGGGCTGCATTATCGAATTTTAGCTGTGGTTTAGGCTCTATTTAATCCCGTTGCGTTTGTGTCAACGGGAATTAATGCAATAAACGAATATTGATTGATTGATTGATTGATTGATTGATTGATTGATTGATTGATTGCTTCGTTGTATTTAATTGTATTGGTCCAATTAATCCAAAAGAGATTGTAGACTTATTGCTTGCGTTGGCCCATTCCCCAATAAGGGGCATGCTTGAAAGGCAATAATTATGAACCGATTATCCAAGTGCACTGTTTCTCTCATATGTGCTTATGCACAGTGTTTAATCTAGTCCCCCTCTTCTGGGAGGGGAAACCAGGTTTCTGGGGGACCAACCAATTTTTCAGACTTTTCCAACTTTCATCCAGACTTTTTACAACTTTCATCTTCGAAAAAAGTTGATGACCTTTTTTTTTTTTTTTTTAGTCATTCGTCCCAACAATTTTCCTTTAAATTACTCTCTCAAAAAAGTTGATGACCTTTTTTTAGGGATCCGTCTCTCTGGGGGGGGGGGAAACCATGTATCACCATGTATCCTGGGGGGAAATTGCTTCCCCAAAACTTCTCTACATTATAATATTGCCGGCCTCTGGGGGGAAACATCAATCCTGGGGGGACATTTACCCCCCCAAAGACGTCTAGATTAAACACTGGCTTATGCATTCGCTTGAAGACTCTGTCAGTGAGGGATAGTTTTGTCTAATCATTCTTAACTAATTGTAGCGTTTGTATTATCGGTCTGAGATCGTCCAGACCGATGTGAAAAGCACCTGCAACAGCAGTACACGTGGGGCATTTGACCTGTCAGATGAACTCAATTGATCGTTCACAGACGCCACCAAAATAACTCTACAGAACGTAATCAACATGACACGTAATAGCTTGAATTACTTTTAGTAACCCTCTTAATGTTACACCATTCCACGCTGTCTGTCCGACTCTGACTACCATTGTTCCTAGATCTACCATAGATCTCTCTCTGTGACCAAGCCACTTACAAAGCGCAATTACAGCACTGGGTCACATAAATTTATCTTTGAACAAAGCTAAGTGTCTGATTCGGAAAAACAACCTGTGTGATCTCTAGACAATGAGAGAAGAGACAGACAGAGTAAGAGAGTGAGAGATAAAGAGGGAAAGAGGGGGGAGAGAGAGAGAGAGAGAGAGAGAGAGAGAGAGAGAGAGAGAGAGAGAGAGAGAGAGAGAGAGAGAGAGAGAGAGAGAGAGAGAGAGAGAGAGAGAGAGAGAGGTGCAGAGGTCGTTGTAAAGTGAAAGAAGCGAAGAGATGGCGACAGAGAATACGAAGAATGCAAAGGAGAGTAAGGAAGATAGATAGAGATACAGAGAGACAGACACTGACAGTCAGAGAGAAATACAAGTGGACATAGGCGTAGACTCTGGGGGGTCAGCCGGGGCACGTTCCCCCCCCCCCCAATAATTGAGGAGCCGGGGCAATGCCCCCCAAAAATCGAGAGGAGAATTTCTTAAAATATTAAAATATTATGTTTCAATATGGACAAATTTCTTCAGAAACAGAAAAACAGAGACACAGAACTGAAATACTGTCAGAAATTCATAATGAAAACAAAGATTTATTTTTTTCTTCAATATCTTCAATATGAGACAAATTTGCATGTAAGCAAAACGCCCCATTTCATACGCATTGACGTAACATCGGAAGCCTCTGCTGACTGTCCAGACTAGAGGTGAAATTTTTTTTCGAATATTGGTTTAAAAAAACGAAAACCACAAAATTTGTTTAAAAAAATTACTTTCTCATTTTTGTAGAAGTTATTTTAATAACATTGATTTAATGATTTTTAATTTTCGGAAATCGCAACTGAATTAAACTGAGTTGGAGCTCTTGTTCATGGCATTTTTCCTGCTTTTATGAATCGAAATCCGAAAATCTTAAAAACAACCAAAACAACAAGAACCATTAAAACAAAACAAAAAAACAAAAAAAACAAAAAACTTCTCATCTTGAAATAACTTGTTTTTTTGCTCCTCCGGTCCAGACCGCATCCCCCCAATATTTTGGACAAGTTTACGCCAGTGCAAGTGGATAGACGACATAGCCATGGAGACAGTGAAACTTTAGTAGGCGCATACGTGACAGAGACGGCGTACAAGTCCTGCATCGTACGAAAGATGTGAGCCATTGGAGAGCGAGATATATTATATATATATATATATATATATATATATATATATATATATACATAGAGGGAGAGATGGAGACAGAGAAGTAAACGGACAGACACAAACCGTTGAAGGAACAGCTAGAACCAGAGGCGCCGGCAGCGTGACGCACTGGACGCACGTGCGTCCACGCACCAGATCAAATCCACACAAGGATTAGGCATCGAATCTATATTTTTGACAATTTCACTGTGTAACTTTGGTTTACCATACAGTATGTATAAATGATATCATATATTACATGCATGTGTTATACTGTACTTTTATGAGTCACTCTGAGTCATTTTCAGTGTATGACTATGAGCGGCAGACAGAGGACGAGTGTGGACGGGAGGAGACAGGAGGGGTGTGCGTCCAATATTTTTAAGCCTGGCGGCGCCCCTGGCTAGAACCATGCCCTTTAAGGACTCCATTCGGGCTATATTTCGACATGTTACACAGAACAGAATACGCGTTGGTAGCCAAAGTCTTTCAATCCCCACCCAACACGGCCTATGCAGCAGACTTCGTTTTCGGTATTTATACGCGGGGTCAACGGTCACGAGCAACGATCGACTTCGATACTAACGGATTGTCTACGCCAGTTGCGTGTCACTCAAACTCCCAGACCGTGAGCAAGCCAACTAATACACAGTAAATACCTTGTTTGAAGCGCTTTCTGAGCAGAAGTTTCGCGACAAACGTTTCACCCTCTACTAAATTTTATTTTCAATTTATAAAGTGAACAGTGAAGTGGTTATTGGCAGAGGTTCGCCTACCCGCGTGTTCTGGAATTCCTTCTTGTCGCCCAACGGGTGCCAGATAGTGTCAGCGGTTGGACGTGAGGCGGTTCCAAGGCGACATTTGGAAGGTCGGTGCTGTGTTAAAGTGTGGAAGAGTTTCTTCAGAATCGGATCGCCATGCAGCACGAAGGCTTCTGGAGATGGCTGAAAACTGTTGCAATCCTGCTGGCGATAACGAGTTCCGTAAGTCATCCATTGTTAACATACCGAACCTGCATAGACCACACGCACTCAGTATATAGTATATATTAATACATAGATAATACATATTCTGATCAACGATCCTGCCATACGTGTTCTAAATATTACACATATTTCCATAAAACTTATAACATAAAATGAATATTTCAGACGAAATCGTCCCCGAAAACATTATTCTGATTGGCTGTGCATAGTCTGATGCCGAATATAAAAAAGACCTTAAGCAATTGGTTTTTATGTAGAGCCTTGCTTGTATACTTGTTTAACAATGTTTATGTAATGTTTGCATTCTAATATTTGTATGGCGCCACTACGGAGACTCTCAAATGCCGTTTTACAAAACAATACATAGTCTATACCGACTTTAGTGTGACAATCACGTGACTTAGGTGGCACCGGTCGACCTTTGTTAATTCCAATGGACGAATAATCTTTCGATGCCGCACAAAAACCAAAACTGCCAGTACAATCTATCGATGCAAAGGAACAGCAGCTCACTAACGAAAACGACCTAACTTTTTTCGGAGCTGCACGTACTTGCTATGTTTTCATGTACATATCAAGACATCTTATATTGCACCTTATAAAAAAGAATCCCTACGCTGAGGTTATGTTCGGTCTAATAGCCACTACGGTGGATGTTATTGACTGGAAAATTCCCCACTAGCTGGCGCATGCAAACGAGTAGTGCCCACCCGACGATGTCCGATCATTAAAATGTAGGCCTAATTGCTGTTTCTGTTTGTTCTTCAACTAGGGGTTGAACATGGGAATATTTAGTCCGACATTTCCCGACATGGCCGTTTTGACATCGGTGACAGATGGCAAGATGGCTAGCACGATGACCTGGATTGGACTGGCAAGCATCGCCGGAGCCCTGTGCATGGGTCCTCTGTTCGACCGCTTTGATGGTCTGCTTGTCCTGGCCTGGAGTCTCCTGTTCCAGGGACTGGCCGTAGGAGTGGCACCCTGGTGTCATATTTTCATCGTCTTTCAGATCATGTCTGGCATTGCTTCCATTTTCATTACAGGAATCACCGCAGGTGAGTTCTCCGTTATATCATGCACATTTTATATCCATCTATCCATCCTTACAGTTTGTTCTGAACCCTGGTTCAGCCAGGTTCATTGTCCGTTTCCCTCGATTCTCCCATAAAATTACCTTTATGACTGATGTATTTCACTGGCTTTCTGTTCCTTCCCGCATCCAGTGCAAGGTCATCTACTTGGCCTCTAGGTCTCAGCAGGGAAAAGCTCCTAGTACCTCTGTGACCTTATGCGCCAACCTCTCTCTGCGCTCTCTTCCAGCCCTCTTCGGTCTGAGCCTGAGGACCGCCTTAATCTCCTTGTCCCTCGGTTAGGACTTCGATGGCTCAGCATCGTGCTTTTGCCATCCTTGGCCCTTCTTTATGGAATGACCAGCCCCTCACTCCGTAGCAAGATATTGTTTTGGATCTCGCCCTATTCTCTCCGCTGACTGACGACCTTCCTTTTCCCTCGGGGCTGTCACGTTGGGATCGCCTCTGGATAGTCTACACTGTGAACGGCGTTTCATAAATAACCACATGAGATAAGATAAGATAATATGTATCAATTCATTCATCCATTTCTTCTGTCCGTCTCTCCGCAAATAGATCCATCCACCCGCCGATCCGTCTATCCTTCCATACATCACTTATCTACCATGATTTCTCCATCTATGTTGTAACTAAAGATGCCTGCCTTAACCACACAAATCAAAAGTCTAACCCAAGCATTTATCTTTAATAAAATTATAAATTGTACGATTGTTTCCAATTTTATCGACCATTACAATTGCTCTGATACATTTATACATACATACATACACACTTACGTACATAAAGTTGGTCATCCAGCAAGTAGTCTGCCTTTCGAATTGTAGGTGTATTTCTTATCGCCGTTAACGGACCAGTAATGGAAAGATATACCAGTTAAATTCTGGTAACTGTTAGAATTAAGCCTTCAGGGTTCTGCATAGGCCTAACGTATAGTAATAAAGTAACTGCGCTGTCTGAACCGGTTCTTCTGATATAATTTTCCTAGCAGTTAGCTACTCCACAAAATAAAATAAAATCTTAATCTTTTGTATAAAAATTGTCTCTTTGTTGCCATAGCACCAAACAGCCTATACCTACATTCGTAAGGTTAATAATTAATATGTCAGAGGCGATCACTCCTTTAATTCGTGTATACTTCTTTCAGGAGTTTTGTTCGTCAGCTGCGTCATCTGGGAGAAAAAGCCGAAGATGATTGGTCCTATCATCCAGGTCACCGATCTTTTCCATACATTTGGTGTAGCACTAACGCCTCAACTGATCGGGCCTTTTATCGGAACGCACCAGTTACCGGATATCAGTAGTCACACTGCCGCTCCAAACGGTTCAAAGTTTACTACTTCCTTCGAAAACATCGACATGAACACTATAGTTAGTGATTCAACTACAACAAACTCTTCGAGGCAGTACGAAGGACCAGAACCAGTCCAGATCGCCTACGTCCTTGTAGCTGTCCTTGACATTGTTACTGCAGTCGTTTGCTTCGTGATCTTCGCCTTTGACCGCGGGCAGACGCGAACCAAGAGCTATGAATACAGAGTGAATCGCATTGTCAGAAGCAGAAGTTGTTCGCTCAACGAAGATGGACGGACGATAGCAGACGAAGAATTTATTATTAAACCGATCAAGAAGCGAACTGGAAGCCTTGATCAATTGGTACTTCAGAATAACTTTGATAACTATCCAACAAGACCCTCTGATCAGGCAAATTTAAACATGCACATGCCGAAGGTGTTGCTGAAAAGACAGGAGCTGCAGCAGATGAAAGAAAGCCGGACAAGAAACAACGAAAGCACAACGGAAGCTGCAAATTTTAATCCACACCGTCATTCCGAAATAGGCAGCTCAGTTCCGCCAGTAACCTGCAATAAAAAAATAATTCTACTCAAGATTATCGTTATTCTTTTCTTAACTCTGAACGGTGGCAGGAACGCCATGTTTACGGGACTACTTTATACACTCCTAAACGGGTACTTGAACTGGACGCCACACGCCGGTACGCTATTGGTTACGTTCTACCACGTGACACGCGTTGTGGTACACGTAGCTTTCGTTCTACTCGCCAGATGCTTATCACCTGTTGTTATTCTTGTGATAGATATCATCTTTCTCGTAGTTTCTTCGGGTATGATGCTGGTCACAATAAATGCCAACCCGGTCTTCACCGTAATCACCGTAATCCTGACGGGCTTCGCGACGTCTAACATTGACCCATCTACTGTAACTTTTGCCCAGAAATGTTTCCAAGTGGATGGGAAGGTTATGGGAATGTTCGTCGGTGCTTTATATTTTGGTCTCGCAACCGTTTCTCCGATCGTTGGGTTGCTTCTTGATTCCTACGGTGCCATCAGCTTCCCCATTGTCCTACTGTTCATCATTGTACTGGAAGTCGTCCTCTTTGCTGTCTGGTTGGTTGTTGCCGGAGCCACCCGGTGCCAACAGCATGGACCTCCAATAGAAGAAACATTTACACAAAACGAGAAAACTCCATTGATCGGTCGTTAACGCAGCTGATGGGACTTCATTCGACCATGCCGTTTGAAAAAAAGTATTTTCGAAGTTTTTAAGACGCTTAATCCGGTAATCATCTCATATTCAATCTGCAGTTATTTTCCACGAAAAATAATTTGTCTGTATTTTTGACGCCCACAATTTTGATAAGGGGCCGTTTGGCCAGATCCTCACTAATAAAACTACATTGTATAGTAAGTGACCCATTGACAAGTGTCCCAGCTCTCTTGTCTGTCTGGCATCCGGACTCGGTCTTCCACTGGATTTAGATCTCTGTACAACCCCTCTGATATGACACAGGACTCGTGAATACGCTGGTGCCCTTAGCTTAGTTGTAGTGTAGCGCTTCAGAACTTTGTAGTTTTTACGATTACGATTACGAAGTGAAATAATAACACGATCAACGTTAAAAAGTTGTTCTTCAGTCCGTTGTTAACACTTAGCGATGAGAGTGTACTAAAAGCCAAAACAAACGGAATGCAGCTTGTCGTTAAAGTGTTAATCAGATGCAGAAGCTGCTGTGTAAATGGTTTCACTTGACATCATGAACAAAACCGTACATTGACTCGAATGCTTTTTATTTCAAGTTCTCATTCCAGAGCTTCACGAAACTGAATCAAACCTGATTCTGTATCTCGATCAACGATTTTTATCGGAGTAATTCGCTATTTATTATTAAGCTTCTATATCTATTTAGTTACAGCAGTAGAGTCGTCATCGTTAACCGTAGTCTCGATATTTCAACAGCGCCGAAAAGCCTAATTCATATGTTTGAGAGCAGTCGCGTGAAATTCAACGAGAGGGAGATCAGAACACTGACTTGTTCAGCAGTGCTGCTTCAAGTCAGTGAGGCTGTCGGGAGATACCGAGCGAAAAGCAACGTCCGGTTGCCTTCAGGGAGAGCAGAGCAGAAAGGAGACAGAGGAGTAGTTAGTTATACTCTTGTTTCTGTGTTGGCCGAGAAAAATGGAAAGATGGCAAATTGGGTGGATCAGAGGAAGAATTCCAGTATAAATTTGTCCTGGTTTTAAATGGAAAGTCTGAGGAGTGACGTAATAGTTTAAACAACTTCATCTACAACAGGGCCGCGATTATGAGCAAGTCGCAAACTAGTCACCGACCAACGGCTTATTGTCCGGACCTAGTAGGCTGTGACTAGAAGCCAGCAGCAAGCGATGTGCATGGGTTTAGTTACAGAGTGGCCTAGCTAGTCGGAGACCAAAATGGGAGTGGTCAAACTAAAATTGACGTGGTAAAACCCAGCGTCAATAGTTATGCGGTTGTGGGCGATCGCGCATGCGCAAATGTATTTATACGATTTCTTTCTTTTGATATATGACCTGATTTGGGTCTGATTTTAATCTTCCTTGATTAACCAAGTTCCATCTTAGACTCATCTATGGTCTATGTGAGTCCCTAGTTAAGCGGGGCATTGGTCCCTTTAAAGTTTATTGCATATTATGTTAGTGCTTGATTTTCTTCATTGATTGTTTTCTTAACAATAAATTGTATGGAATGGAAATTGTGAAAACACGTTGACGTTGATAGCCATTGACTGGCTAGTATTAAAACAGGTTAATTTGAGTGTTGTATTTTTGTGCACGCATGGGCCGTGTGAAACTTGACATTCTATAACGTTGAATGTAACTTACTATGCCTATTTGTCACAATGATGGGCACAGACAGCTTCTTGGCTAGTGAGAGCCCTTCCGCGTCGCGTCGAATTCCACATACTCGGCCAATTCGTCACGAAAAGTATCATAAAGTTCATTGTGCGAGAACGAGTCGAGTGGATTTCGGCGATCCCTGTTTAGGGATAGCCGAAATCTACTCGAAATCCACTAACTTTGGCGTCTTTAACTTCTTCTAAACAGAGAAACTGCAGCCGCCGCCATCTTCCTGCTAGTAACTAAGCCAGACTAGTCAATCAACGCCTGGCAGTCCGGTGACGTAGCCTTGGTCTGGACTAAGGTCACTAAAATGTCTACAGGCACTCCAATCTGATGCGCTAGTCCGGCTTAGAGCCAAAACTAGTCTGGACTAGAAATTGCGACCTGCTCATACACGCGGCCCCTGTTGATGTACGGCCTTAAGACGTAGCTCCCTCTGTCAGTTGCTGAGTATCGTAAGTGCTCGTGCCTCTTTGTCATTATGCACACGGGTGAACTAAGTGACTTCGACCTTTTGTCGACGATCTCAGTGTACGCTTGTATGAGTCTGTCGCCAAATGATATCATGCATAATTCTTCTAAATAACAATATTACACAACATAACAAAAGATCTTGCTTTCTGTCTCTGCCATGCACCCTGGCCGACATTCCCACCAACAGATAACATGTGTTGTTGTTGTTGTTGTTGTTGTTGTTGTTGTTGTTGTTGTTGTTGTTGTTGTTGTTGTTATCAGAATCGTTATCACATCGTCATCAACAACAAGAACAGCATCAAAAACTTCCTTATCGGCATCATCGTCATCTCATCACCATCATCGTCATCATCCTTATCATCATATCATCATTATCATTATTATTATCATCATTATCATCATCATCATCATCATCATCATCATCATCATCATCAAGTGAACTTTAGTCGTATCGTAACCGTAACATCAAAATTTCTACTTTAACGAAACTCTCCAAGATACTGGAAGAAGAATCTCGTCGTCAGATACTTTTGTGGCCGGCAGATGACCTAGTCTAGTACAAGGTCCATGAAATATGTTCATGTTGCTATGAATCAGACTTAACGGCATCACTTAAACTACAATAACATCAGCCGATGCGGCTTGACAGAGAAAACCACGTGGACTAGGGTGCTCTAGATTGACTGAGGAAAATAAACTAACATAAGCAGATTATAAAGTCACACATGTGACACTAAATATAATAAATTAACAAATCCGCTTTTAAACATTTTAGATTTAACAAGAGGCAGCATGAGAGGATATCCAGTTTCGAGATAAGTAGGCCATGCTGCCCTAACTGGTTGAGAAGAAAGTCTCGTTGGTTTATTAGACTAAGAATATAGTTAACATGGTTTGAAAAATAAAGCTTACACTGTAGAAAGATTCGAAGCAGCCTGACAGTATCCAGCCACCCAGGGTCGGGTAAGGGCAGACAGTGGTCTACACTCTACAGGACGCGCGATATCAGGCCGCCTGAAAATAACTATCTCCTTGGTTCTGAACACTACAGTGTACTTTGTCAATGACCTACATAACTTTCCACTGTCATTTGTCTAGGGTACTTTGCTAATTGTCAGCCCAAGGACCAACTAAACAAATGATGCGATGATCAGTGGTACGAGGTAGTCTAAATCTCAAGATTCCGTTGTGCCTTGCAAAACCTCGCTCTTCGTTTTATTCTTCTCTATTCTCGTGTTGCTTCCAATCTCTAGCACCCGACCTCCTTTCGTAATAAGCACGCGGAGTTAACCGATACAGGGCTCTGACTAACTGAACGCTTCTCATTTCAACAGATTCTCTGCGTCAAATGGGTGGATATAATTATTCACCACAACCCAAGGGCGCATGCCAAATAAAGCGTCATAGATGCCTTGTATGACCCGCTTTAGGAGACAGAGGTTCACGACATCGGGTTCAAACGTTTCAACTTCTACCGAATTTCATTTTCATATAATTTTTTAACGCCTGCCAAAGCGCTCTATCTGGACAGTGACTTGGCTGTGGAAAAGGGATCGCCTTTCCGCGTCTTCTGCAGTTCCAGCCTATCGCCCAACAGTCGAGAGTGGTTGAGCCTCGCATTGATCGAGTGGAAGGTCTGCTTGTGTTTTAGTTTGACTGAGTTTCCTCACATTCAGATTCGCATAGCCATGCAGAACGAGGTCTTTTGGAGATGGCTGAAAACGGCAGCAGTCCAGCTGGTTTCGATGAGCGGCGTAAGTGATCCATTGTTTCATGCATGTTGGATAAGTTGTGATTATAATGATTTTATTATTATGACAATCAAATTACTTATGTGGCATCGGTAGACCTTTCTAAATTTCAAATGAACGAATAATCTTTCGATGGCCCACCAAACCCAAAAATACCAGAACAGTCCATTGAAGCGATGAACAGCAGTTTGCTAGATAAAACGAAGGCAATGACATCTGGAAAGCTGCACACTAATTAACTTGCTGTATGTATGTATTGATACATAGACGTTTAGCATCGCGCCCCCTTAGGTGCAACACATAAAATCACTCCTTACGCTAACCGATGTGATCTAAACGGTCACTAAGAGCAGAGAGTTCGACGATAAGTAAACAGTGGTTATCATGTAGAAATGTCACCACTGGCTGGCGTTTCCAAATATGTGAAGCGTCGCCGACGGTGTCCCATCATTATCGCTGTTTTTAATTATTGTTCAAACAGGGGATGAAACTGACCGTATTTGCTACAACCTTTCCGGACATGGCAATTTTTATGTCGGTGACAAATGGTCAGATGGCGACCACGCTGACCTGGATGGGTCTTTCCAGCATCGTTGGAACACTCTGCATGGGTCCTCTGTTCGATCGCTTCGATGGTCTGCTTGTCTTGTCCTGCGCCATCCTGCTTCAGGGTCTGGCAATAGGATTGGCCCCCTGGTGTCGTATTCTAATTGTTTTCCAGATCCTCGCCGGGCTTTCTTCCTTCTTCTGTGCAGGAATCATGATAGGTGAGTTCTCCGCTGTGACATGTACGTTTTATTCCGTCTTGCCTTCTATCCATACCGGTTTCCATACGTCTGTTCAACCGCCCACTCTAAAGTCCATTCATTCATCCATCCATCCGTCCATCCGTCCATCCGTATGTTCATCCATCCTTCCATCTATCTGTGTGCCCGTCAATCCGTGCATCAATACACCCATGCGATTAACCATGACTACCAGTCCTACCAGTATAAACGGCCCCATCTCAACACTTATTGATAACATTCTTACAAATATCTCAACCCGAGTAATTGACACTGTGATTCTTGCAGCCGACATATACGATCACTTACCTATACTAATTTATCTTCACCACACTCCACTGTCTAATGTTGAACCTGTCGTCTACCTCTCACGCAATATCTAAACGACAGTAACAAGTAGCTCATGATAAAGCATTTCCTTTCCATCCACGCACTAGACACAAGTGTCACTCCCATAAGCAGCCATCGATGACTAGTGGCCTAATAAAATCACGCAGAACTAAATCAAAACTCTATCTGTAATTGAAGGAACACCACACTGCAGCTAATAGAGCCAATTTTGCAGAAATAAATTCAAGTCGCTTAGAATAATATGTGAAAACAATTATTATACCTCAGAATTTAAAAATACAATGGCGATTTAAAACATACCTGGAAAGTCACTTGATCCATTCTCAGCACATCCAGTTACAATACAAAAATTGATGAACTACGTATTAATGGTGTCAAAACAACTAACTCAGAAACTATGGCCGAGATACTTTACTCATACTTCTCTGGCATTGCTCAAACTTTATCTGTCATCTCAGAAACACCTTCGCTGCTCCTTTGTAGGATATTATAGACTCTTCTTATGCTACTGGAATAATCTCGCCTGCACTGAATATAGCCAGGATCACACCAATCTTCAAACAGGGCAATAAATCTCATCTGGGCAATTGCAGACCAATATCCGTTTTACCAGTGGCGTACGGAGCTGAAATGCCGCCCGGGGCGAGGTTCCAAAATGCCGCCCTTGGCCACTTTATTTTCTATATGCTATTTTCTCTAAGATATTGCATAACGATCATATTACATATTCAATTTTATTTTATGCGGTTTATAGCGTTTCTGGATTTTTCACTTTTAACTGTATTTATTACTGAAATTTAGTTTATTACATAATTAAAAACATTTTATTGCATGACTTGCGATGTGTACAGTACAGTACATACATAATACATATCATATTATGTTATAATTGCCTTAATTTCATAATTTCGTGGAAACAGCGTAATGATTGTGTCCGCTACGAAAAAGGCAAAATACACATTATAAAAAGATTATCAATGGCCGTTATTCTGCTATACAGTAACGGTGTATTATTATTATTATTATTATTATTATTATTATTATTATTATTATTATTATTATTATTATTTTCATTATTATTAATTAAATTTCTAAACCGCGCATGGTCACACCGAAATGTGAATCTGAGGCGCGGGTAAACACGGCTTACTGCGCGCAGTAGAAGGTTAGGGTTTAAGTTTTAATGACAATCATATTAAACAATGTATTTATTTACTGGATAATAATATAATATTCTCATATTTTAGTAAACATTACCAAACAATGCAAAAAATGCCAGAGGACAAAATTAAGAGCGAGTAACCGAGATTTACTGTTACTAAACTTTGTTGAAAGAATAAGTAGTCATTTCAAATAATAAAATAATGCAGTCAACTTCTGTCAAAGCCAGAAAATTTTAACATTAAGTTTTAAAAGGAGGTCTAAACTAAGTGGTGAATTGCTGTGGTGGCGTTACTGATAGTTAGTGATTAAATTTTATTCTAAGTCATTAATTCGTCTAGATACCTATAATATGATATAAACGTATATATATATATATACACATACACACAAATATATATATTTATTATACTTATGAAGGGCGGCATAACAAGAGTATGCTTTAAAGTATGCTGTATGTAGTCTGTTACTATGCTTACAGTTTACTAGATAATACGATGCCGCTTCATTAACTGCAATTCTGTTTAGTGCATAATGGAGACCTTTGACAGTGATGCCGCCCCTAACGATCAACGGAAGCCAAGCTGACTTGACTAAAGTGACGGTTTCTCTCTTTCCTTCTTTTCTTTCTTTCTTTATCTCCTACTTTTTCCTTTTTTTATCCAAAATTCACTCTTTTTATTTTTCGTTTACCCTATTTTGTCGCCCCAGGAAAAGTGCCGCCCGGGGCGACTCGCCCCCCCTGCCCCCCCTTCGGTACGCCACTGCGTTTTACCTTATTTCTCTAAATTAATTAGAAGAACTATTCATAATAGTTCATACGATTATGTTACTAAAATGAAAATCATATTTATATCAACACGGATTTCAGGCTGAACATTCAACCGTAATGTCTCTTTTGAATATCCAAGACACAATATCACAGGCTATTGAAAACAATGAGTATTCTGTTGGAATATTCCTTAATCTTTCAAAAGCTTTGATTCTGTAGACCATAAAATTCTTTTAAAGAAATTAGATAATTATGGTATTCAAGATTTGCAGATTCTTTGGTTCAAAAAATTATCTGGAAATAGGCAACAACAGGTCCTCCCAAAACATTGAAATTTCGCCTGATTGAATTTGGTGTCCCCCAAGACTCCATTTTGGGACCTTTATTATTCTCACTGTATATGATTATGTTTCTTCTATCCATCCAACAGGTGCATTCCCTGCTGTGTACTTTTTATTTCCATCCATTTCAAAAGTAGTGTTGCCTAAAATAAGGGCTGCTTTTAACAAGAAAATATTGCCTCATAAGTCTAATTCACGCATTTATCCTAAAGAAAATTATAAACAGCAGAATTGTTCCGCTATAATCGATTGCTAAGTTATCCTTCGACAAAAGTCCAGGGACGTCAATTGGGGGAGAGGGCATTTGCTCTTCCCTCTAAATTTTTGAAGAAAATAGAGAAGGATGGTAAATACATGTCTCCAATATTTTGATCATTTAAAACAAAAGTCTACATTTTGGCTGAATTGTATGACTATTCTTTTGATAATTATCAATGCTATGGTCGTCTTCGAACTTCTTCCGAAATACTTTGTGAACTGAGTTTTGTGTACAGTCTTGCAGTGCGAGGTATTAGCGTATATATTTAGTGCGCTTACTTTAGTTTCACGTGTATATGTATATATGATAGATGCATCACGTTTAGTCGTACTGTCTTAGTGACACGCGCGGCCGGCCGATCTGGGGAGCGGCGCGCTATATGTATATTATTAGAGTTCGCTTAGGCGCACAGAAGACAGGTGTGTCAAGCGGCGCGAAGAATTATGCTGACTAGAGAAGTTTGAATTCGTATGTTCGCTGTAGTAGTGTTGCTGATTAGTTGAGTTGTAATCGAATTGAGTTCTGTCTGTTTGTTTCTTATTAAACTAAAAGATATTAAACTGTGTTGGTGATTAATTCAGGTTAAAGCTACTTATACGTAGAATTAGTGTTCAAAAGGTGAACGTTAAATCGGCGTTAAGTACGAAGAGAACAAGGATTTAATCAGAAGGATTGTCAACGGAAGGATTGGGTTGACATTATTGGTGGCAGCGACGGTGTGGATAAGAACTCACGGTGGAATAAATACTCACGGTGGAATAAATACTCACGGTGGATAAATACTCACGGTGGAATAAATACTCACGGTGGATATAAACTCACGGTGGATAAAAATTCTCGTTATCGCCGAAGGAGGTGATAAAAGAATTTACAACGGTGTTAGAAGAATCTACGACGGTGTTAGAAGAATCTACGCGTTGTTGCCGTGTGACGAGTTTACGATATCATCGACGGTGGAACACGAGAAAACGGTATAAAAATTTCATTGTTTTCCACGAACAAATATAAAAGAAATCCCGTTTGTTTATCGATTCACACATTAAGAAAAACCGTGACTTCTTTGAAAAGAGAAATCACCAAAGTAAACAAGTAAGATGGAGAAACTAAGTGCTGAAAGACAAGCAGATATTAAGAAGATGTCTACGGAAAGGCTAAAACAGGGTTTGTTGAAAGCCGGTTTTAAAGAAGAACAATTAGAAGGTATGTCACGTGGTGACATGATACAGGAACTCGCTGAAGTGTGGGTTAAAGAAGGAGTCGAAGAAGAAGGTGCAGTTGGCGGTGCCGTAGAAAAGGCTATTGAAAAACCTCCTGCGCCTATGTCTATGGAGATGTTGATGCAGTGGATGATGATGACTAGGCAGGAAGAGAAGGATAGAGAGGAGAAACGTAGACAAGAAGAGAAAGAAAGAGAAGATAAACGGAGACAAGAAGAGAAAGAAAAAGAGGAGAGACGAAGACAGGAAGAGAAAGAGCTGAAACAAGAAGCAGAACGTGTAAGACAAGACGAATTGCGCTTGCAGAGAGAGAAAGAAGAGAAAGCAGAACGTCTGCAGAGAGAGAAAGAAGAGAAAGCAGAACTTGCGAGGCAAGAAGAATTGCGCTTGCAAAGAGAGAAAGAAGAGAAAGAATTGCGCTTGCAGAGAGAGAAAGAAGAGAAAGCGGAACTTGCAAGGCAAGAGGAATTGCGCCTGCAGAGAGAGAGAGAAGATAAAGCAGAACAAGTGCGTAAGGCAGAACTGGAATTGCAAAAGCATCAGTTTGAGATTCAGTTAGAACAGTTGAAAAGAGATAGGGAAGATGCTGAAAGAAGAAGACTGGAGCAGATGATTGAATTTGAAAGAGCTAGAAAAAGTGATGAAGAGGTACGTCAGCAACAGATCGAAGCAAAGAGAATGCGCGAGGAAGAAAAAGAAAAGGCGCGAACGTTAGAATTGGAACGCGCGGAACAGATCAGACAAGAAGAACTCAAATTTCAGAAAGAAAGTTTGGAAAAGGCAGAGGCAGAAAGACAAGAACGTCTGAAACTGGAGAAATCAAAATTGACATTGAAAGAAACAAATGAGAGAAGAACGGGAAGCAGAAAGAAGGAAACAGCAAGAAAGTGAAACTTTGGTGTCAAAAATTAAGAAAATAGGTGATGCAATGAAGCACGTATTGCCTCAAATGCCAACTGATATGATGGAGGTGCCATTATATTTTGAAACAGTCGAGAACGCGTTTCGTAGCTTTGCTGTGGAGAAGCCGTTTTGGGTTAAATTATTACTACCATTGATGACGCCGAAAGCTCGAACTGTTCTGAATAGATTGTCATTCGATGATCTAGACAATTACGATAAAGTCAAGCAGCACTTATTAAAAGAATTTAAATTGACCTCGAGAGAATACAGAGCCAGATTTGTGGATGCTAAGAAGACAACAGAAGAGACTTATACGATGTTTACGGCAAGACTGAAGAACTTGCTAAACTATTACGTGAGAAGTCGAAACGTGAACAGAGAGTATGACACGCTCTTTGATTTGCTGGTAGCGGATAAGCTAAAAGAATGTTTACCGCCAGGTCCACTACAGTTTGTATTGTCGAAGGAAGGAACTGACTGTCTTCAAGCTAGTGCAGTGGCAGACCTAGCAGACATTCATGTAAACAATCGAATTGGGTTTGCAATCCCAAATATAAACAGTTATCCTTCTCAACGTTCCGTAAATCAAAGCCAGAGTGGTAAGTGGAAAAGTAATCCAGAAACAGGGAATCAGTTCAAAGGTAAAGAAGTCAAGGCTAGTGTCCCTGTACCCAATGAGACCAGAGAAGTGACGTTTGGTCGTCAGGGATTTAACAAATCGTCAGCGCCGTTTGCCAAGAGGGAAGGCAACACATCGTTTACGCAGTATAAGAGAAATGAAGGAAATGAACAACGAGGTATGGTTGTGAAGCGTTGTCACAACTGTGGTTCAGACAAACATTTGGTTAAATTTTGTCCAGTTCCAGTGGCAGCAGCTAGTTCTAGCAGAAATCAAGAACACACAATGGGGAATTTGATTCAAGTGGTTAGTGATACAGATAATCAAACCACGGGTCAAGAAAACCAAGAAACTGAAGTAAAGTCAGTAATGAAATGCGGTATTCAAAAAGAAATTCTATTGGATGCTGGAATTCAGAGGGAAGTCGTAGGAAAAGATGACAATCGAATATTGAAGAAATCGTTCTTGCAATATGTCGAGGTCGAAATTCGTGCAGTAGACGGTAAAGAGCCAGTGAAAGTCAAAGCACTGAGCGACTCGGGTGCAGAAATTCCGGTGATTAGTGAAGAATTACTGGAAGGCATGAAGGTGGAACAAATTGGAAAAGTGAACTTGCAATGTGTGGCAGGAGATGCCATTCCTGCGAAGTTAGTGAAAGTCGATGTTAGACTGTGTGGTAGTGACGTGGAAGAAGAGGGATTTCCGCGTAAAATCCAGTGTTCACTTACACCTTATGTCACCTTGATGTGTGCTAGTATTACAAAGATGGGCAGTACAGAAAGATTCTTGTTGCATCCAGAGATAATTGCCGAATTAAAAGCCGTACCACAGATGAAAATTAAAACGATACAAGGAAATGTGAGTGTACGAGCAAATGTAATGACGAGAGCGCAGAGTCGGAAACAGGAAGTGGTAGATGTTGATGAGGAGAATGAAACTGAAAGTTCAAGTGATGAGGAAAACGAAAGTAATGAGCAACGAAGCTTATCGCGAGAGGGTGTAATAGCAGAGATGAACGAGCAAGAGATGGCTGCATGCGAGAATGGCACATTAAATGAAACGGAAGAAGACAAAGAATGTGATGTGGGGATAGGAGACTTGTATAGAGATGAAGAGATGGACGAAGAACAAAAGGTGCAGATTGCCGATTCGAAGAAGTTCGAAGAGCAACAGAGAAAGGATGAATCGTTGAAGCCGTGGTGGAAGTTAGCACAAGAGAAAGAATCTGAATTATGTGTGATCAACGGTTTATTGCATAAGAAATATCAAATATTAGACCAGACGATATATCAACTAGTGTTACCAAAAGAGAGACGAATTAAAGTGATGGAGTTGGCACATGAGTCGGTGTTTGGAGGACATCTTGGAGAAGAGAAAACAAGAGAACGAATAAAGTTGTCTTTTGTATGGCCAAAGATAAGAAGAGACATTGTGAAATTTTGTAAGTCTTGCGAGAAATGTCAACTAAAGGCAAGGAGTTTGGTGATGGATAGAGTGCCCATCACTCCAGTCTCAAGAGAAGAGGTCGCCTTCAGGAGAATGACGATGGACCTCGTTGGCCCGATCGATCCAGTATCTGCTGCAGGTCACAAGTATTGTTTATGCATTGTGGACTCGTGCACCAGATGGCCTACAATCTTCTTATTGAAATCGCTGACAGCGAAGGCTGTGTGTGAAGCGTTGACGGAACTGTTCATGAACGTTGGTGTGCCGTCCGTGATTACAAGTGACCAAGGAACGAACTTCACAGCCAGTTTGACAAGAGAATTTCTCAATTTAATGGGCTGTAGTCCACGATTCGACACACCAGGACACCCAGAGGCTGCTGGATTAGTAGAAAGATGGAATCAG
The DNA here is from genome assembly GCA_963556255.1 of Allolobophora icterica. Taxonomy (NCBI): domain Eukaryota; kingdom Metazoa; phylum Annelida; class Clitellata; order Crassiclitellata; family Lumbricidae; genus Allolobophora; species Allolobophora icterica. The sequence continues at coordinate 10,478,823 of OY744616.1, forward strand.
ACATTTAAAAAGATGATCCATCATGTGATAATAGACAACCCGAGGAAATGGCACAAGATAATTCCTTTCACAGTGTGGGCATTACGAGAAGTGCCGAATGCAACTACTGGAGTATCACCATATATGCTTGTCTATGGGAAAATTCCGAGAGGACCATTGGCAATATTAAAAGAGAGTTGGACTAGAGAAATAAACTTACCACCTCACGTTGGAGTTAAACCAGAAAAGTATTTGAAAGAACTCAAAGAAAATATGGAGAAAGCATTATTGTTTGCAGAATCCTACTCTCGAGAAAAGCAATTACAATACACGAATCAGTATAACAAGAGAGCAAAGCACAAAGAATTTGAAGCTGGTGAGAAAGTCATAGTTTTGTATCCAACGTCAACGAACAAACTTATTTCTCGATGGCATGGTCCATGTACGATCATACATCGAAGATCAAAGTACTCTTATTTAGTCGATATGGGTGAAAATGGTCGAAAAATAATTCACGCCAACAAGATCAGAAAATATGTTACTCGAGCATTAAGTTGTGGTCTAATCGTTGAAGAATATGAAGATTTTGGTTCAGTGGTTGAATTACCAATGAGGAATGAGGTTCAAGATGACAAGAATTCACTTAACCTCGATCCTGAACAAATTAGCCATTTGACAGTAACTCAGCAAGAACAGTTGTTGAACGTTTTAAACAAATACTGTGACAGATTTTCAGAAAAACCCGGATTATGTACATTGGTTGAACATGAAATTGAACTAAAACCAGGATTTCATGGAAAGGAATTTGCAGCATATCGAATTCCTTTGATTTATCGAGCAGAAGTGGAACGTCAGATCAAAGAAATGTTAAAAACAAACATTATCAAACCATCATCGAGCAGAATGGCAAGCCCTTTGGTTATTGTTAAAAAGAAAGACGGATCTTTAAGACTTGCCTGTGACTACAGATACATTAACTCATTCACAGTGGATTGTAAATATCCGATGCCGATTGTCAGAGACGTTTTGAACAAAGTTGGAAAGTCTAATGTGATTTCTATTTTGGACTGTCGAAGTGCTTATTGGACTTGTCCTGTAAAACAATCTGATCAATGGAAGACAGCTTTTGTAACACATAATGGACTGTATGAATTTACTCGTTTTCCCTTTGGGAATGATAAATTCAGGCCGAACTTTTGTTAAGGCGATAAATTTAGTTTTACAGCCTATAAGTGATTTTGCAGAACCGTATGTTGATGACATTGCTGTGCATTCTGACAATTGGAAAATTCATTTACAGCAGTTAGATGCCTTTTTGATGCAAATGAGAATGCATAACGTTACTTTGAATTTGAAAAAAAATGCATATTTGGTAAGTCTGAAGTAGGGTTTATCGGTCATGTGGTTGGGTCTGGTAAGATAAAGATGAATCCAGACAGAATTGAAAGTTTGAGTAATTTGAAGATCCCAGAAACTAAGAAGCAAGTTAAGCAACTGCTTGGATTTTTTAATTATTACAGACAGTTTATTAAGGACTTTGCACAGATTGCGAAACCTTTATCTGATTTAACTAGTAAACGTGTTTCTGATAAGATTGATTGGACTGTTGAACATCAGCAAGCATTTGATTTACTTAAAGAGGCTGTGCGATCCAAAGTAGTGTTATATGTTTTTGAAGTTGGAAAACCATTTAATTTGTACTGCGATAGTAGTGACTTTGCAGTCGGTGCTGTTTTAACACAGATGGACGACAAGGGAATAGAACGCCCTGTGTCATTTATCAGTCAGAAATTAACTGATACCCAGAAGAGATGGGCTACTGTGGAAAAGGAAGCCTATGCTATTGTTTGGGCTTTAAACAAGTTAAAAGAAATTATAATTGGATCGAAAATTTTCATTTTTACTGATCACAATCCTCTTACATATTTGACTGAGTCAATGTCTAAGTCTGCTAAACTTGTGCGTTGGGCGTTAGCCTTACAAACTTTTGATGTTGAGGTGAAGTACAAGAAGGGCAGATTGAATGTTATTGCTGATTGTTTGTCAAGGTTATAAGTAGTCATAAGACTGTTTGATTGATTAGTTATATATATATATATTTGTTTCATGTATTTTGGTAATTTCGCAAATTTTGAAATTTAATTTGCTCAATTCCAGAAAAAGGAAGGAGGTAATGTGAACTGAGTTTTGTGTACAGTCTTGCAGTGCGAGGTATTAGCGTATATATTTAGTGCGCTTACTTTAGTTTCACGTGTATATCTATATATGATAGATGCATCACGTTTAGTCGTACTGTCTTAGTGACACGCGCGGCCGGCCGATCTGGGGAGCGGCGCGCTATATGTATATTATTAGAGTTCGCTTAGGCGCACAGAAGACAGGTGTGTCAAGCGGCGCGAAGAATTATGCTGACTAGAGAAGTTTGAATTCGTATGTTCGCTGTAGTAGTGTTGCTGATTAGTTGAGTTGTAATCGAATTGAGTTCTGTCTGTTTGTTTCTTATTAAACTAAAAGATATTAAACTGTGTTGGTGATTAATTCAGGTTAAAGCTACTTATACGTAGAATTAGTGTTCAAAAGGTGAACGTTAAATCGGCGTTAAGTACGAAGAGAACAAGGATTTAATCAGAAGGATTGTCAACGGAAGGATTGGGTTGACATACTTCTTCTGAAAGTTTAGGTTAAAACAAAAACGATATCCTTTGTTTTAGCAAATTACTTTATTAAAATTGTTATATACTATTGATAAAACTAGAGTTTGCATAGCTGTTTTCACATTTTTTGTAAGTATTGAACATGGGTGGATATCCCTGGAGCGTCGAGGGGAACAAGACCGCCACTCCGAGCAGTGTGGGTACACAGTATACAGTTCCACTCTCCCCAAATTTAGAAAACACACCAAAAAAAGCAAACGCGAAAAATCTTTATCACCTCTTTTTGACCAGGTCAGTTCAAAAGTGCTTCGTGCACCCCCACCTGTCAAACAGGATCGCTGCCTCTGACTATTAATGCCACCCCCTGAAAAAAGCTGAAATGAAGTCCCTGCAAAAGTCTACATTTTGGCTGAATTGTATGACTATTGTTTTGATAATTATCAATGCTATGGTCGTCTTCGAACTTCTTCTGAAATACTTCTTCTGAAAGTTACGGTTAAATGTGAAATACAAAAAGCATTACTTCTAAGAGTTCTAATAATGGATCACTCAGCTGTTTACATTAACCAAAGATAGAATTAAAGCATAGGCACTTTCGGTAATCTGGGTTTGATGAGAGGTTCATTGGAGAGTCCGAGTTAAGACCTTAAGACTTTAATAGAAACTCTTGGTCATTTCGCTATACATGTAATGCTGACTCTCCCATTTGCCAGAGCAATATTTAACACACTTGTACAGTGTAGATGATGAATATTGTTACTCGTTTCTGATAATTTCAGGGCGTATGGTCGTCATCTCCAATATCTGGAAAAAGAAGTCTGAAATGCTTAATCCTATGATACAGCTGGCCGCTCTTACCAATGCATTGGGTACAGCAATAACCCCTCAGTTGATTGCACCTTTTATTGGAGTACACCACAGTGCAACTCCAAACGGTTCAAACGTATCTTCTTTCTTCGAAAACGCCGACTTGGACTCCGTAAACAGTGACTCAACTACAGCAAACATTTCGGCTCGGTACGAAGGACCAGAACCGGTCCAGATCGCATTCTCTCTTGTTGCATGCATTAACTTACTTACTGCAGTCACTTCCTTCGTGATCTGTGCCTTTGATCGCTGGCAGACGAGAACCAAGAGCTACGAATACAGAGTGAATCGCATTGTCAGAAGTCATTCGTTTAACGAAGATGGACAGACGATCATGGACGAAGAATTCACAGAGGAGTGGCCCAGGAAGAGAACGGCTAGCCTTGACCGATTGGTTCTTCAGAAGAAGTTCAAAGACGAAAGAACGAGACGTGGTGATCATGCCAAGCCAGGTATGTTGAATGCGTTACTGAAAAGACAGGAGTTGCAGCAGAGGCAAGGATTTCGTTCAAGAAATGGCGATAACTTTGTTCAAGCTGCAAGCGTTAATCCACAGTGCCACGCAGTTATAGGCCACTCCGTTCCGCCAGTAACCTGCAGTAGAAAAATTACTCCGCTCGTCATAATCGTTTTACTCTTCTTCAGTCTTATCGGTGGCACGAACGCCA
>OY744616.1:10487990-10662990 GCA_963556255.1 Allolobophora icterica
AATATTACAATGTATAGACCATCAGGGGAGGAAAAATCCCCCCCAGGTTCGATGTGGATACATGGTTCCCCCCCCCAGAGAGATGGATTCCTAAAAAAAAGGTCATCAACATTTTTTGACAGAGGAAAAAGTATAAAAATCGGGTGAAGGACTAAAAAAAAAAGTCATCAACTTTTTTCGAAGATGAAAAATGGAAAAATTTGAGAAAAGTCTGAAACTTTTTAAAGATGGAAGACAAAATTTTGTGTCAATTGTTTGCTCCCCCCAGAAACCTGGTTTCCCCTCCCAGACGAGGGGGACTAGATTAAACACTGTAACTTGACACTGTCAGTTGTTTAAGGTTCTTTATACATTGTTAATTGTCAGCCCTAGGGCCAACTAAACAAATGATGCGATGTCAAGTGGCTGTCTAAATTCCAAGATTCCATTCTGCCTAGCTCAACCTCGCTCTTCGTTTTATTCTCCTCTATTCTCGTGTTGCTTCCAATCTCTATAGCACCCGACCTCCTTTCGTAATAAGCACGCGGAGTTACCCGATACAGGGCATTGACCAACTGATCGCCTCTCATTTCAACAGATTCTCTGCCCCAAATGGGAGGATGTCATATTCACCCCACCCCATGGGCGCGTGCCAAATATGGCGCTTAAACATGCCTTGTATAATGTATGACCCGCTTTAGAAGGCAGAAGTTTCACGACATCGGGTTCAAACGTTTAAACGTCTTCTGAATTTTATTTTCATATTTTTAACGCATGGGTTAGCCGCTGTATGTGGACAGTGAGCTGGTTGTGGAAGAGGGGCGCCTTTCCGCGTGTTCTGCAGTTTGTGTGTATCGCCCAACAGGTGCGAGAGATTGTTACCAGTGGTTGACCTTAGCACTGATCGAGTGCAAGGTCTGCTTGCGTTATATAGTTTGACTGATTTTCTTCACATTCAGAATCGCATGGCCATGCAGAACGAGGTCTTTTGGAGATGGTTGAAAACGGCAGCAGTCCTGCTGGTTACGATGAGCGGCGTAAGTAGTCGATTATTTCATGCCTATTGTAATTAGGCCTAATACAAATTCTGTAATGCATAAAACTTATAAACATGTAGTTAATAGGCCTATAAATCGTCCACACTACCAGTCATATTCCAAATAGCCTAATGCTCATTTAAATAAAACGTAAATCATTTCAACATGCGCAATACATTAATTGTTAATTGGTAGCCTACGTTTCCTAATCATCCATCCTACCATACATATTCTAATTAACTAATTTTATAATGCTCTATTTTACCATGCATTTCTGATCCCGATAGATAGGCAAATTAAGAATTGTTTATTTATTTCTCTGAAAGCACATAATTAGGCCTATATGCAAACAGAGGTATGACAGCATCTATACAATGTATAGGCATCCTAATAAACATGCATTAACCTTTCAGCTACAATAGAGGAAGCTATACTAAAATAGGCAAAGTAGTACATATTATAATGACTTTATTATTATGACCATCAAAAGACTTATGTGGCATCGGTATACCTTTCTAAATTTAAATAAACGAACAATCTTTCGATGGCGCACCAAACCCAAAAATACCAGAACATTTCATTGAAGCAAATGAACAGAAGTCTGCTAGATAAAACGAAGGCAATTCCATCGGAGAAGCTGCACACTAATTAACTTGCTGTATGTATGCTGTACGTCTATATACATAGACGTTTGATATATGTATGTGTATATCTAGACGTTTAGCATAGCGCCCTCTACATAAAATCACACCTTGCGCTAACCGATCTGATCTAAAAGGTCACTAAGAGCGGAGAGTTCAAAGATAGGTAAACAGTGGTTAGGTAAGTGGAAATAACACCACCGGCTGGCGTTTCCAGATATGTGAGCCTCGCCGACGGTGTCCCTTCATTATCGCTGCTTTAAATTGCTGTTCAAACAGGGGATGAACCTGGGAATATATGCCACAACCTTTCCGGACATGGCGGTTTTGATGTCGGTGACAAATGGTCAGATGGCGACCACGCTAACCTGGATCGGTCTTTCCAACATCGTTGGAACACTCTGCATGGGTCATCTGTTCGACCGCTTCGATCGTCTGCTTCTCTTGTCCTGCGCCATCCTGTTTCAAGGTCTGGCCATTTTATTGGCCCCCTGGTGTGGTGTTCTCATTGTCTTCCAGATTCTCGCCGGGCTTTCTTCCTTCTTCAGTGCAGGTATCATGATAGGTGAGTTCTCCGTTTTCACATGTACTTTCTATATATCCGTCTTACCATCCATCCATCCATCCATCCATCCATCCATCCATCCATCCATCCATCCATCCATCCATCCATCCATCCATCCATCCATCCATCCATCCATCCATCCATCCATCCATCCATCCTTCCATCCATCCATCCATCCATCCATCCATCCCGCCGTCCATCCCTTTGTCCATCGACTCATTCTACCGTCCATTCATTCATTCATTCATTCATCCATCCATCCCTCCGTCCGTCCATCCGTATGTTCATCCATCCTTCCATCTATATGTTTTCCCGTCCATCCATCATCAATCCACCCATAAGATTACCCATGTTTACCCATCCTACCAGTATAAACGAACCCACCTGAACTCTAAATAATTACTTTCTTACTAATGTTCCAACCCGAGTAATTGACACCGTGATTCTTACACCCGACATATCCGATCAATTACCTGTACTAATTTTTCTTGACCTCACTCCACTGTCTAATGTCGAACCTGTCGTCTACCTCTCACGCAATATATAAAAAACAGTAACAAGTAGCCCATGATTAAGCATTTCCTTTCCTTCCACGCACTAGACACAAGAGTCACTCCCTTAAGCATCCATCGATGACTAGTTACCCACTAAAATCACGCAGAACTAAATCAAAACTCTATCTTAAAATAATTAAAGGCCAGACTGCTACTAATAAAGCCAATTTTATTAACTACAGAAATAAACTCAAATCGCTTAGAATTATAACCAAGAAAATTTATTATATCTCAGACTTTCCAAAAATACAATGGCGATCTAAAACTTACCTGGAAGGTCATTAGATCTATTCTTAACACATCCAATAACAATAATAAAATTGATCAATTATGTATTAATGCTGTCAAAATAACGGGCGCAGAAACATGGCCGGGAGATTTAACTCTTACTTCTCTATAGTTTTTACTAATTCTTTATATTATTCTTTTTAGCCGTGGCCGGACTTGGAGCAGTCCTGAGTAGACAGCCTTGATGGGGCGTTACATAAATGTTCCTTAGAAATAACAATAATAACTATAGCATCGCTCACACTTTATCTGGCAAGATCCCGGCATCTCAAAAACACCTTCCATTCCTACCTGACCTCCCTGGCTCCGTTGCTCTTACTCCTACAACCTTCGAGGAGTTAATTTCCATCAATCAGTTTCTCAAACTCACTCATAGTCATTATATCAATTCATACACCACTAGTTGAATAGTAAATCTTCTCGCTGATCCTTTATCGGAAATTATAAACTCTTCCTTTGCGACTGGAATAATCCCGCTGACACTGAAAATAGTCAGAATTACACCAATGTTCAAACAGGGCAATAAACCTGATCTGAACAATTGCAGACCAATATCAGTTTTACCTTATTTCTCTATACTAATTGAAAGACCTATGTACATGGTAGATTATACGATTATGTTATTAAATTGAAAATCTTATATTTAAAAAACCTAGATTTCAGGCTGGTCATTCAAAAGCTATGTCTCTTTTGAATATCCCAGACAAAATATCACACGCTATAGAAAACACTGATTATTCTGTTGGAACTTTTCTTGATCTTTCAAAAGCTTTTGATTCTGTAGATCATAAAATCCTTTTAAAGAAATTAGATAATTATGGTATTCGAAGGTTACCGTTCCTTTGGTTCAAACATCATCTGGAAAATAGGCAACAGCAGGTCCAATGCGGTACCAAAACGTCGAAACTTCGTCTTATTGAATTTGGTGTCCTCCAAGGCTCCATTTGGGACCATTATTATTCCTACCTAATATGTGTGACTTACTTCATGTTTCTTTCTTATTGCCCTTTGAGGTTTTTGCTAATGACTAGAATATTTTATCTCGCATAAATCCCACATGAACCTAATCCAAATCATGAACCTAGAATTACCTCTTGTGGATTTGTTTAAAGTAAACAGAATTTCCCTAAATCTAAGCAAAACACCTTTTATTCTTGTCAGTTCTCACAGGAAAACTCTCTCCACCAAAATACCACCTCTACTAACTGACGGTGTAGGGGAGACCGGGGCTGGTTGCAACAGGGGTTGGTTGCAACACCCTCGCTAGTTTAGCGCTGTATAATAGCAGCGTGAAATTAACTCGCCTCACATGTACAGAATAGATTTTAGGTCAATGTGACCTAATGTGCTTGTAGGTAGTTGATAATGGCTACATAAAAAAAATTAAAAGTTTTTTTCGCAATCAAAGTAAGTTTCCCGGCTTCGTTTTCTTTCGTAATGTAGCTGAATGTTTTGGATCAATTTAATGTGGTTTGGTGTCATAATTGGGACAAGGAATTGGGCTTCAAAATGCATTTAGCCATTTTATTTAAAAACAACGCTGTCGACAAAATTTTCCATAACAATGTCTCTGCAGTGCCTCGGGGTTGGTTGCAACATTTTCATTGGGGTTGGTTGCAACATGTTGCAACCAACCCCATGCATTTGTTTCGATAAACCGTGTTCATATACTCGTCACAATTATGGCACATGATATCCTAATATTATATGCATTGCACTATTTGGTACTAATTGAATTATTTTGACCATGGACATGTTTTAATCACGTAATCATTGTGCTTTGTAAACCTAATTACTGTGTGTGACTATGAGAAATCATAAACGAAAAAGTGATCGCGGTTCTGCTAGTAAAGAAACAATTATTATGGATGCAGTGACAGAAAGTTATTTATAATGGAGCTTGTCTTAGACAGTCTTGAAAAAGTCAAAACGTTCATTATTCAACATTAACTTAAATCTGCTCGTTTGGCCAATGTGGCATTGCCGAATTCAGAATATAAACCAAACAGAAAAATATTTTCAGACCAACAAGAACAATTAATTGCTAAATATTTGGTGATGGTTGGGGATATGTAATGGGTTATCGTCTAAGGAAGCACATGAACTTGCTTACCAATGTGCTACTAACTTCAGTGTGAACTTTCTCCCTCAGTGGTCCGCTATGTCTGCTGCTGGTGAAGATTGGCTTTCGGGATTTATTTTGTGAATCGTTTAATCAATACAGATACCAGAAGCCACGAGTATGGCAAGAGCAACTAGTTTCAACGCAACAACCGTATACTCGTTCTTTGACAAACTATGTGCAGTTATTGATCGTCATACTTTCCAAGCAATTGATATTTACAATCTCGATGAAACCAGAGTAACCAATTTTTGCAACGCCTTCATAAGTTATCTCTCGTAGGGGCCTAAAGCAGATTGATGCGTTGACATCGCTTAAAGTGGGGAGTTGGTGACTTTGGAGTTAGCAGTGAATGCATGTGGGAATTCTGCGCCTCCAATGTTTGTTTTCCGCTTTAACTTCAGAGAACATCTAATAAGTGGCTGTATCGCAGGCAGTCGCACATCTTTATGAGACATTTTAACAAACATGTGAAACAAAATTTAGATCATTCGGTCCTTTTTGCTGATGGACAGCCACACATTAGCATCGAAGCTAGGCCTATAGATCTCTGCAAACAGAACGGTGTGGTGATACTGACGTTTCCACTATACTGTTCTCACTTCTCGCAAACTTCAGCCCCCACTTGACCGCAATGTCTACGGCCCTTCAAGAATTATTTCAATATTGTGGGTGTAACCTGGATGAAAAATCATCCTGAGATTAACATGACAATTTTTGATTTACCAAGAATTGTATCTCAAGCCCTCCCAAATTTCATAACGCCGTCAAATATACAAGCAGGGTTTCGGATATATTATTAATTTGTTCAGTTTATTACATTCTTAGATGTAGGCAGGCCTCAGTAAACAGCTTGAGTTGAATAATTCGACTACTTTCAATACTGTTGCAACCATCCCCAGGGTCGTTGCAACCAACCCCGGCCCGGGGTTGGTTGCAACACTTTGAAGCCTTCTGTTCAATTGGCTATTGTGGGCACATGTTATGTCACAGAGACTGTCGCCATAGCTTGTTTTGGTGCCGAGATATAAAGGATATATATGGGCTAAACTGATCTTAGGTTGTTCCAAAAATATAAAAAATATTACAACAAATATGAAATTTGTTGCAACCAACCCCGGTCTCCCCTACACATTTCTCAAATAATTACCAAAGTAAATTTTCTGGGTGTTGTCATTGATCAAAATCTCATACGGAAGGAAGGTATTTCACAAATATCGATCAAATTGGCTAAAAATATAGGCATCCTGCCTCACATTTCTTATAGACTACCCACTTATATCCTAACCAATTTATACTACTCACTAATTTACCCCTGGCCTAGCATATGGTAGGCCTAATATGATTTGGGTCACAGATTATACCTCGCGGCTTACAGATAAGAGCTGTTTGACCAGTGTTTAATCTAGTCCCCTTCTTCTGAGAGGGGAAAGAAGGTTTGTCGAGGGGGGACCAACAAGAACGACCTTTTTTGTCTTGGGAAATTTCAGCCGTGTTCCAGCGTTCAAACGTCTTTCGGAATTTCATTTTCAAACAAGTTGATGACTTTTTTAGTCATTCATCCGACTCTGGGGGGAATTTCCCCCTCAAAAAGGTATCTGCATTAAAATATTGCTGGTCTCTGGGGGAAAACATAAATCCTGGGGAAATTTCCCCCAGAAGGTGTCCAGATTAAACACTGCTGTTTGACTAATTAATAAATCTCATTACATGTGCCAAACTGCTCAAATTTTCCGCCTAAATGGTATCTTAACATTAGATCAGATCCGAACAATGCAAATTAGTGAATTTATGTTTCGCTACAAGCATGACTTATTACCCCACACATTTGCTGATAATTTCAACACCGGCTCAACAACTCATTCCTACAGTAGTAGAACAACCTCTAATTATAGACCGATCTTTGTCTACACTAATACCCGTGCTTATTTCAGCCGGAACCCGCCGGAACGGCTTTCCGGCACCTTTTTTGCAACTATAAAATCGTCTATTTATTTTAATAATAAAAACAATAATTTAGTTTTTTTTATTTAATTTCAGTGTTGTAAACTTTTTTTCTGCGTTTATTGAGACCCCTCCCAACCCCCATACCCGTTTTCTCGGGATTTTATCATTTCCATATTTGCTCAGTTCCGGAAGCTATTGTTCATTTCCGGAACATTTTTTAATAGAAAAAACCACTGCTCGCAAATTCTCTATTAAGATAACTGGTCCCACTGTCTGGAATAATCTCCCTGTCGTTATATAGAACGTGACCCATCCCTCCTTAGCTAAGAAACTTTTGAGTGTACACTTACTTACTTTGAATATATAACTACTTCATAAACTTTGTTTGTTTATTTTAAGATAACTTTCATAACCTTTGTTTATTTTAAGGGAACTTTATAGCATTACATCCATCCATCCAACCGCACGCCCACGCGCCCGCCCGTTCTCCCGCCCACCGTTCGCCCGCCCGATCGCCCTTCAATCAGTCTGACCATCCCTCCATCCATCCCTCCATCCCTCCATCCATCCATCCATCCATCCATCCATCCATCCATCCCTCCATCCATCAATCCATCCATTGGACAGGCGCACATCCGGCTGTGTATTAATTATATCCGTCCATTTTAAAAGCAATGTTGAATACATTAAGAACTGTTTCCACAAACAAAAAAATTGCCTCATAAGTCTTATGTACGCATTTACCCCTAAGAAAATAATTAACAGTAGGCCTATAATTGTTGCGCTATAGGCGACTCCAATCGATTGCTAAGTTGTCATCCAGCAAATAGTCTACATCATGGGTGCGTTTTGATTATCGTTGATAACGGCTATGTTTTATCGTAAAAATGAAAATATTAATTCTAAGAGTTCTAAGAACAAAGCACTCAGCTGTTTACATTAACCAAAAATAGGATTAAAGCAACGGCACTGTCGGTATTCTGGTTTTGATGAGAGGTTCAATGGAGAGTCAGAATTAAAACCGTAAGACTGTAATAAAAACTCTTGAACGTCAAAACTGGTGGGTATACGAATTGTCGTTTTTGCAGTTGACCTATATGGTCATTTCGGTATACATGTAATGCAGCCTATCCCATTTGCCAGAGCAATTATAATTAACAGACTTGTACAGGGTAGACGATGCATATTGATATTCGTTTCTTGTAATTTCAGGTGGTCTGGCTGTAATCTCCATTATCTGGAAAAATAAGTCTGAGATGCTTAATCCTATGATCCAGCTGACCGCCCTTACCAGTGCATTGGGTTCAGCAATAGCCCCTCAAATGATTGCACCTTTTATCGGAACACACCAGTTACCGGATATCATTAGTCCCACTGCCACTCCAAACGCTTCAAACGTATCGTCTTTCTTCGTAGGCGCCGACTTAGACTCCGTAACTAGTGACTCAACTACAGCGAACTTTTCGGGTCAGTACGAAGGACCGGAACCAGTCCAGATCGCCTATGTCCTTGCAGCTGTCATTGACATTCTTACTGCAGTCGTTTCCTTCGTGATTTGTGCCTTTGATCGCTGGCAGCCGAGAACCAAGAGCTACGAATACAGAGTGAATGTCAGAAACAGAAGTTATTCGCTCAACGAAGATGGAAGGACGATCGTTGACAACGAATTCATAGAGGATCGACCTAGGGAACGAACCTCTAGCCTTGACCGATTAGTACTTCAGAAGAAGTTCAAAGACGAAAGAACGAGACGTGATGATCATCCCGAACGAGACACGTGCAAGCTGTTGCTGAAAAGAGAGGAGTTGCAGCAGAGAAAAGAATTTCGTACAAGAAACGACGAAAACTTTCTTGAAACCGCAGTTGTTAATCCACACGGCCATGCAGTTATAGGGAACTCTCTTCCGCCAGTGACCTGCAGTAGAAAAATTACTCCGCTCGTCATAATCGTTTTACTTTTCTTCAGTCTCATCGGTGGCACGGACGCCATGTTTCAAGGCCTACTCTATACATTCCTCAACGGTTATTTACACTGGACGCCGCAAGACGGGACCTTATTGGTTACGATCTACCAAGTGACTCGCCTTGTGATACACGCTGTTTTCGTTCTGCTTGCCAGATTCCTCTCTCCCGTTGTTCTCCTTTTGGTAGATATCATATTTCTTGTGGTTTCCTCGTGTCTGATGCTGTTCACAATAAACGCCAGTCCCGTCTTCACTGTAATTGCCGTTATTCTGACGGGTTTCACGACATCCAGCATTCACTCAACCGCCGTAACTCTTGCCCAGAGATGTTTCCAAGTGGATGGGAAAGCGATGGGGATGATGTTCTGTGCAATGTTCCTGGGGCTCGCAGTGGTGTCTCCAATCGTTGGGTTGCTTCTTGACTCCTACGGTGTCATCAGTTTTCCCGTTGTTCTAGCGTCCATCACGGTACTGGAGGTCGTCCTCTTCGTTCTCTGGTTGGTTGTTGCCAGAGTCGTCAGGAGCTCTCAGGATGAACCTGCAGTAGAAGAAAGCGTGATAGAAAATGAGAGGACTCCTTTGATCGGTCGATAACGCTATTTATATGACTTCTATCGACCATGCCGTTAGAAAAAGACAGTTCTAAATCTTTTAGACATTGGATCCGATTATCATCTGATATTCACGTGTCTCAATCTGCAGCTTATTTCCACGAACAATAATTGTTGTCCCTTTGTGAAGCAACGATTGTTGATAAGGGGTCCACACAGTGACGACACCCAGGGCTCGAAGTGGGAAACAACAGGTGCCGGTATGGCTAAAAGAACCATTCTTTCCTCTCCCTTCCCTCTCCCTCCCTCTTCCCTCTCCCCTTCCCCTTCCCTCTCCTCTCCTCCTTCCCTCTCTCCTCTCCAGGCTCACCCCTCTCCTTCTTCCCTCTCCCATTCCCCTTCCCTCTCCTCCTTCCCTCTCTCCTCCCCAGGCTCACCCCTCTCCTCCCCTTCTTTCTCCCCTCCCTTCCTCTCCATGCCTATCCATCTCCCCTTCCATTCCATCCCCTCCCAGCCTCTCCCTCCTGTCCCTTCCTCGCCCCTTGAAGCGGGGGTTCCGGGGGTCCTCCCAGAATTTTTTTGGGAATTCTACATTGCCGTAGGTGAGTTTTACAGCAGTTTCTGCATAAGAAATCTGGTTTCTTGTGAAGGGTTTCGTCGTGAGAAACTATTTAAAATTCACAAGACTGACTGACCTAATAGCGCAATAACTGACTTTTTTGACTTATGTTTTGAGTACGTGATACCTGCTAGTGGTAGTATTCAATTAGAATTATATGTTCAAATTTATTTAATCAAGACTTGCTGATACCGAGATGTTTTTGGGCCATACCGGTATGGATTTTTCGCCTGGAGAAATTCCGGTATGTAATGTAAATGTAAATGTAATCATAAGATTACCCATGTTTACCCATCCTACCAGTATAAACGAACCCACCTGAACTCTAAATAATTACTTTCTTACTAATGTACCGGTATGGATTTTTCGCCTGGAGAAATTCCGGTATGTAATGTAAATGTAATCATAAGATTACCCATGTTTACCCATCCTACCAGTATAAACGAACCCAATCCGAAATTTCTCAGTGCCACACAAAAGCCACGTCAGGGAGACCAGCTTAATCACCGGCGCTATATCAAATCAAGTCCGCAATAGCCATGTCCGCCTTATCCGTTCCGGTGCTAGGTCAGAGTCCGAGAGATCAAGCCGAGGAGACAGCAGGGTACTACGGTGGTAATCGGTGATGATGGCGGTTGTGTGGTGGCGCAGGAATGGAATCAGGATATGATAGCTTGAAGAGTTCGGTTTTCAGTCGTGAGTGGAAACTAGCGGAGGACAGTGCAAGCTGAGGACAGGTGATGTCAGTAAGCGATATGGGAGGATGAGTAAACTGGTGGAGATCTTTTGGGAGATCGTTCCAAAGAGCCGGTTCAGCATAGACTAAAGAGCGGTTGCAGAATTTCATAGATAAGGAGACTGAAGGCCGAGATAGAGAAAGATATGACGATGAGCGAGTAGACCCGGACGGTTGGATGATAAATAGCTGGCGAATGTAAGAAGGTTGAGAGGTTTGAAGGGCGTTGTACGTAAGAGGTATACTTTCAGCCAGTCAGGAGAGGTGCCGGTATGGCATACCGTTTCATATCGTCCCACTTCGAGCACTGTCGACACCATGCCTCACGAATTCTAGATTGTTCGCAGATCTTTGGTGAAACGTGATATATCGAGAGATGAAGTTATAAGAAATACAACTGGTTCAGACTTAAAAAGCGCTGCTTCACACTTTTTTTTCAAGAAAAGCCTACCGAAAAGTCTGCTGCAATCCATTTAACGGTACAGTAAGCAATTGTTACATAATCAGATGCTGAAGAAGGAGAAGAAGAATTAAAGATACAACGACTAACAAATCTGCTTTTAAACATTTTTAGAATTAACAAGAGGCAGCATGAGGGGATGTCCTCTCCATAAAGTAGTGGTAAAATCACTGGCGTGAAGAGCAGTAGGTAGCGGGATCGCTTCCCGCAACCCTCTCAAGGTCCACTCAGCCTATCATTCGCGAGATGGCGCGTTGTGAAAATGAGATGTAGGACGTGATGGGCGCCTTGAAAGGCTGCCGTATACAGTTAAAATTCGACTCCTGTAATAACTTGTGATCATCCGTTCATACTCATTTGTAATCATACTGCGTAATTGTCAGTTTGAAAATATTAAACGAAGATTATTAAAATCATTATTAAGCTGCGAAGTACTCACTTCGCAGCTGCATTCATCAGCAAGAGCTGATGAATGCAGTGGCCAAAGAATTGCGATTTCTATAAGAGTTTCCTCTCTCCTTGAGCAAATTAGCTGTTTTGCAATGTGAATCTTCTCAAATAATTTGCCATCTGCGAGCCTTTCTTAGAGCTGAATTAATGCGCACAAAATCATGCCAGGTAACAAATCCAGCATAGGCAGATAGTGCATACAAGAATCTTAAAACAACTATCGCTTGAAAAATGATGTCCAGCTTCGAGATAAGTAGGCCTGCTGCCCAAACTGGTTGATTAGAAATTCTCGCCGGTTTACTAGACTGGGGATGTGGTTAACATGGTCACAAATAAATTTTACGCTGGAGAATGATTCTAAGTAGTTTGACAATATATCCAGCTGCTCAATGCCGGGTGAGGGCAGTCAGGGGTCTAAAGCACGCTAGAAAACAGGCCACTTGAAAATAATTATCTCTGTTTTTGAACAGTATACAGTGTACTTTGTCAATGACATAAATAACTTGACACTGTCAGTTGTCTAGGGTTCTTTATAAATTGCCAATTGTCAACACATGGGCCAACTAAACAAACGATGCGAAGTCCAGTGAAAGTCTAAATTTCAAGATTCCATCTGCCTAGCTTGGTTTATTCTTCTCTGTTCCCGCGTTGGTTCCAATATCTAGGACCCCACCTCCTTTCGCAATAAGCACGCGGAGTTAACCAATACAGGGCATTGACCAACTGATCGCCTCTCATCTCAACAGATTCTCTGCGTCAAACGGATGGATAACTTAATCACCACAACTCCAAAGGCGCATGCCAAATAAGGCGCCGTAAATTGTTTATTAACAGTTGTATGACCCGCTTTAGGAGATTGAAGTTTTCCGACATCGGGTCCAAACGTTTCAACGTCTACCGAAGTTCATTTTAATATTTTTAGCGCCTGCCAAAGCCGCTCTATGTGGACAGTGAGTTGGCTGTGGAAAAGGGGCGCCTTTCCGCGTCTTCTGCAGTTCGAGCCTATCGCCGAACAGTCGCGAGTGGTTAAGCCTCGCATTGATCGAGTGGAAGGTCTGCTCGTGTTTTAGTTGACTGAGTTTCCTCACATTCAGAATCGTATGGCCATGCGGAACGAGGTTTTTGGAGATGGTTGAAAACGGCAGCAGTCCAGCTGGTTTCGATTAACAGCGTAAGTAGTTCATTCTTTCAAGTCTGTTGTAATTAGACCCAATTCATACTCTGTATTGCATAAAACTTATATTCATGTAGTTAATATACATTGACTACATCGCAATGCATATTTTAACAGATTTAGACTACTGATGACCTTTTTTGGGAATTCATCTCTGAAAAAAATTGATGACCATTTTTGGGAATTTCTCCACGGTTTTGCCATGAGAAGCGACACTACCTTTTACAATACTGGGACAAATCTTAAAACTCCTGCAACATTTGTCCCACTAGTTAGGCCTATACAGTTAAATATGCCCTGCTACATAGTCCACACTACCAGTCATATTCCAAATCGCCTAATGCTCATTTCAATAAATCGTAAAACATAATTCAACATGCGTAATACATTAATTTTTAGGTAATACATTTTCTAATCATCCATCCTACCATACATATTCCAATTAAATAAATTTATGATGATTTCACTATGCATTTCTGAACCAGATGGATAGGCCCTTTAACGATTGATTATTTATTTCATTAAAAAACCCACGTATATGTAAATAGAGTACGACAGTATCTATGCAATGTGTAAGCACCCTAATAAACATGCAGGAACGTTTAAGCTAGAATAGAGTAAGCCATACTAAAATGGGCAAAGTAGCACATATAATGACTTTATTATTATGACAATCAAATGACTTATGTGGCATCGGTAGACCTTTCTAAATTTCAATGGACTAATAATCTTTCGATGGCGCATCTAAACACAAAATATCCAGAACAGTTCATTTAATATTGAAGCAAATTAGCAGCAGCCTGTTAGATTAATCGAAGGCAATGACATCCGAAAAGACGCATATTAAATAATTAGCATGCTGTATGTATTTATATATTTAAACGTTTAATATAGCAAATCCTTAATTGCAACGCATTGGACTACTCTATGCGATAACCGATGTGATCGAAAAGGTCACTGAGAGCAGAGAGTTCGACGATAGGTAAACAGTGGGTAGGTAAGTGGAAATGTCACCTCTGGCTGGCGTCTCCAGACATCTGGAGCCTCGTCGACGGTGTCCCATCATCATTGCTGTTTTAATGATTGTTCAAACAGGGGCTGTGCATAGGAATATTTCCTACAACCTTTCCGGACATGGCGGTTTTGATGTCGGTGACAAATGGTCAGATGGCGACCACGATGACCTGGATCGGTCTTTCCAGCATCGTTGGAACACTCTGCATGGGTCATCTGTTCGACCGCTTCGATGGTCTGCTTCTATTGTCCTGCGCCATCCTGCTTCAGGGTCTGGCCATATTATTGGCCCCCTGGTGTGGTGTTCTCATTGTCTTCCAGATTCTCGCCGGGATTTCTTCCCTGTTCAGTGCAGGAATCATGATAGGTGAGTTCTCTGTTGTCACATGTAATTTTTATATATCCGTCTTACCATTCATCCATCCGTCCATCGTCCATCCATCCATCCATCCATCCATCCATCCATCCATCCATCCATCCATCCATCCATCCATCCATCCATCCATCCATCCCGCCGTCCATCCGTTTGTCCATCTACCCATTCTACCGTCCTTTCATTCACCCAGCCAGCCATCCGTCCGTCCGTCCGTCCATCCGTATGTTCATACGTCCTTCCATCTATCTGTGCCTGTCCATCTATGCGTCAATCCACCCGTATACGATAATCCATGATTACCCTTCCTACCAGAATAAACGGCCCCGCCTCAACTCGAAGAGATCACATTCTTACTATTGTCCCAACCTGCCTTTACAATCACTTACCTGTACTAATTCATGTTGACCTCACTCCACTGGCTAATGTTGAACCTGCCGTCTCCCTCTCACGCAATATTTACGACAGTTACAAGTAGTCCATGATAAAGCATTTCCTTTACTTCTACGAACTATAGGCCTACATAAGAGTCGCCCCCTAAAATGCCACGGATGACTAGTGGCCTCCTCAAATCGTGCAGAACTAAATCAAAACTCTATCTTAAATTGATTAAACACCACACTGCTACTTATAAAGCAAATTTTATCAACTCCAGAAATAAATTCAAATCGCTTAGAATACTATACCTCAGAATTTCAAAACACAGTGACGATTCCTTTGCTCTTACTCCTACAACCCCCGAGGAGTCAACCTTCATCAATTAGTCTCTCAAGCTCACTCATAGTCCTGGTCCTGACGATATCAATCCATACACCACTAGCTTAATATTAAATCTTCTCGCTGCTCCTTTATAGGAAATTATAAGCTCTTCTTTTGCTACTGGAATAATCCCGTCTGCACTGAAAATAATCAGAATTACACCACTCTTCAAACAGGGCAATAAATCTCATCTGGGCAATTGCAGACCAATATCCGTTTTACCTTATTTCTCTAAACAAATTGGAAGAACCATGTATAATAGATAATACGATTATGTCACTAAAATGAAAATCTTATATTTAAATCAACATGGATTCAGGCGGAACATTCAACCGATATGTCTCCTTTGAATATCCGAGACACAGTATGACAGGCTATTGAAAACAATGAGTATTCTGTTGAAATATTCCTTCATCTTTCAAAAACTTTTGATTCGGGAGATCATAAAATCCTTTTAAAGAAATTAGATAATTATGGCATTCGAGGGTTACCGTTCCCTTGGTTCAAAAATTATCTGGAAATAGGCGACAACAGGTCCTATTGATTAAATTTGGTGTCTCCAATGCTCCATTTTGGGACCATTATTCTTACTGTATATAAATGACCTATCTCATGTTTCTTCCCTATTGCATTTTGAGCTGTTTGCTAAAGACTTGAATGTTTTTTATTTCGCACAAATCCCACAAGAACCTATTCCAAATCATGAACCTAGAATTACCTCTTATGGGTAACTGGCTTAAAGAAAACAGACTTTCCCTAAATCTAAGCAAACCTTTTATTCTTGTCAATTCTTACAGGAAACTTCTCCAACCCAAAAACCACTTCTACTAATTGACGGTGTACACATTCCTCAAATTACCAAAGTAAATTTTACTGGTGTTGTCATTGATTAAAATCTCACATGGAAGGAACATGTTTCACAAATATCGGTCAAATTGGCAAAGAATATAGGCATCTTGTCTCGCATTTCATATAAACTACCCACTTCTATCTCAACCAACTTATACTACTCACTAATTCACCTCTACCTAGCATATGGTAATATGATTTGGGACTAAAATTATACCTCTCGACATACACGTCTAGTTAGCTTACAGAAAAGAGCTTTTCGACTTCCCAGTATATCTGATTACATGTGCCATAGGGGTTAAAAGGGGGACTATGGACCCCTGAAGCAACTGGGCTATTATATGGTTAGGCATGAATAAAGATTACAATATCAATATTCTATTTCAAAGTACTCTAGTAAAGGTACTTGGAATGCCATTGAATGCTGGGATATCTGTACATATTTTTGTAGGAAATTCATAAATTGAAATTTTTTGCGTGTCCATATCACCTAGGGATTGGGGGTATATCGACATGGGGTGTCCATATCACCCCACTTAGATCCAAATCACCCCTAGCACCTGAATAATATGAAATTTATTTAGGAAGATTCATCAGTCCTTGACATTACGACAACATAGGCTACCAGAACAAAAAGCAAATTTGTTCGTTCAGGATCATTGTATTGTTAACCAGTACTGTTGGTAAATAACAAGACTTACAACACTAGTCGCTACAGTGTTGACAAAAAAAATTATTGCATCTACGCGAAACACCAGCACATTCAGTATGTGCCCACAATTAACAGCTCTGACAGTTGATAAATGGATCAACTGAAACTGACCATTTTTCGTAACAATATAAACAGGAGTCGAATATAGCTGTTAACACGGCAGCCAACAAGGCGCCAATCACGGCCTTCTATTCACTTAACCACCGCCGCCACCTAGCGAGTGGAAGGCTGAATAAACCTTGCGGGGTCTACGGGAATCGATCTTGGTACCTACTGCTATTCACGCCAGTGTGTTATCCATCACTCTACGGGCTTTAGTTATTTCATAACCTGACATCCTAGCTTCAGCTTTCGTGTCAACGTTGTGCGAGGGATTCCATGATATTTTGATGCCTTAGTGAAAGACATCCCTGCTCTTACTGCTGCTAATGCTAACTTTGCATTGTCTAAAGACCACTGAGCTTCAATATTTTTATTTTGGAACACACGTGGCATTGTTTAAAATATGGTAACTACAAAAAATAGGCCTACAATCAATATATGCCAATATAAGAAAATCTGTTTAAGTATAGTCAAAACAATCGCAACCGGGGTGATATGGACAGTGTCCATTTCACCCCAGTGTCTTAATGTCCATATCACCCCAATAACAATAGTATAGCAAATGGTTACTTTCTCACTTTTAGGAAGTATATTTACATCATATAAAATACACATTTACAATGTTAAATAATCATTATTTCAAACTGCAAACTTCAAATTTTTACCTTCCAAAGGCTCCTTTTTATATAATTTTCATAATTAGGGTTGTTTAACAATCAAAAATCGGAAAATTTTAAAAAGACGCGTATAAACCTGAATTTTACTATCACGCCATCAAAATATAATCAGAAGGTCAAGGACGGATACGCATAGAGCTAAGAACTGCATAGAGTTCATTTTATTATCATCTTCAGTTGTAGAAGATCTGTGGCCATAACACCCAGGGTGTCCATAACCCCCAGGTTGACCCATCTCAAATCTTCCGCCTAAATGGTATCTTAACATTAGATCAGTTTAAAATACTGCAAACTAGTGAATTTATGTTTCGCTATAAGCATGACTCAATACCTCGCACTTTTGCTGATTAGGCCCTATTTCAACACCGGCTCAGCCCCTCATTCCTACAGTTACTAGAACAGCCTCTAATTATAGACCGCTCTTTGTCCAAACCTAATAACCGCAAATTCTCTATTTAGATAGTTGGTCCCACTGTCTGGAATAATCTCCCAGTCGTTATTTTAGAACGTGACTCATCTCACTTTATTTAAGATACTTTTGCGTACACACTTACTTTGAATATATAACTACTTTACAATCTCTGTTTGCTTAATTTAAAAGATTACAGCCATCCATTCACTCGCACCCCCATGCGCCCACCTCTTCCCCCGCCCACCTGTTCGCCCGCCCGCCCGCCCCCGCCCGCCCTTCCATCAGTTTGTCCATCCATCCATACATATATCTATAAATCCATCTCTCCATTAATCCATCCATCCATCCATCCATCCATCCATCCATCCATCCATCCATCCATCCATCCATCCATCCATCCATCAATGCAACAGGTGCATTCCCAGCTGTGTACTTTTATTTTCATCCATTTTAAAAGTAATATTGCCTAAAATAAGGGCTGCTTCTAACAAAAATGTATTGCCTCATAAGTCCATTTCACGAAGTTAGACATATACTAAAGAAAATTACAAACAGCAAAATTGTTGCGCTATTATCGATTGCTAAGTTTTCATCCAGGTCTACATTTATGGATGAATTGTACGACCACTGTTTTGATAATAATTGTCAACGCTAACGGCTCTGTTATCGTAAAATAAAAAAAACATAATAATTTTAAGAGTTCTAAGAATGAAGCATTCAGCTGTTTCCGTTAACCAAAGGTGGAATTAAAGCAACGGCACTGTCGGTATTCTGGTTTTAATGAGCGCTTCATTGGAGAGTCAGAATTAAGACCATAAGACTTTAATAGAAACTCTTGGTCATTTCGCTATTCACGTAATGCTGGCTATCCCATTTGCCAGAGCAATAATTAACAGACTTGTAGAGTGTAGACGATAAATATTGTTACTCGTTTCTGATAATTTCAGGAGCTCTGGCCGTCATCTCCATCATCTGGAAAAAGAAGTCGGAGATGCTTAATCCTATGATCCAGCTGGCCGTCCTTACCAATTCATTGGGTACAGTAATAACCCCTCCGTTGATCGCACCTTTTATTGGCATGCACCGGTTACCGGATATCATTAGTCCAACTGCCGCTGCAAACGGTTCAAACGTTTCGTCTTTCTTCGAAAACGCCGACTTGGACTACGTAAGAAGTGACTCAACAACAGCGAACTTTTCAGGTCGACACGAAGGACCAGAACCAGTCCAGATCGCTTTCTCTCTTGTTGCATGCATTAACGTACTTACTGCAGTCGTTTGTTTCGTGATCTGTGCCTTTGACCGCTGGCATCCGAGAACCGAGAGCTACGAATATAAAGTGAATCGCATTGTCAGAAGCAGAAGTTCTTCGCTCAACGAAGATGAAAGGACGATCGTGGACAACGATTTCATAGAGGAACGGCCCAGAGAGAGAACGGGTAGCCTTGACCGATTGGTACTTCAGAAGAAGTTCAAAGACAATCGAGCGAGACGTGGTGATCAGCCCGAGCCAGACACGTGCAAGCTGTTGCTGAAAAGACATGAGTTGCAGCAGAGGAACGAATTTCGTACAAGAAACGACGAAAACTCTCTTGAAACCGCAAATGTTAATCCACGCGGCCATGGCATTCAAGGCCACTCCGTTCCGCCTGTGACCTGCAGTAGAAAAATCACTCCTCTAGTTATAATCGTTATTCTCTTCTTCAGTCTTAGCGGTGGCCTGAACGTCTTGTTTGGAGGACTACTTTATACATTTCTCAATGGATACTTACACTGGAAGCCGCAAGACGGGATCCTATTGGTTACGGTCAACCAAGTGACTATCCTTGTGATACACGCTTTTGTCGTTCTGCTTGCCAGATTCCTATCTCCCGTTGTTCTTATTGTGGTAGATATCATCTTTCTCGTGGCTTCTTCGGGTCTGATGCTGGTCACAATAAACGCCAGTCCCGTCTTCACTTGGATTGCTGTGATTTTGACGGGCTTCGCGAGATCCAACATTAATCCAACTGCCATAACTCTTGCCCAGAGTTGTATCCAAGTGGATGGGAAAGTGATGGGGGTATTGTTCTGTGCACTTTACCTTGGGCTGTCAGTGGTGTCTCCAATCGTTGGGTTGCTTCTTGATTCTTACGGTGTCATCAGTTTTCCCGTTGTCCTACTGTCCATCACTGTCCTGGAAGTCGTCCTCTTTGCTCTCTGGTTGGTTGTTGCCAGAGCCGTCAGAAACCATCAGGACGATCATCCAGTGGAAGATATCGTGACACAAAACGAGAGGACTCCTTTGATTAGTCGTTAACTCCGTTAACAGTTCTTCTATTGACCATGACGTTAGGAAGGACCATTTTCGGAGACTTGCAAACACTTAATCCGGTTATTCATTTTGTATTCACGCGTCTCAATCTGCGGCTTATTTCCATGAACAACAATTCTTTCGCCTTTTTGACACCATGAATGATGATAAGGGTCCACACAGTTCGGAGTACCTGCCTCACGAACTCTATATGGTTTTCGTAGAAGTTGAACGAGATGCGACCCGTCGAAAAAAGAAATCACGAAAGTATAACGTGTTCAGACTTTAAATGCGCTGCTTCAGACTGTCATGTTAAAAAAATGTCTACCGATAGGGTTGCTGCAATCCATCTGATGGTACAGTAAGCAACTGTTACGTAATCAGATGCTGAAGAAGAAGAGAAGAGCAGTCCCTTAAGCTATCCCTTAAGCAGCCATGGGCATGGAATGTTAGCGACTTCATCTTCTTAGCCTCGGCATATGAGATCGGGTGGTCAGTCCTCACCCTCGACATCTCATCTTCTCATCGACAGTTTACTCCCAGTGTACTCATTATAGCTGATTTGGCTAGGTTTGCAGATGGATCAGATTTGCGGAACCAAACTTGAATTTGCTGTGTCAACGGTTTCGCTTGATATCTAGAGCACAACAGAAACATGCATCGACTCGTGTTTTGTTTTTCGAGTTCTTAATTCAGAGACTTACACAATTGAATTGAAGCTGACCTTGCATCTCTAGCACATATTTTCTCTGGCTTGATACTCATCTTTAAATGTCTTCGTTTCTCATCGCTAAGGTTTTTGGCGCCGAAGAAATGCAGAGTTTACGAGTAGGACATCTGCTTGTTGCTTTCTACTGTTTTTCCCCGTACATTATGATCATCTGAAAGACAGTATAGGCCGCACTGAAGTTATAATCTAAATATTGGACCAATTAAATATGTTCATTGCATACAGGACTTATAGTTTGTTGTCTATTCTATCAGAATCTATACTTGATGGATGTATATCCATTTTACATTTTGGACATTGACGAATAAAGCATTTCATGTGCGCAGTGTAGCTGTATTTTCGTAGAAATGGCTGTGGTTTTATGAACTTTGCATCGGTTGCAATAACGAATTCTAGCTGTGTTTTACTCCGTAGTATTCTATTGTTCAGATGAATCTACCTCTGATGGTAGACTATATTATCGCATAACATGTACTGATTTGTAATCATACTGCGTTGTTGTCAGTTTGAAGATATTAAACGAAGATTATTATTATAATTATTATTATTATTATTATTATTATTATTATTATTATTATTATTATTATTATTATTATTATTATTATATTTAGTTCTGTTTCTTAAGAAGTCAATTAAAGATCATGTTTATTACTTATTTACTTAGAGAACTGCATTATGATATGTGGCAGTTAGGTAGCAGTGCTCTGTTGGAGCAAAGTCAGTGTCAGCCATATTGTTTATATACTCACTACACAGGCACTCAGTCTGCATGATACCCATGTATTTATTTATGTATATGTGCATGTATATGTGTATGTTTCAACTTTAACTTTCAAAATACCTTTGCTGTTATTTAACTGTGTGGATCACTGTATCCTACTTAAAGTCTCGCAATTGTCCTTTGGCACTCCTCATGTACAGAGCACGTGCAGATCATCTGTCATTTTACTTATCTTTCATGGTCACACCCTGCAACTCTGTTTAAGGTCAGTCGTGTCTTCGATCGGCATCTGCTGGAAAGCCTGTTATTCCTGGTACATGTCTTGTCTGTGCCTGGCGTTCTTTCTCAGTTGCCATTCCCTCCATCGAGAACTCTCTACCTATTCATGTTCGCACCTTCCTTAGAGAGACTGTCTTTTGCTTTAAACTGAAAACTTACCTCTTAAACTGAAAACTTACCTCTTCCAGTGTCTGAATGGTTGCTCAGCTTCAATGTGCACTTCTTAACTTCGTAAGGAGGGCATTATCAAATTACAGCTGTATTGTATGTATGTGTGCATGTATGCACGTTTGAATGTAACTGTCTTTATGTATGTATGTGTGTGTATGTGTATTTGTTTTAATATATATTTATTTAAATATATATTTGTATGCATGCAAATATATGCATGAATGACATTTTATATCTTAATAGGTTTATTATCTTTTTATGGGGCTCACATTACTACAGTAAAATTTCTTCGATTAAAAGTGCTCAATTGGCCTTCATTGTGTCATGTTTGGCATGGGCCCATGTTTGTTAACTGCGGCACTGGTGTTTTTGGTTTTCCCAGTCCTGGACAAGGATAAAGGTGATGCTAAGACACAACATGGTTGAATTACACACACAATGCTGTTACAGAATACTGAGCATAGCTCATATTAAGGAATTATTATTGTTATTATTATTATTATTATTATTATTATTATTATTATTATGCATTTATTAAGTGCCATATCTAATGACTACGCATCAATTGATGGTGCTGAGCAATTGTGGTCGAAGGTCTGGCTGAAGGTCCCAACACGGTAACCATCTCATGACGTTTGAACATGTGTTCGTGTTACAAGGCAATCGCTCTAACCCAGTAAACATTTTGCACCTAGGGCCAAAACAAGCTATATTATGTAACTCCAGAGGGCCATGTGTCATTATTACTGAAATGTTTTCCATGGAATAAATAATATAAGTTATAATACAAGCACACGCAGCTACCGCAAGAGCAAGGAGATGTTTATTCTTTAACAGTTGAAAAAATATTTTCACCGACCATGTGCACTTATTTATTATTATTATTATTAAGGAACATTTATATAGGGGCGCTATATATTGCTATAGAGAAATATTAGCGATATGGCTTCTTATCACTCATATTTGATCTATCACTCATATTTGATATATAACTAAAAACGTGTCCAACAGGTGTGTTAGATGCATGCATAATCAATGCACTTAACACTGGCTCATACAGTTTCTCGAGAAAAGCGTTGCTGCTTTTTAGAAGAACAAACAATCACTTTCACCAAAGTCACCATAGTTTTCTGCTAAAACTTATGCTTAGCATTCAATTATGAATAATTGTTGGCTCAATTTTAACGATTATCCATCTAATTCTGGTCGCCACAGGAGAACTGTCAAAATGTCCAAACCATATGAGCTAATGACTAAAAGCTGACTGGTAGCCTGTCCGAGCACCCTTAAAATCCTATCAGTTCATATGCTGTATGTTTACATTTAAAAACTTTTCACATGTAAAGTTTTGAGAACAAGTAAGTACTGCAAGGACTGGAACTGATCGAGGCTGGCCAAAAGTCATTGATGGTATTGACCACCTCTTCAAACTATTTTTGTCATTTAATATTTGAAAGTTTTAAGTACAGGATTTATCAAATAACATACAAAAAATTCCCCAACTGTTTCAGAAGTCTGCAGGCTACCATAGGATTAAACCTGATGACTTTCTCTGTGATTTGGGTGAATAAATACATATTTCTGCATATCTATGTATGCATTATTTTTTTAATGTTCTGCTTTGTTAAAATAATAGATGTTTTTTGGTGGATTTTTAAAATTCTTATGCCAGAAATAGGTGCTGATATGTGTGTGTATGTATTTATATGTATGCATATATATGTACATTTATTTTCGTTTCTGTATGCATATACAATTATACACATCATCATCATCATCAGCCATGGGCTCAGCGCCCATGGGTGTTCGGTGCCCTCCGGGTCTCTCCACTCCATTCTGTCCAGTGCCAAGTGGCTCCACTCCTGGAGACTTGCTCCACTCCTGGAGACTTGCTCCGCACTATTCTTCAATGTCATCTGTCCATTCCCTGTTAGGTCTTCCTCTTCTGTTTGTGCCTTCCATTATTCCAAAAACCAAAGTTTTAATTTTTGTGTCCCTCTTCATTCTGCAGATATGTCCAAACAGTCTTAGCTTTCTCCTGATAACTTTTGCTTGAGATTTTTAGTCAGACTGATTCTTCTGTAAAAGTCCTCATTTTGAGTATTCCGTTTTATACCCTCCTCTTCCTGCTTCTGCTCAGCAGAAGCAGGAAGAGGAGGGTATAAAACGAAGATGCTAACTGTGTTGCAAGAAGAAGGACAAAAAACACACTACAGATACTGTACATGCTACAAACCAGTCATCTCATGTTCTTCCGCTCCACAGTACACATGTGATCAATGCAAACAAGAATCAGTGCTTACAATTACAATTTATTTCATTATTTTGTGAAATATTTTGTAGAAAACAGTCATGTAGCATTTGATCATAGCAGCAATCAGTAATAATTTTACTAGAATAATGGTTTCTACATTTTTGGTTTTAGTTTTATAGATAGACTATCATTGAGTCGATCAAACATTTATGACAGACTGTCACAAAATAATGTGATCGAACATTTAGTTTCAAATTCATCATAGAAATTATTTATGCTGCATGGCGAGACTGATACTGTTATTTCTTGTTAACCTAATAACATTTTGCAAAATTGGCATATAAAACACACACTTACCTATGAATAGACCATATCAAAAGAGGGGGTCTGGCCAGACCACCTTGTTCAAATTAAGTTGCATTTTGGCATGTTCGGATGAGGGTTAAAGAGATATTTTGGGGCAGTACGCTGCTGAGATTTAGAGAAAAGGTGGAGGATCGTATAACGGATGCGTGCAGCAATAGGAAGCCAGTGCAGGACATCAAGCATGTAGATATGGGCAAAGCGGGGAAGTCTAGCGATGAGTCTAGCAGAAACATTCAGAACAGATTGAATGGGGAGAGATGCTGCGTAGGTTTTATATACATGTAATATATATGTACAGGTACATGTAAATATTTTACCTTTCTTTCAGACAAAATTTCTGATTTACGGCATAAATTGGTCAGTCCCTTGCACTGACAAATTCCTCCATCCAAATTCTACACCTCCTATCATGGACTACTTTCTGTCAACTGCCTAACAAAACCGGTCTTGACACCATTCCTACTTGGTTTCTAAAGAGTGCTTTGATGTCCTGGGTCTGTAATAAATGTCCTGTAACATATATTACACTGATTATCAATATGCACGAGGGATGCCTTCCATCTGCATTTGCTCAACCATAGTTCATCCTCTGCTTAAGAAACCTTCTCTTGCCTCTCAAATTACAGGCCAATCTCAACCTTGAATTTTACATTTAAAATCCTTGAACGCATGCAAACTCATCTATCATCAAACTCATCTCCCGTTTTCAGACTGCATATCCTAAGTTTCACTCAACGAAATCCGCACTTCTTACTGTTCATAATGATATCGTATGTTCAGTGGACGGGGTAAGGTAACAGCAATTGTTCTACATGACTTGTCTGTTACATTTGCTACTTCTTCATCATCTCAAGCACTGCTTTGGGATATCTGGTCCGGCACTAAATTGGTTTATTACTTACCTTAGTCCACGCACTCAGTGTATTTAAATGGTAATTATTCATCTAGGACTTTGTTGGCATGTGGTGTTCCACAGAGTTTTGTGCTTGGTCCTCTTTTGTTTACATTTCATACCACTAGGCACAGTGCTGGAAAATCATTCGCTGGGCCATCATTCTATGCTGGTGATACTAAAATCTACATTTTCATTTGACAGTCTGTCATAGTCCTTAAAGTCTGGCAACTTAAAGTCTTGGGTGGTGGCCTCTAAACTCTTTAACCAAACAAACAATGAATTTCTGTTACTGGGCACTCCACAGCAGCTTTAAAATATGATCAGCTTTAGTCATTGAAACTGGGTGACTCAATTTGTTAAGCTAACAGATGCTTCTTGTAACTTAGGCATTGTTTTCATTTCTGCCATGTCTCTCACTGGTCGTGTAAACAGCATTTGTAAGTCATCATAATTATATACGTTCATTCGTGACATGTCTGCGAGGATATCTCTGGTTGCCAGTTGCCTAGATTACTGTAACTCTCTTCTTACTAGTATCAATAGGTGAAACATGCCTAAGCTGCTGAGATTTAAGAACTCTTTGGCTGGAGCCATAACTAATACATCCAAATTTGAACATATAACCCATGTGCTGAAATCTTTGCATTGGCTTCCTGTTCAGCAAAGAATTATTTTCAAATTGGGTCTCATGGTTTACAAATTCTGGTCAGAAACAATACTTAGAACCAGTTCTTATTCTCCAGACTTGTCATTATTCAGCGAGGTCATTATCTTTGTGGGGTCATACCAAAATGAAGAACTGTTTTTGGTGAATGAGTTTTTTGGTTGCTGGACCTATTTTTTAGAATTCTGCCCCTGTGTCTGTTTACTCTGTCCAGCCAGCCCCTTGTGTCATTTCATTCTCAACTTAAAACTTACCTCTTTCAAATCGCTTATCCATCATAGGCTGTATCTCTGTCTTACAGTGTTATTTCTATTAACTGTAACTGAAATAGCAAAATAACTGAAAAATGTTGGGCAGTTAACTGTAACTGAAACTGAAAAATGCTGAATAACTGAAACTGTAATAGAGACTGAAAAATAAAAACTGTAAAACTGAAAAATCACACAAAGTTAACTTGAAAATGAAAAATAGTGTTTTTTTCCTTACTTACTTTCTGAATAAGAAGTAAGTAAGTAAGTATATCCTTTATTACAAACCAACTGCTAACTGCACTTTGGTGTACATAGTTCATCAAATTGATTTAAGCATAACATCCAGATTACAAAGGTTTTACAGGCCAAGGAGTCGACATTAGGTATAATTCTATTGTGTGCCCTGGGGCACAGTGAGTATACGACTGTTTTTCTGGGGGTAACAGCTGAATCAGAACATGTGTTGGGTTGATTATGATGGCTGAGAAAAGGTTAGAGTCAGCTTTCTGGCAGAGTTGCTTGAAAGTAAGGTAGGATTCTGGTCAATATCGAGACCGAACCAATCGCTGCATCGTTGCCTTCTACAGTAATCCTACTCTAGTCTGTGGTTAGTTCTATTCTCATTTCATGGGAGACAGCTATGCAGCCTATAATTCAGGTTGAACACTTGAGTGATGATAGCGATGAGAGCCAGGGGCGTAGCTAGCTTTTCATGGGCCCGGGTGCAGGGGGTCCCGTATGGGCCCCTGTTCGGCCTTGTAAGGCTTGTAGCCCTGTGTTCTTACCAATACTGTCATGGACTCGCGTGTGTATGCCCCCCCCAACCCAAATCAAGGTCTTAGGTCACACTGATAAAATTGCGTAGCCTAACATATCGCTATTATACACATAAATCAACGATATAAATAAGACAATAAGCAAAATCAGTTATTCTGTTTACTAACTTCAGTGTAGGCCTACTAGTACTGTGCTGTTTGTGTACTGCCTCCAAAACTAAACAATTACATTTCATATTCAAGTATGCAATGCAACTCATTCACTGAATAGGCATGAATGCTGTAAGAATGAGACGGATAAATCACAATGTTTTAATTTCAGTTATTTCTCAATGAGGTTTAACCCATGTCACTTTGCATACTTGCATATATTGCATGCAGTGACTCAGACTTCATGCACTTATAGTACTAGTACCTAAAACAATGCCGTGGCATTATAGAGTTTTCTTTCTAGCCTTTTGTTCAGCAAAAATGTAAATCATCCTCGCAACGTTAATCATCTTGCACACTGTACATACAGTCTATTGTCGGTATCGATCCAGTTCCAGACATTCCCATTGCCGAGTCAGCCTTAGTAACAATGAAACTGGAGATTTTTTGCAATTTCTTTGATTCTGTTGAAAGCTGTTGACGTCGTTTACGTTTCGCAAATCCGCTTATATGTTCTGATGTCATCATGGGCGTCCGGAAGGGGGCAAGGGAGGGCATTTGCCCCCTCAATTTTGAAAATATAAAAAAAAATGAAATCTTTTGATTTGTATGATTATTCCAACAGTCCAAACACGATTTTCAATGCTAAAAACCACTTAATTACTGAAGTAAGTCAGCTATTCCATGCAAAAAACGTCATTTTGCTCCCCTACAAAAATTTTGCCCCTCTTAGAAAATTTTTCCTCCCCTAGAAATTTTGCCCCTCTCCTGGAAAAATTCCTACGGACGCCCATGGATGTAATACTCGTACGCCTTGCAGGCATAGTGTTTCATACAGATCAGTTTAAAATTCAACAGTCTGCAAATTTTATTTCACGCAAAATGGCATGAGATTTTCATTTGGCTAATTCTCTTCATTTTCTCAACTCAAAACTGCATTGCAAACAATCTTTATTATCACTCACATAATTTTGCACATAAACTCTGACGTTATTATACAATGTGAAAGTTATCACTCGAGACGCAAAACCAAGGTAAAAGGAGTTCAGTACGATGGCTGGTAGCTGGCTAGGCCTATGTTAAGGAAGTAATTAACGCGTGTCGACTAATGACTATCGAGGCATTCGAATATCACAACTACTAGATCTGTCACCAAATGAGCAGTAATGTGAATCAGGGCCGCCGACAGAAATGCCGGGCCCCTAGGCAGAGCAATCACAGGCCCCTAGGCAGAGCAGTCGCGGGCCCCTAGGCAGAACAGTCACGAGCCCCTAGGCAGAGCAGTTACGGGCTTATAAACTATCTTTAGGCTTTATATAAATATATCGTACGAAAAAAAATTGAAATAGGGGCCTAATAAAAGTGCGTGTACGACCGTACAATATTAAATTTATATATACAAATACAACTATGATTTTATTCAGATGCTTGAAGTTTAAACAGATCGTAGTGAAGCGTCAGATAATATATTTAAAAAGGCATAAATCAAAACTTTGTATAACTTATTATAATATTTTTCATAAGTTGATTGCGGGCCCAGCCCGGGCCCCTACAAGTCGCCGGGCCCCTGGGCATTTTCCCCCCTTGCCCCTTCCTCTCGGCGGGCCTGATGTGAATTAGATTAATTGTAAAACGAAACTTTCAACTGTGGTTATAAAAAAATTGTCTGGTGTCTGTGTGGGCCCCTGGAGGTCGTGGGCCCGGGTGCCTTGCACCCCCTGCACACATGGTAGCTACGCCCCTGATGAGAGCGATTACAGTGATGATGGGCAGGAAGAGATGAGCATTGATGAAGTTGAACATGAAATGATGCAAGCTATAGGGGCTTAGCTCTCCACAGACTGCCATGCATGGCACACACATTGCAGCTGGTTTTGAAAGAGATTGATAAGATCCCAGTTTTTAAAACCAGTTTTTATAACCAGTTTTTTAAACCATAATTGCAAATGCCAGAAGCATTGTGAAGAGCATAAGGGTTTCATCAGTAGCCACAGAAAAGCTGTTTCAGAAGTGTGGTAAAACTGTAGTACACGATGGAACTCTGTATATTTGATAATGAGGCGAATGCTGGAAATAAAATCAACGTTGAACAAGGTGCTTGAAGAAATGAAAATGGATTCACAGCTATTTTATGAATGGGCACGACTTGCAGAGCTAGCTAGAATATTGAAGCCATGTAAGGAGCAGACAGGTGCAATTAATGCAAACAGACACTCCTTGAACCTCCAAGATCCAACGGTCTGTAATACACTTGCTGTTCCTCTACTTTGAGTCTACATCTTTGCTTCGCTGTCTTCTTAGATTTTTCTGCTGTCTCTTTTGACCAACTTCCATCTGCTGCCTGCCAACTGGATCCGACTGTGTCATCAACAATGGGCCGAGATGACATAGTACTACTGAAAGGATGCTTATCCAACTCTGGCACTTATAGCGGAAGACCTCGTATTCGTGCCAGCTTCACAAGCATATACTGAGCATGTATTCTCAGTGTGTTTTATGCGGACGAAAGCAGAACAGGGCAAGTGTTAATCTGGAACGTCATGTTTTCCTTAAAGTAAACGGATTGATTTACTGCATAAATATTTCTTGAAACTGTTCAGAATACTATTTGTGGTCAGTGTGTCAATAGTCGTGACATCTGAAAATAATAACTGAAACAATAACTGAAACTGTAACTTAAAAATAAAAATCTGTAACTGAAACTGAAAAATCAGATTGCAGTTAACTGTAACTGTAACTGAAAAATAAAAACTTAGATAACTGAAACTGTAACTGAAAAACCATAACTGAAATAACACTGCTGTCTTATGGACTGATCTTCTGGATATTGACCTGATAATATTAGGCTTGGTTTGATGTGCCATCGGTTGATGCTTTGTGCTTAAGACACTGGCACAGTAGAAGTTACTAATTACAATTATATGTATATATTTAGTTATGTCTGATACATACTTATATAATTATACGCGTGTAATGTAATTGAATTAATTAATAAACATCAGAAAAAGTTAAATTCATACTCTGCTGTGTATTCATTTCTTAATGAACTCAACTTTTCTTCACCTATGAAAGCTGTTTCCTTGAAATTATTCTTACAACTCTTCTGAAAAAGTGCTCTGTGCTCAATCATTGTCAATAATTAACTTCTTTTTGGGGTGAAGCATCTGGTTTTTAATTTTCTGTGAACTTTTTGTTGCATTGTACATGTAGGAGCCGTGAAACATGAAGTTTGCCAGTAACGGACAATGAAGTCTGACTTAAATGTGCTGCAGTCTTTACAAACTCTGATGACAGAGATAGAGAAATCAACCTAGTCTGACGACAGCATGATCGATTGCAGCTAGGATATCACTGTAACTCTGAGGAACATGCCCCAGTATAAACTCTTATGTTGGACACAGGATTGCATTTAATCTTGAGGGAACATGTGTTCTTCTCTTGTCTGTGTCATTTCTTGTCACGAGGCGGTTAGTAGGACTTCTTTTTGGTTGACGTTAATGACCTCTTCATCAACTTATGTTTTTGATAGTTGTAAAACTGTATTGATATGATATTAACCGATCCACAATTCGATGGGCACTGTTAAGTTGGTGATCATTAATTGGAATGTCTTGGTTGCTTATTTTATGGCTTTGGTATTTTAATTTGTGGGCATAGTGTGCAGTAAGGGGTGTAATACTTCTCTGCATATTCTGTTCTTATAACCTCCATTTTTATATTTTACAATTGAGAAATTGAGTGATGAATTTGTGGGGTGCGTACTTGAGTATATAAATTTATAAAACATTAGGCTGGTCAAGAAGACATCAGAGCTATAGATCTCAACCTTATCAAATGTTTATGTGAACTGAAATGCGGTAAAGCTGCAGGTTTTGATGGCATGCCATAGAACCTGAACAACTGTTCTGTACTCAACCAATACAGTTAGGTCTTTGCTAACATTACTATTTGCAGCAGAGTGCATTATAGATATGTACCAATGATTTTGGTTGAGGCGTAATAATTCCTTCTGTGAAAACTAAAGAGGTGATCTATCTTGTAGCAGCTACTGTGATATAACACTTAGTGGAAATATTGCAAAGTTTGAGGTGTCTTTTTGAGCTGTATAGCTGTTAGCTGTGTTCTTCTGGCCTTCAGTCTGGATTCATGAAGAAAACTGGTTGCGATAGAGCAATTTATACAGAACTTGAGGTCTACTGTTGAGTAAATCAAAATGTTTGTGTTTGAAAGTAATGATGAAGAATATTCCACACAGATTTTTGATAAGTTTGATACACTGGTTTAGTAGATGGTTCCAGCTGTAGGATGGAATTGTGTATTTTCTAGAATATTCAAATTAGTTTGCAGTGTCAGACAAGGAGGGGTGTTATCCCTATCCTATTTGTTGTTTTTGTGGATTACACTGTTAATCTGATAGATAGAATGACTTCTATGTAGAAAATAATTGTTACTTGTGAATTAGAGTATCCTATATGGATATGAAGTTCGGTATAACAAAATCTGTGGTGCTCAGGATAGTTGGTGCCCATAAATATTTGTGTATGCGTTTGCCATTAGTGTTTGAGTTTGGCATGTGTTGAAAAGCAAAATACTTTGCAATTATACTGTGACAGTTGATGTGCAAATGTCATTTTGACTGCAGGAGACAGTTTAAACCATAGGCGTAGACTCTGGGAGGGCAGCCAGGGCACGTGCCCCAAATAATTGAGATGGACTGTACATTTAATGCAAAAAGTGTAGAATGAATAACGAAATGCCCCCAATATTTTGGACAAGTTTACGCCAGTGGTTTAAACTGAGCCTAAGTGAAATAATTTGAAAATTTTATAAGTCTGATAATAATAGCTTTTTAAACGACACATGGATGAAATTGTTCTGTTGCATTTATTCAAAACACATTGTGAGCCACTACTTGTATTTACATGTGAATGTATTTCATTTACCATCAGTAAGTATACAAGGTTGACAAATGCATGGAACAGAATATTTTGGAGGTTTTTGAAAGTAAATAACACAATGATTGATGGGTGCTTTCATATATGTTGGTTGTTTACTGCTTCAGGCTGACTTTGATGTTAGGCAGTATTGTAAAGTTAATCTGGTGTCACGACAAATGGTGCCAGACAAATGGTTCACGATCTTCCAGCTGCTAGTTTGAGCTATATTTTCATCGAGAATCAGGCTTCTAGTTTGAGCTCTATTTTCATCGATCTTCCAGCTTCTAGTTTGAGCTCTATTTTCATCATCGCTGATCCAGCTTCTAGTTTAAGCTATATTTTCATCGCTCATCCAGCTTCTAGTTTGATGAAAATAGAGCTCAAATGCTTTTTCGTAGTCCAATGTAAACAAAACACAACCTAGAAGCTGGAAGATTATGAACCATTTGTCCATGAACCATTTGTCGTGAACGATTTGTCGTGGAACCGTTAATCTACAGCAGTGGTTCCCAAGCTCTTTTGATGGAGGGCAAAGTCTTACTTTTAAAATATCATGGCGGGCCACAGAGATCTGAGGAGCCGTCCTCAGTTGCTTTCATTGTGGACGAATGCGTGCGCTGGAGCGCCAGCAAATAGTGGTCTCTGGGGAAGCGTCGTAAGTTTCCCATGCGCAGCATTTGGTAACATCTGACATCGAATGGAAGATGTTTTTGGCATATTGTCAGTGCCAATTTACAACAATGCTAGATAAAACACACGTTTTTCAGCGGAAGTATAATAAGATGCATACTGCTTGGTGCAAGGGTAACTCAGATACTTTCATATCAGATCAATGTTTAACTAAGGCGATAATTGAAGATATCGTTTGAACATTGTTAAATTTCAAAATGCAAAATTGTTAATATCGGTAAAATTGAAATCAAATCTCAAATTTGTGTTAATTAAATTTTAAATGCAGAAGTTCCAGCAATGCATTCATTTTAATTCTGAATATTTATTATTTTAATTTTTCAAAAGTATTTATTGAAGATGAATCAGTTTTAATGAGATTTATGTGACTGCAGATTAGAAGCTAGTTTATCAATGTCTGGTTGTAGGTTCGTAGTGGCAAGTATCATCAATAGTCAATACATTCAAATTTGAGTCAGTGAGGCACGCTCGATTTTTTTTTATAAGTTTCATCGCTGAAAATGATTGTTCACATCTGTACGTGCTCCCAAAACGGCATATGTAACGTTGAGCAAACGACCGCAAATGTTCGAATTCATTTGCTGGCAGTATACGCCAGAATGCTATCATATCGTCGGCAGATGGCAGAACAGGAAGCTCAGCAAATTTGCTTTTCAGAACTGAGTTACATTTCAAATCAATAATTTCAAGTTGCAAATTTTCATCAAGCAAGTTGATCTTATCGTCCGTCAATAATCAAGAATGAAAACACACGTCTTTTTCAACGGAAGTGTAAATACGCTGCATAGAGCTTGACGAAAAGTGAACTAAGATTAAAACAAAATAATAGAAAAAAAGACCTTAACTTAACTTAAATCGAAAATCAAGAAAACAAGGTAATTTAATTTTTTTTCAAAATTTGTGAGTGACTGTCGCGGGCCACATTCAAAGGATTGGCGGGCCACTTTTGGCCCGCGGGCCACGGTTTGGGAACCACTGATCTACAGTACTAAAACTACTAAATGAACTACAAGCATTATTTGTACGACAAAAAGATACTTTGTGAAATCTATGATATATTGAAAAATTGTAACATTAGTGACTTAAGGATAAATGTTTATGAAAGGCATTTGCTTATCAGGTATTTGAGCTGCTTATTTTTTATCATTGATGTGTATATTTTTTCTGTTATTTTTCCTTTGTATAGAGGGTGTTATTTTGTGTTGCTCATATGTGGTGAAATAAAGTTTATTCAAAATGGAAACTACATAAGCAGACTACATGTGTTTTACATGTTGTGCATATGTTGTAGATGTCCTGATTACTTACAGAAGATGCATATGGATGCTAAATAGACCACAGATGGTTTACTGTTTAGCATTCTGTTTGAAATGCAGATTGCTAAACCATTTGGTATCTGTATAGTATTCATGTGGTGTAGATAAGCTAGTTATATATAGGAACTATATATATTGCATATGGCATGCAGATTGGTACATCATCTGTTATCTATATAGCAAACATATGGTGTAAACCACCTAGTTACATATAGAAACTTTATAGATTCTATATAGAATGGTAACTGGTAAAGCATCTGGTATCTGTATGGTATACACGTGGTGTAGACCACCTAGTTACATGTAGAAACCACATAGATTCTATATAGAATGGAGATTGGTAAAGCATATGGTATCTATATGATATACATATGGCATAGATCAGCTAGTTACATATAGAAATAATATAGATTCTATATAGAATGCAGATTGATAAAGGATCTGGTATCTATATTGTATACATATGGCATAGATCAGCTAGTTACATATAGAAACAATATAGATTCTATATAGTATGCAGATTGGCAAAGGATCTGGTATCTATATTGTATACATATGGCATAGATCAGCTAGTTACATATAGAAACAATATAGGTTCTATATAGTATGCAGATTGGTAAAGGATCTGGTATCTATATGGTAAACATATGGCATAGATCACCTGGTGCCATATGCATGACATATGGATACCATTTGAAGCCCAGATGGCTTGGACATATGCATTCAATATGGGCTGTCGGGTGCAAACCAGATGAATCTAGGGATCCCTGCCATATTGGATCGCATATGGCATTCATACGTTGTAGATCAGCTAGTTACATATAGAAACAATATAGATTCTATATAGTATGCAGATTGGTAAAGGAGCTGTTATCTATATGGCAAACATATGGCATAGATCACCTGGTGCCATATGCATGACATATGGATACCATTTGAAGCCCAGATGGCTTGGACATATGCATTCAATATGGGCTGTCGGGTGCAAACCAGATGAATCTATGGATCCCTGCCATATTGGATCGCATATGGCATACATACGTTGTAGATCAGCTAGTTACATATAGAAACAATATAGATTCTATATAGTATGCAGATTGGTAAAGGATCTGGTATCTATATGGTAAACATATGGCATAGATCACCTGGTGCCATATGCATGACATATGGATACCATTTGAAGCCCAGATGGCTTGGACATATGCATTCAATATGGGCTGTCGGGTGCAAACCACATGAATCTAGGGATCCCTGCCATATTGGATCGCATATGGCATACATACGTTGAAGATCAGCTAGTTACATATAGAAACAATATAGATTCTATATAGAATGCAGATTGGTAAAGATCTTGTATCTATATGGCATACATATGGTTTAGATGACCTGGTGCAATATAGATACCATATGCATACCATGTGAAGCCCAGATGGTTTACACATATGCATTCAATATGGGCTGTCGGGTGCAAACCAGATGAATCTAGAGATCCCTGACATATGGCATCCCATATGAAGCCCATATGGTTTCCATATTACATTGCTGTTGGGGTAGTTGCTTAAGTTGGCCCATTCCAGTATAAAAGGCCGATGAGACCTTAACTATATATTCTTTGCCTTCTTTACCGAAACTATTAAACTCAATTAATAAAAATTCGTTTATTTTTTACCAGAAGTATATGTTTTCTTCTGTGAAATGACAGATAAATTCAGAATGTGGAATCTGTCAAAACTGCTCGATGTGGAACGTAGCGAATCTTAGAAGCAGTGGCTTTTAGACTGCACGGCCCTGAATTGCCAAAGAGGCGGCACTCGAGCACATCATATATAATAAAATGGTCCATTTGTCTGATCCTGCGGAGACCAGCACGTGAAGATAGGTTGCCTGAAAGATGGCAGGGGCGTCTACACCATAGAAACCTTGGAGCAAATTGATGCTCTATCCAAAAACTAGGGGGGAGATCTGCCAGTGTGTGTGTGCCACCATTTTAGGAGGGAAGGAAGGGGAAGGGGAAGAAGAGGGGGAAAGGGGACGTTGCTCCAATGACTTAGGGGGATAGACGCCCCTGTCTGATTGAAGGAGGTCCAGCTTTTGATCCTGTGTTTTCAAGGCAACTGAGTCGTACACGTACAAGTTGAATAAACCTCCGCATTGTGCAGTTAATCGTCGGCGTTTTCTCATAGTTATGCATGGACAGAATAACAGATGGGGCACGATGGACGATTGGTTAGTGCGTGTGACCTGTAACGCGAAGAGTATGGGTTGGAGACATTATATCTTGTTAAGAAGTGATGCATCACGTCAGTGGGGGATGTCCGGAGATATTGCATGAACAAGAAGATCTGGTTGCTGCCAGGGAAACTAGAGAGGATAAGAAACAAGGGAGTAGTCACGGTTGGGAAGATGGCGAATTGAAGAGATAATTATGTATTCATTTTTAAAAGAAAATATGAGCCGCATTAGTGATGATATAGTTTTCTTAAGTGCACTGTTTCTCTCTGGGAGCTGAAGAAACACATGTACATTATACATGCGCGCATATATAAACACATAAATACACATCTACTCCTGCATGGATCCATCCATCCATCCATCCATCCATCCATCCATCCATCCATCCATCCATCTATCCATTCATCCGTCCATCAATCAATCCATCCATTCATCCATCCATCCATCCATCCATCCATCCATCCATCCATCCATCCATCCCGCCATCCATCCATCATTGCTTCCATCTGCAAGTACGTAAATGCATGCATACACATATAACATAACATATACACATATAACATTATATAACATAATATAATATAATATAATATAATATATATAATTATATCATCATCCACGATCCATAGCAATTTCTTGCGTCCTAGTGATATACGGCAGTTCTAAATGTTTATGTGGTGGTGCGTCTTTGTCAGGATGCAATAGTTTGAACCAAATGACTTCATATTCAAGGATTGCTTTGTTTGATCATTCCTAACTAATTTGTAGTTTTGAAGTTCCTGAAATATCATGATATGGTCAGTAGGGTAGAGCGAAAATGGCCCAAAAAAATTTTAAGCAATCGTTTTCTAATAGT
Source organism: Allolobophora icterica (assembly GCA_963556255.1). Taxonomy (NCBI): domain Eukaryota; kingdom Metazoa; phylum Annelida; class Clitellata; order Crassiclitellata; family Lumbricidae; genus Allolobophora; species Allolobophora icterica. Next base: position 10,525,557 of record OY744616.1, read on the forward strand.
GATGGGAAGTTGCCAGCATGTTAGTTAAATAGTGCTCAAAATATTGTTGATTTTGCTTTGCGTCTTCTGTCCTCTTCCGGCGGTAAAATATTTACCATATCAAATTCTTTGAAAACGTCAATGTAGTGGATTATTTTTTCTGTTTCTTGAACTGACTGTCGTCGAACAGTTACAATTCATGAAATACACGTTCAAATCAGTTGCGGAAATCACATCTGGTATGCTACAGGATTATGGAATTGTAACCAGGAGGCGTAACTTTGGTCTACAAAGTGGGGTGGGGTGCCAATATCTTACATACACGAAGCAAGGCGGTGACTGCGATATCTAGGAAGGCACAATAATAAGATATTGATTGGCATTGTTCAAAAAGTGGGGGTTCGGTACCCCCAGGCCAAAAGGTGGGAGGTGGGAGTACCCCTCGTGCCACCCACAAACTACGCCTATGAATGTTACGCCTAATGAATGCAGCGACGTTACTGAAAGGAAGAAAATTAGGAGAGAACGAAAGAAGTACTAAAGCTCTGTTCAAGCAGGATGCGCCAGTATATGACTGTGAGTGTTGAGGGGATTTTCCAGATAGTAGTTCAAAAGAGGTTCGAATCCGGTTTTCAGGAGGGCGGGCAGATCAAGAGAGGAGGCAAAGCAGGTGTGAAGGAGAGTGTGGTTTATGGCGAGAAAGAATTGGAAGACAGAGGATCAGATGAGTCTGGGTTGGAGTACTTGAAAAGGTGATACCAGTTTGGAGTGAAAAGACCGGAGATAGGCAGAGGAACATGAGGAGAGGGATGGAGGACGTGTTGGAATGATGATGGAGGAACCGAGAATCTGCGGAATTCAAAGGAAAGATAGTTCCAGAGGCATGGTGCTCTGTTGGATATGGCTCGGTTGGAGAACTTGAGGTGAGTAGTGATCGGGGATCGAGAAAGACTGAGACAGGAGGAGGATCAGGTGGAGCGGGTTGCCTGGATGGTGAAGAGATCATGGAGGTAATTTGGGAATATTGTATTGAGTTGTAAGTTAGTGATAGGACCTTGAAGTGCATTCGTTAGTTTAGCCAGTGGAGTGATTTGAGGTTGGGAGTGATATGTTTGAACGTTCTAGTGACAGCTCTGGCTATAGTGAGTTTTGGATAAGTTGCAGACGCTTGATTTGGGTGGATTCAAGGTTGAGGAAGAGGGAATTGCTGTAAACAAGCTTTGAATGAACAATAGAGGTTAGTGGTTACAATGGTAGAGGCAGTTTTAAGGTCGATCTTGGGCCAGATGCGACGAAGGTCACGAATGTCCATGAAGCATGAGAGCGAGAGGTTGGAGATGTGGTCAGAGAAGGAGCGGTGTGGATCACAAGTAGGCCTAATACCGATTGCGGACGGGGAATCCGAGTTGAAGGTTAAGAAACGATGAGTTAGTTGATAGGTGTATCGAAGGGGTTAGGACTTTTCTTTATATCAGTGTCTCGCAAACTTTTTTAACTCCCGGCACACTCACCAGAGAAAATTTTTTTATCGCGGCACACCAGTTGAAATTTATTAAAATTACAAAACCAACAGCAATAATTTAAGTTTCACTAGAGTTTTTGCTTTTGATCACATGACATTGAATAACTGTGAATGAGAAACTATTCTTTAATATGAAAACATTAAAAAGCCGAAAATTGTATTTATTAAATAATTTCTTATAAAGCCAATTAAAGTCTAACCACTAAAGAGAATTGCGAATTTTAGGTTTGTCTCGTGGCACACCTGAAATTTCGAACGGCACACTAGTGTGCCGCGGCACACAGTTTGCGATACACTGCTTTATATGATCAGAAAGGCGTAGGATGAATTCTGTTTTGGAAGGTTAAGGGAGAAGAGATGGACGACATCCACTGTGAGACTATAGGTTAACCACGTTTAAATTTTGCATCGACGGTAGAGGGCAGAAGATATCATTTGAAATTTATAATATTTGGTATCTTTTGCCCACTATTAGAATTCATTTACTAAAAAAAAGTAACTCCACCCTAATGGTCAGAGCAGCTTACGTAAATGTAAATGTACGCGATTTTCTATAGCGACTGTATAATTATATGGCCTCGACCCTGCTCATTTTTCAATGAATTGATCGGGTGAGATCCTTCACCACCGCTGCCCGTTTGAATGGGTGTCACGCCATTTAAGGTCCCCGTGTCGGGACCATGCTAGCCCGAGATTTTAATCTCTGAAATAGCCACCTTCGGGAAGCGAACCGCGGTCCGCATGCTCTCTAACACATAGTCGCATGAGACGCGCAGCCAGCGCTCTTACCGATGTAGCAAACTGGGCCAGCGTATATTCGCCGGTGTTTGTGTTTTCGGTCTGACGTCGTTCAGGCCGATGTAAAAAAACACATGCAACTGCAGCAGACGTGGGGCCATTGACCTGTAAGATAAACTTATTTGATCATTCACAGATACCCACAAATAACCCTACAGAACGTAGTCAACATGGCGCTGGGTCACATAAACTTATTTTTGAACAAACAAAGCGTCTGATTCAGAAAAACAGCCTGTGTTAGCTATGCAATAACAAAAAGAGACCGAGAGAGACAGAGAGACAGAGAGAGAGGAGGAGAGAGATAGAGATAGAGAGACAGAAAGTAAGAAAAAACGTGTGGAGGTTGTTGTAAAGTGAGAGAAGCAATGAGATGGCGACAGAGAATAGGAAGACTGCGAAGGCGAGATAGATAGATAGATAGATAGATAGACAGACAGACAGACAGACAGACAGACAGACAGACAGACAGACAGACGGATAGATAGATAGATAGGGATAAGTTATTGCCCAAATCATATTACAGTAATTGAGATACGGAACGATAAGTGCATAGTAGGGCCTATAGACTTAATTTAACAGATTAAGGTAACAGGCGAACAATACGGCTCAGAATTCCAACATTCTTAGCAATTTTACTAGAAATTTCATTTATATGTAATTTCCATGTTAAATGTTGATCGATATGCACACCAAGTAACTTAGTTGACTCAACCTGTCTAAGAGGAGCATCTTTTATAGTTATATCTAAATTCTCATTAGGTGTTGATTTTCTAAAGGATTTAAATAAAATGTAATTAGTTTTATCAAGATTCAAAGAAAGTTTATTCGCAGAGAACCAAGTATTTATATTTTCTAGTTCCATATTAACTAACCTAACCAATTCCCTCCAAGAGGAGTGAGAATAAAAGACATCTGTGTCATCTGCAAACAGTATAAAGTAAGAGGCTGGAGAAGTTTTAGCCAGATCATTAATACAGAGAAGAAATAATAGGGGTCCAAGATTGAACCCCTGTGGGACACCGTATTTAATCCAGTTTAGTCCTGACCACACCCCATTACAGAAAACCATCTGAGCGTGTTTATCTAGGTAACTGGCAAAACAGTTTAACTGAGTGCCTCTAATTCCATAATATTCTAATTTGCTTAATAGGATTTTATGATCAACCGTGTCAAACGCCTTTGCTAGCAATAACTTATCCCTCCAGGCTAAAAGGACTGATAAATCTGCAAAAAAGGGCCGTACGATTAACTGCAGGTGCTCGAAAATGGGACCATACTGCCCTATTGTTCAGAGAATTTAAAATATTGAGAGTGGATCAAATAAAGGATCTCCAAGTTGGGGAATTCTTTTTCCGACTAGAACATGGACTTCTACCACATAGCTTTAAGGATTTCTTGCCTCATGCTTATGACATTCACTCCCATTATACTAAAAATGCCTCTGCTTATCGTTCCGTTAAGATACATTCTAATACTCGTCTCCATACAATCAAGTCTAAGGGAACGCAGATATGGAACTCGATACCTACTGATATACGTATGTCAAACAATTTATTTATATTTAAAAAGAAATTACGTACGCACCTTCTCTCTCCATTATAAGATTCATCAATGATTAAGGAAGGTTTTTGCCGCGTTTAGTCAAGATGTTAATTAAGATTTTTGTGTTCTTAGTTAAGTTTTGTGCTTCTCTAACTAATTAGGATAGCCTACATCTGATGTAGGTTAATTTATGAGAAATGAGTTATTGCCATCCAGCTGTACCCTTTGGATATGTCTTATGCAGGCCAGTACTATTTTTTAGGTTAAATTAAAAGGTTTGGGTGCCCTAATCTAACGGGATACACATCCCTTCTGGGTTTACCTTTGCTGCCCTGGTTTATATTTTTTATTTCGAAGTTACTCGATGTATCGTATCATTGCTATGTTTTCTGTTTTGGATTGCAATAAAATGATTTTGATTTGATTGATTTGATTTGATTTGATTTGATATGATAGATAGATAGATAGATGGATAGATAGATAGACAGACAGACAGACAGACAGACAGACAGACAGACAGACAGACAGACAGACAGACAGACAGACAGACAGATAGATAGATAGATAGATAGATAGATAGATAGATAGATAGATAGACAGACAGACAGACAGACAGACATTAACAGAGAGAGACTCGATGCCCTTTAAGGACACAACACGGAATATATTTCGACAGGTTACACAGAACAGAATACGTCTTCGTAGCCAGGTCTTTCAATTCCCAATGAACAAGGTCCGAGCAGCCGATCTCGGCTTCGTAATCAACACGCAGGGTCAACGGACGCCAGCAAAAATTGACTAAAGACCTTTGATATCAGCGAATTGCCTACGCCAGATTCGTACCACTTCCACTCCACGTGCCAAATAAGTAAAGAGCTTCTCTAAAGCACGTGAAGCCGACGTTTCGCTACAACGTTTCACTTTCTGCTGAATTTTTATTTCAATTTATTAAAAACCAGCGTTCCTAAACGTTTGGTAGCGGCCTACCCGCGTATTCAGGAGTTCGTCCGTGTCGCCCAAAAGGTGTGTCAGTCGAAACTTGGAAGGTCGGGCCTATGTTGAAGCTTGGCAGAATTTCTTCATTATCGTATCGCCATGCGGAGTGAAGGTTTCTGGAGATGGCTGAAAACTGTTGCAGTCCTACTGGCAAATATGAACTCTGTAAGTTGTCTATATTGTCATGCACATTTTAGTAAGGTCTTATACATACATATATATATAAGCAATATTTATATAATAATACATATTAATACAGAATATATACTTATTCTAATCATTCATTCTGCCATTCGTATTTTAAATATTACACATTTTATAAAACGTAATACATATAAAAGCATTATTCATACGCACTCTAATTATCCGATCCTGAAAATATATTTTGATTCAATACAGTATAATACAATACAATATTCGTTTATTCAGAGTTAAGCTGGAAAAACATACTAACAGATCAGTGTAGTTCACCAGGCAAGTTAGATCAACAATGTACATCTAATTAACATTTCTATGAGTGCGAGGGCTCGAGAATTACTAACAGACATTCCTGTAGAGGACATGCATTGTCTGATGCCCAGTGCTTTTCAGCGGGAACGAGCCGGAACGGCGTTCCGGCACCTTTTTTCAGCTACTAAAAATAATTTCTTTTAAATAATTAAAACAATAATTTAGTTATATTAATTTAATTTCAGTGTTTTTGAACTGTTTTCAGTGTTTATTGAGACCTCTCCCAACCCCCAATCCCGTTTTTCTCGTGGTTTTAGCCAGCCAATAATTGTTGCGTTCCGCAACCTATTGTTCCGTTCCGGAACCTTTTTTTACAGAAAAAAGCACTGCTGATGCCGAATATAAAAAAGACCATAAACAATTCGTTTCTTAAGTAACACCTTTCTTTTGCATTTGTTTAGCAATCTTTTTGTAACGTATGCATCATAATTGTATGGCATTGTAATGTATCTAAATATTTATAAAGCGCCTCTCACACTGTTCGCCAAGCAGAGGCGCTCCCATGCAGTACGAAAGACCCATTGAATAGAAAATGGTTTTAAGACAGCGGAACGAGGCACTTGGGTCACCAGCTAATAAAGAGGCACGTGTCAACAGGGGCGTCTACACCATAGAAGCCCTGGAGCAAATGCTCCATCCAAGAAATAGAGGGGGAGATCTTTCATTGTGTGTGCGGCCATTAACGGGACGGGAAGGAGTGGGGAGGGGCAAAGAACAGAGGGAAGGGGAAGTTGCTCCAATGACTTAGGGGGATAGACGTCCCTGCGTGTCAATGAAGGGAATTGATTCCAAAGAGCAGGGCAAATGTAAGAAAAGGCTTTAATATTTATATAGTGCCATTATGGAAACTCCCAGAACGCCATTTTGCAAAACAATACATAGTCTTTAACGACTTCGGTATGACAATCACATGGCTTATGTGGCACCGCGGTAGGCCATTGTCAGTTGCAATGGACGAAGAATCTTTCGATGGCGCACCAAATCCAAAAATCACGGAACAGTCCATCAAAGCAAAGGTGCAGCAGCTCATTCGGTAAAACGACCTTGCTTCTTTCGGATCTGCACGTATTTGATACGTTTTATGTACATATCAAGACATCTTGTATTGCGCCTTTTAAGTATCGCATAGAAATGCCACTCCCAACGTTAACCTATTTAGTATTAAAGGTCACTAAGAACATCTGTAAGGAAAGAGCAGTACTAAGGTAACTGGAAAATTCACCACCGGCTAGGCCCTGTTAGGGTCTGGGCACACAAGTAGCGCCTAGCCGACGCTGTCCCACCATTTTCGTGAAACTGTTGTTTCTGCTTGTTCTTCAAATAGGGGCTGAACATGGGAATATTTGGACCGACCCTTCCCGACATGGCCGTTGTGACATCGGTGACAACTGGTCAGATGGCGACCACGATGACCTGGATTGGACTGGCCAGCATCGTCGGAGCCCTGTGCATGGGTCCTCTGTTCGACCGCTTCGATGGTCTGCTTGTCCTGGCCTGCGCTGTACTGTTCCAGGGTGTGGCCATAGGAGTGGCGCCCTGGTGTCATATTCTCGTCGTCTTTCAGATTATGTCTGGTATTACTCACATTTTCATAATAGGAATCGTGGTCGGTGAGTACTCCGTTGCACTTTTAATATCCTTGCATTCATTCATACATCCAATTCTTACATTCCTCCACAAATCCATCCATCCGTCCTTCGGTCTGTCCATCCGTCAATCCATCCTCTATTAAATCTGCGTTCTTCATCTACTTTGAAAGCAATGGTGCCTCCCTTAAGGGCTATCTTCTACTCATCACCCCAGAAGATTTCCACTTCAAACTGAAGTCTCACCTCTTCAAGAATTCCTACCCTAACCCATCTGCCTTCATGGCTTTGTTTGTCCTCAACGAAACCCGCCGTAACAGCTGCTCTGTCTCTCTCTCTGGTCTCCATGAAACCGAACTGGGACATCCCCCCACTGGACATCGATCTCTGATAAGACGCAGCGCTCGTGAATAACCCGGTGCTTTGCGCTTAGTTTTTGAGAGGTCTTTAAAATTTGGAGTTTAATATTACGATTTTGATTACGATTACATGTTTCACATGAAAGCTGAAGTTTTTACCTTTAAGAAATTATAACTATACGATTGATCCCTATTATCGACTATTGCAGGCGTGCTGATAATTTATACATACATAAATACGTACAATAAGTCTGCCTTTTAAATTTTAGAACGGATCAGTACTGGCAAGATATACCAAGATAAATTCTGAGAACTGTCAGAATGAAGCCTTATGGGTTCTACACCAGCCTAAGCAGTAATAAAGTAGCTGCACACTAATTCCGGCTCTTTATTGAAACTTCCCTAGCAGTTAGCTACTGTGCAGTAAACTCTTAAACGCTATCACATGTATGACGTTGGTCTATAAACTGTCTCGTTCTGGTCAATGCGCTAAGCAACATATTACCAGACTTGTTGTCCTCGAGACCAAGGTCTTGGTCTCGAGTACACTCGAGTTCGTTTTTAAAAGTCTTGGTCTTGGTCTTGAGACCAAAAGTCTTGGTCTTGGTCTTGGTCTTGAGGTTCAAAGTCTTGGTCTTGGTCTTGAGGTTCAAAGTCTTGGTCTTAGTCTCGCAAGACCAAGACCAAGACCGGCTGTCAATATGAACAGTCATTTAACAAAACCCAAGAATTAAAAAATTTATCAAGCCTGTTTGCATCATAGCCTACGATAAATACCTACGGATGGATGCAAGTCTTGTTGGTCAGGAAAACCTATCGGCAGCAGAAACTGAGTTATGCTGTGTCTGGATGCCCTGCCGAGACTTGTTTCTGAAGCCAGACGGTCTGATACACCATGGGAGGATTTCAAAAAGGCTCACGATTTGAACATTGACATCCAGTGCTTGAAAAGCTTGGTGTGTGCCAGCGACTTCAGCACCTGTAAAACGTATTTTTGCAGATGGCGGAATTTTTATGAGGCCCCACAAGGCACGTCTTGGTCAGAAAATTCTGAGCGAATTTGTTTTTATAAAATACTAAAGGCATTTGGAATAACATATTTTGATGAAGGACATTTGGAATTCATTTGGACATTCGGAATTCTCTGCAGTACCGGTATGAATTTAAAGTTAATTTGCCTGAATAAAATAAAAGACTCACGTTTAAATAGCAAGTAGTCCGACTTGACAATTTTTTTGTAAGGAAAAGAAGTCTTGGGCTGAATGTAATTTTTTGGGTCTTGGTCTTGATCTTGAGGTTCAAAATCTTGGTCTTGGTCTCGAGGTTCAAAGTCTTGGTCTTGATCTCGAGGTTCAAAGTCTTGGTCTTGGTCTTGGTCTCGAGGTTCAAAGTCTTGTTCTTCGTCTTGGTCTTGAGGTTTAAGGTCTTGACAACAATATTACTGGATATGCCTAAATTCGGTTGGACAAAGATTAACAAACGACGAGAGTGTACTGAAAGTGACAGGACATCAATGCAGATCGTCGTTAAAGTTTATTAAAGTTTATTAAAGTGTCAGAAACGATCAGTGTTTTAATTCGTGCCTACTAATTTCAGGAAGTCTATCCGTCACCTGTATCATCTGGAAGAAAAAGCCGAAGATGGTTAGTCCCACCATCCAGGCGCTCAGCCTTTTCCAAGGATTTGGTGCGTCACTAACGCCTCAACTGATCAAACCTTTTATTGGCACACACCAATTGCTGAATATCACCAGTCCCACTGCCACTACACATAGTTCAAACGTCACGACATTCCTCGAAAACTCCAACCTGAACACCGTAACGAATGATTCAACTATAGCAAACTCTTCGGGTTGGTACGAAGGGCCGGAACCAGTCCAGATCGCCTACGTTCTTGTAGCTGTCATTGACATACTTACTGCAGTCGTTTGTTTCGTGATCTGGGCCTTTGACCGCTGGCAGACGAGAACCAAGAGCTACTAATACAGAGTGAATGGCATTGTCAGAAGCAGAAGTTATTCGCTCAAAGAAGATGGACGGACGATAGCAGACGAAGAGTTCATACAGGAACCGCCCAGAAAGAGAACGGGTAGTCTTGACCGATTAGTAGGCCTACTTAAGAGTAACTTTGAAGACGAACAAACGAGAAGCTACGATCGGGCCAAGCCAGATATGCGCAAGCTGTTGATGAAAATACAGGAGCTGCAGGAGAGTAGAGAAAACCGGACAAGAAACGACGAAAATAAAACAGAAGCTGCAAATTTTAATCGACACGGTCATACCGAAATAGTCAGCCCAGTTCCCATCGTAATGTGCAATACAAAAATCGTTTCGCTCCTTATAATCGTTATTCTTTTCCTCACTCTTAACGGTGGCAGGGACGTCATGGTTAACGGACTACTTTATACAGTCCTAAACGTTTATTTGCACTGGACGCCACACGCCTGTACGCTACTGGTTACGTTCTATCGCATGACATGCGTCGTGATACATGTTGTTATCGTTCCACTCACCAGATGCTTATCACCTGTCGTTATCCTTGTGATAGATTTAATCTTTCTCGTGGTTTCTTCGGGTCTGATGCTGGTCACAATAAATGCCAATCCGGTCTTCACCGTGATTACCGTAATTCTGACGGGCTTCGGGTCATCTAACATTAGCACGACCGCCATAACTCTTGCCCAGAGATGTTTCCAAGTGGATGGGAAGGTTATGGGAATGTTCATCGGTTCAGTGTACTTCGGTTTCGCAATCGTATCTCCGATCGCTGGTTTGCTTCTTGATTCCTACGGTGTCATCAGTTTTCCAGTTGTCCTAGTGTCCATCACTGGACTGGATGTCGTCCTCTTTGCTGTCTGGTTGTTTGTTGACAGAGCCGTCAGAAGCCGCCAGGATGAACCTCCAGTGAGTGAAATTGTGATACAAAATGAAAAGACTCCTTTGATTGATCGTTAACTTCGTTAACAGTTCTTCTATCGACCACGCCGTTAGAAAAAAAGACATTTTCGAAGTCTTTTGGAAACTTCATTCGATAATCATTTGATATTCACGTGTCTCAATCTGCAGCTTATTTCCACGAACAATAGCTGATCTGTATTTTTGACGGCCATAAATCTGATTGCCCTCAGCTTGACCACACACTGCCTAATAAACTGTCTTGTATAGTAACTGACCCATCGACAAGTGCCCCATCTCTCTGGTCTCTCTGGCAACCGGAATCGGACTTCCACTGGAACTCGAGCATCGTGCAACCCCTCTGATACGACGCAGCACTCAAGATTTAGCTGGTGTCTTTCGCTTAGCTTTATGTAGCGCTATAAAGCTTTAACGTTTACCATTACGAAATAAAGTTAAAACGAGATCAACCTTTAAAAGTGTCTCTTCAGACCGTTGCCATATCTGAGAAGATGTGACCGAAACCGAGAGTGTTAATTAATTAAATCGACTGGGAAGCCAGTGCGGCTCGTCGTTAAAGTGTTAATCAAATGCAGAAACTGCTATGTAAATGATTTCGCTTGACATCTTGAACATGACTTGAATGCTTTGAGTTTCTAGATCTCAATATAGAGATTCACAAAATGGAATCAAAACTGACTCTATATTTCATTAAACGATTTTTATTAGTGTTATTCGTTAATTATTAAGCTCTATCTCTTCGCTGAGATTTCCCGTGCAAATGTTGAGTTCGCCAATGACTGGAGTTCTATATGTCAAACTGAGGCTTGTTACAAATTTACTCTGGGATGTATTAATATGAGATATTTGTGGGAAGTCTTTAAAATTGAATTCGATGAAAGGATTGATTGATTGATTGATTGATTGATTGAAGCATAGATTGATTGACGCATAGGCCTACAGAAGCCGCTTCAAGGTATAATCTAATCATTGGATTTATTGAGATTTTTGATTTTTTTTATATCAGAATCTGAATTCAAAGGAATGTTGAATTTAGTGCATTTAACAGATATGATGAATTTCAAATATGGATGTGATCATGTGTAGCTGTATACAGTGGTTTCGTAGAATGTTTTATTCGGGGGTTTACCCAACCAGTTGCATGCGTAATGAAGATGACAGAAATCGTATAGCATATGCCAGAAATCGCACAAGAGTTGGCTTCCTGAGTACAGTAGGCTGCAGATAAGTTGTATACATAGGCCTTATTGTTATCAGGCGGAGGCATAAAATGAATTTGGATGCCTGCCGGTGTCACGAAATAGAGTATCCCCCATACAAGTATATCCCCTTAGCAGAATGGAGTATCCGGCCGGATGAATGTGAACGGGAGGGACTATCCCCCCTCGTGCAAAAGTATCCCCCATGAGTCGTACAAAAGTATCCCCCTTCAAAAAGTATCCCCCTGCAACATAATTACAAATTATGCGATTTAAGTCAGTTTAGAACTCATCAGTCAAAGCCATATGCTATACTTATTGTTGGTATGCGTGGGAGAAGAATCCAGTGAAGTCAATGAGCCTCGCATTACTCTCTTTCTCTGCTCTGTAGGCTACTCTATTTACTCTTAGGCAAGTTGTGACATTGATATCGGTCGATTCGTATCAATCGGTACACCAACAAAACCAGGAAGACAAAATATCAGCAGTCACGAACGATATTGTCATGAAAAGGGACTAAGGCGCTAATTAGGTGAATTGGTAGCTCGCGCTTGATATCGGTCGATTGGTATCAATAAGCCAGTGAAGCCATTTGAGACATTGAACCAACTTCAATGACTTTTGTGTTCTTTGTGGTGTTGTAATCTCACGCAAAGTAAACATTGTCTATTCGCATTATTAGTTGCGTGATGGGCTTGTTGCGAACTTGCGATGGATGTGTCTAAAACAAGGATGACAAATATCAGCAATCACAAACGACGGTGTCATGAAAAGGGACTAAGGTGCTAATTAGGTGAATTAATATAGCTCGCGCTTGATATCGGTCGATTCGTATAGAAGACCTCGGCAAATCTCAGCCTACAATTGCGTCAGCTCACTCAGCTCCATACAATACATCTAACGGTTCTAACCACATCGGTAAACCTACGTGTTAAAGTCCTCCCCTGCCAGCAGCAAATGGACTTCTCTTCTTGTGGACTGTACGCAGCTGCCTATCCTATCCCTTTGAGATTGCTTCTGGTTCTGCCACGCTGGATGTTGACTTCGATGAGCCTTCAAAAATGCGAAAATACCTTGAGAAATGTTTCAACGACAAGGTAATGACGTCTTTCCTCAGAAATACCTTTTAAGAGAAGAGGAAGAAAGCCAATTCAGCGTGTGGTTATCCTTCCTACTGTAACTTCTGTTTCATTTGCTCTACACATTGCTTTGCTTTGTTTGCTTTGTGCTGTCGGCTCTAGGAGCCCTAGCGATCGTCATGCTACACAGTCTCCGTTGCCGTCTTGCTACTTCTCCCAGTAGCCCTTGAGTCGCGCTTTGGCCTGGGAGTCCCACCTCAGCGCTCCGGCCTGGGAGTCCCTCCATCCGCGACCATCGGCGTGGTTTGGTGTGTCGCATGACGATTTTCTTGGCATGATTAACAGGGGTGGTTTGCCATTGCCTTCCCCTGGTTTTGCCTGCCGTGCCCGTTCGTTCCCCTTCCTAGGAAGGGTACCAACGGTCCGCACCACGAGAAGGTGGGCACGGAGGACTTTGGTTCACCAGCCCAGGTCGGATCCGAGTCTACGCTCATCAGAGTCGTCGGTCAGGTCGCCTCCCTGCTTTACTCTGTAACAGAGTGACTGGTGAACCTTTGCGGACCAATTGCTTAGAAGACTTAAAACACTTGCTTTACCCATTTCTCGTTTTCGATTTTGATTACAGCATAGATTTGTCTCCCTGTTGCACTCCGCGTGGTCCCTACGACTCACTTTACCTTGTTCCTTACTAACTTAAAGACTACTCTATTTAGCTGTGGTTGGACTGGGAGCGCTCCTGAGTAAATCACCTTGACGGGACGCTATTTAAACGCTCCTTAATAATAATGATAATAATAACAATATTAATAATAACAATAATAATAATAAAAATAACAATAGATTTATCAATTATAGGCATTTTCAATAATATCTTATGCCTGTGAATTTTTATCCCCCGGGGGATGATTTTGCACGATGGGGGATAGAAATGGTTTATCCCCCGGATACTCTATATCGGTAGATTATATCCGGGGGGATAAATTTATTCATCCCCCCGGATAGTTTTAGGACGGATAGTCTGTCACGCGACACCGGCAGTATGGTTCTGATTCTACAAATACATCCATATTAATCACAGCAGTAAAGTCGCAATCTCTAACCGTATACTCTCGAGATTTCTACCGCGCTAAAAAGCGAACTCAGGTTTTTGAGAACAGTTATCTGAAATTCAACGAGAGAGAGACAGAGAGAGGGGAGGGAGAGAGAGGAGGAGAGGGAGAGACAGAAAGAGAGAGAGAGTAAGAAAAAAGTGTGGAGGTTATTGTAAAGTGAGAGAAGCAATGAGGTGGCGACAGAGAATAGGAAGATTGCGAAGGCCAGATGGATGGATAGATAGATAGATAGATAGATAGATAGATAGATAGATAGATAGATAGATAGATAGATAGATAGATAGATAGATAGATAGATAGATAGATAGATAGATAGATAGATAGATAGATAGATAGATAGATCGATAGATAGATAGATAGATAGATAGATAGATAGATAGATAGATAGATAGATAGATAGATAGATAGATAGATAGATAGATAGATAGATAGAGAGACACAGACATTGACAGACAGAGAGAAACTCGATGCTCTTTAAGGAAACCATACAGGGTATATTTCGACTGGTCACAGAGAACAGTATAAGTCTTGGTAGCCAAGGTCCTGCAATTCCCACGCAACAAGACTTTGTTCTCAGCAGCCGATCTCGGCTTCGTTATCTACACGCAGGGTCAATCAACGCGAGCAGCAGTTGACTAAAGACCTTTGAAATCAACGGATTGCCAGCGCTAGATGCCCGTCACTCCCACTCCCCGGGCGTATGCCAAATAATGCACAGTACAGAGCGCGTTCTGAAGCAGAAGTTTCGCTACAAGCGATTCACCTTCTACTGAGAGTTGTTTTCAATTTAGTAAACAGTACAGGGCTTAAACGGACGGTAGGTCGTTTGGTAGAGGCCTACCCGCGTGTTCTGTAATTCGTACGTGTCGCCAAAAAATTGCGAGAGATTGTCAGCGTTTGGACATCGCACGGGTCGAAGTCGAAACTTGGATGGTCGAGCTTCTGTTGAAACTTCTCTAAAATTCTTCATTATCGTATCGTCATGCAGAACGAAGGTTTCTGGAGATGGCTGAAAACTGTTGCAGTCCTGCTGGCCACAGTGAACTCCGTAAGTTGTCTATGATTTTATGCGCATTTTACTCATGTCTAATATATATATAATAGGCCTATATAATATATATGATATATATTAATACAAAGCTAATACATCTTCTAATCTGATCATGGATGTATGAATAACTTCAAACCCGCCATGTGGTCCCTTTTCATATGCGGCATCAAACATTTATATTGCGCCATTCTGGAAACTCCAAAGAGGTCGTTTTACAAAAAATACATAGTTTCTACCCAGTTTGGAATGACAATCACATGATTTATGTGGCACTGGTCGACCTTTGTCAATTCCAATAAACAAAGAATCTTTCGATGGCGCACCAAATCCAAAAATCACAGCACAGTCCATCGAATTAAAGGAACAGAAGCTCACTTGACAAAACGACTTAACTTCTTTCGGATTTTCACGTATTTGAGAAGTTTATAAAGATTATGTAGATATCAAGACATCCTGTATTGTGCCTTTTAAGTATCGCATAGCTACGTCGCTCACTACGTAAACCTATTTAGTTCCAACGTTAACCTATTTAGTATCAAAGGTTACTAAGAACACAGAACACCTGTAAGTAAACAGTAGTACTACGGGAACTGAAAAATTCACCCCCAGCTAGGCATGGGTTTCCAACCTGGGAGCCCGAACCCCTGGGGGTGCGAGATGGAATTTAAGGGGGTGCGACAGAGGGAACGTATGTTACTATTGTACTGTATGTACTGTATATTTTTTCTAATTGCTTACTTTATATTTGCATTTTATGCACTGAGTTAAAAACTTATGATATTAAGTTCAACTTGTTCACATGCTGTACTGTATGAGTGGTTATATCGGAGAGACGATGAAAATATGACAACAGCACGCCACTCCTAAGGCCTGACCCTGGAACAGTACTGCGAGGCCAGGATTCCTTGGTTCAAACGAAGAGAAATTTTTGACGTATTCATCTTCAAATGTGATATCACTCTTGCAAAGGGTGCGAACAGTAATCAAACATTTCCTAAGGGTTCAGGACATAGGACGTACGTTCGTTCTTCTATTCTCTCAGGTAACATCTCTTCCTCTTTTAAGTTTCTTAAAACTTGCTTTTTCTCTCGGGGTCTCTCGCACTGGGAGCGCTTCTGAATGGCCCTCCCGCTAGAAGCGCTTTATAAATATCCAAATACAATACAATACAATACATAGAAATGGTTGGGAATCCCTGATCTAGGGCTTGGGCACAAAAATAGAGCCTAGCCGACGCTGTTCCATCATTATCGTGTAACTGTGGTTTCTGCTTCTTGTTCTTCATATAGGGGTTGAATACGGGAATATTTGGTCCAACCTTTCCCGACATGGCCGTTTTGATATCGGTGACAGATGGTCAGATGGCGACCACGATGACCTGGATTGGACTTGTCAGCATCTTTGCAGCCCTGTGTACGGGTCCTTTCTTCGACCGCTTTGATGGTCTGCTTCTCCTGGCCTGCGCTGTACTGTTCCAGGGTCTAGCCATAGGAGTGGCGCCCTGGTGCAATATTCTCATCGTCTTTCAGATCATGTCTGGTATCGCTTACATTTTCATAATAGGAATCGCGGTAGGTGAGTTCTCCGTTTCACTTTTTATATCCATACATTCATTCATCCATCCAATTCTTACATCCGCCCGTTCGTCCCTCCACAAATCCATCCATCCGTCCGTCGGTCTCTCCGTCTGTCCATCCATCCTTTATTAAATCTGCGTTCTCCATCTATTTTGAAAGCAATCGTGCCTCCTTTCAGGGCTATTCTCTAATCATCACTCCAGTCGCATTCCACTTCAAATTGAAGTCTCATAGCTTCGAGAATTCCCACCCTAATCCATCCGATCCTCTGCCTTTAAAGCTTTATCGTCCCCCAACGAAACCCTCCGTAACAGTTGCTCTGTCTCTCTCTGGTCTCTCTGGCAACCGAACTAGGTCATCCACTGGATATCGATCCTTGGACCCCTCTGATAAGGAGGCAACGCTAGTGAATAAGCTGGTGCTTGTCGTTTAGGGTTTGAGTAGCGCTTCAGAAATTTGGAGTTTACAATTACGATTGCATGTTTCACATGAAAGCAAACAAAACCAAGATTGCATTTGAAGCATTTACCTTTAAGAAATTATTACTTTACGATTGTTCCCTATTATCGATCACTGTAAGCGTTCTGATACATACCGAAATGCGCACATTAAATCTGCCTTTTGAATTGTAGAATGGATCAGTTGTGGTAGGATATACAAGATAAATTCTGCTGGCTGCCTGAATGAAGCCTTAGGGGTCTACACCAGCCTAAGCAGTAATAAAGTAGATGCACTCTAACTCCGGTTCTTTATTGAAACTTCCCTAGCAATTATCTACCGTGCAATAGACGCTATTATTATTATTGTTATTATTATAATTATTATTATTATTATTATTATTATTATTATTATTATTATTCCACTGAGACCCTCCTAATCCGTCTCCTGTCTGACTTCTGTGGTGCTATGGATGTTGGGCATATCTCTCTTTTGGCTTCCTTTGATGTTAGCTCTGCCTTTGATTCTGCCGACCATCATATACTCCTCCAGCCTCTTTCTATTTCTTTTGGCCTGACTGATAAACCTTTAGAGTGGCTTCGCTTTTTTCTTTCACAGCGCGCAACCATGTCGTCTTAGGTTCCTCGTGGTGTGCATGGGTTTCTGCCCCCTTTGGTGTTCTTCAGGGCTCTATTTTGGGCCACTGCTACATTATTTAAACGGCAGGTATCGGGGCCTTGTTGACTTCCTGTGCTGATGACGTACAGGCCTGTGTTCACTGTCCCTCTGACCGTGCAGTGGTGGCTGTCCGACAGATGTGTCAGGCAATGGACGCCCTTTCTAAGTGGCTAGACTATAACCGCCTTGTTCTTAATTCGTCTAGGACCCAGTTTATCTGGCTTGGCAGTTGCAGGCGTCTGGCTGGCGCTGATCTGCCCTTGGTGGCTGATACATTTCCACGTGTTACCTTTTTAGAATCGGTCCGAGACTTGGGAAGTATCCTTGCTAATGAACTATGTTTCTCCCCACATATAAATCAGCTTACTCTAGCTGCTATTATCAGCTGCGCCAGCTGCGCGTTATCTCTCGTTCCTTATCTCATGATGCTGCAGCTACCCTTATCTATTCCTTTGTCACCAGTCGACTTGACCATTGCTGCTCGATTCTGGTGGACATATATGAGCAGCATATATGCTTACATTCGGTTGGACAAGGATTAAGAAACGACGAGAGTGTACTAAAAGGACAGGAAAACCAATGCAGATCGTCGTAAAGTGTAAAAAAAGTGTCAGAAACGATCAGTGTTTTAATTCGTGTGTACTAATTTCAGGAAGTCTGTCCGTCAACTGCATCATTTGGAAGAAAAAGCCAGAGATGGTTAGTTCCATCATTCAAGTAACCAGTCTTTTCAATAAATTTGGTGCAGCTCTAACACCTCAACTGATCGCGCCTTTTATCGGAACACACCAGTTACCGAATATCATTGGACCCACTGCCACTCGAAACGGTTCAAACATTACGACTTCCTTCGAAAACAGTGATTTGAACGCCGTAGCAAATAATTCAACTACAGGAAACTCTTCGGATCGGCACGCAGGTCCAGAACCAGTCCAGATTGCCTATGTCCTTGTAGCTGTCATTGACATACTTACTGCAGTCGTTTGCTTCATGATCTTCGCCATTGATCGCTGTCAGACGAGAATCAAGAGCTGCGAATACGGAGTGAATCGCAATGTCAGAAGCAGAAGCTATTCGCTCAACGAATATGTACGAACCATAGTAGACGAAGAGTTCATAGAGGATCCGCCCAGGGAGCGAGCGGGTAGCCTTGACCGGATGCTACTTCAGAAGAAGTTCGAACACGAACGAACGAGAAGCTACTATCGGGCCAAGCGAGACATGCGCAAGCTGTTGTTGAAAAGTAAGGAGCTGCAGCAGAGGAAAGATAACCGTATAAGAAACGACGAAACAACAACAGAAGCTGCAAATTTCAATCCGCACCGTCAAATCGCAGTAGTCAGCTCAGTTCCGCCCGTAACGTGCAATAGAAAAGTCGTTCCGCTCCTTGTAATCGCTATTCTTTTCCTCACTCTTATCGGTGGCACAGATGTCATGTTTAACGGACTACTTTATACAGTCCTAAACAGTTATTTGCACTGGACGCCAAACGCCGGTATGCTATTGGTTACGCTCTACCACTTAACACGCGTTGTGATACATGTTGTTGTCGTTCCACTCGCCAGATGCTTATCACCTGTCGTTATTCTTGTGATAGATATCATCTTTCTCGTGGTTTCTTCGGGTATGATGCTGGTCACAATAAATGCCAGCCCGGTCTTCACCGTTGTTACCGTAATCCTTACCGGCTTCGCGACATCAAACATTAACACGACCGTCATAACTCTTGCCCAAAGATGTTTCCAAGTTAATGGAAAAGTAATGGGTGTGTTCATCGGTGCAGTATACTTCGGTTTCGCAATCGTATCTCCGATCGCTGGGTTGCTTCTTGATTCCTACGGTGTCATCAGTTTTCCGGTTATCCTGGTATCCATCACTGGACTCGAAGTCGTCCTCTTTGCTGTCTGGTTGGTTGTTGCCAGAGCCGTCAGGAGCCCTCAGAAATCCTCCAGTGGAAGAAATCGTGATAGAAAATGAGAGGACTCCGTTGATCAGTCGTTAGCTCCATTAACATTCTTCTATCGACCATGCCGTTAGGGAAAAAAGACATTTTCGAAGCCCTTTGACAGTTGATCCGATAATCCATCTGATATTCACGTGTCTCAATCTGGAGCTTATTTCCACGAACAATTATAGTTAATCTGTAGTTTGGACGCCCATAATTCTGATGGCCCAAAATGTGACCAGACCCTGCCTAATAAAACTGCCTTGGATAATAAGTGCACCACCGACAAGTATCCCATCTCTCTGTTATCTTGGCACCCGGATTCAGACTTCCATTGGACTTCGATCTTTGTACAACACCTCTGATACGATGCAGTACTCGAGAATCAGCTGGTGCCCTTCGCTTAGCTTCAGTGTAGCGCTTTGAGACTCTGGAAGTTACTATTACGATTGCGAGGTAAAGTTACAACAAGATCAACCTTTAAAATGTCTCTTCAGACCGTTGCCATATCTGAGAAAATGTCACCGAAACGGTCATCGACTCTCACTTAACACTTTAACGTCGAGAATGCACTAACTAAATCGACCGGGAAACCAATGCGGCTCGTCTTTAAAGTGTTAATTAAATGCAGAAACTGCCATGTAAACGATTTCGCTGACATCCTGAGCATGACCGAGAATTGACTCGAATGATTTGTTGAGTTTCAAGTTTCAAGTTCTCAATCCAGAGATTCACAAAATGGTTTCAAAACTGATTCTGTATCTCTATCAACTATTTTTTTTTATCTCGTTCTCTTCGCTGAGCTTTCTCGTGCAAATATTGAGTTCGCCAATGGCTGGAGTTCTACATATATGTCATACTGATGTTTGTTGCAGATTTACTCTGCTGTATGAAGACTTATTTATGAGTAGTGTTATAATAGGCCTACAGAATATGCGCTAGGGTATGATCTATTCGTTGGATTTATTGAGATTTTTGATTTTTTTAAATCAGAATTCGAATTCAAAGGAATGTTGAATTTAGGGCAATTGACAGATATGATGAATTTCAAATACGGCTGTGTAGCTGTATATAATGTGTTCGTAGAGTGTTTTCTTCGGAGGGCTGCCCAATAAGTTGCATGCGTTATCAAGATGACAAAATTCGTATTACATCTGCCAGAAATTGCACAAAAGGTTGGCTTCTGAGTACCGCAGTCTGCAGATAAGCTATACATAGGTCTAATTGTAATCAGGCGGAGGCCTAAAATGAATTTGAGTGCCTGCTGACAGTAAGGCTCTGATTCTACATATGCTACTATATTAGTCACAGCAGTAGAGTAGTTATCGTTAACCGTAGTCTCGAGATTTCTACAGCGACAAAAATCGAACTCAGATTTTTGAAAACAGTCACGTGAGATTCAACGAGAGAGCGAGAGGTCAGGACATTTACTTGTTCAGCTGCGCTGCGTCAAGTCGTTTGGGCTGTCCGGAGATACCGAATGAGATACCGAACGACGGACAGAGTTGCCTTCAAGGAGAGCAGAGGGGAAAGGAGACAGAAGAGTAGTTATATTTATACGGTTGGTTTAGTTAAATGTGAGCAACCGGCGATGATGTTATTTTGTGTAGTGTAGATTTAATTGTTTTGTTTGTTCGTATGAACATTATTTTAATTATAAACTACATTTATTAAGTTGGAAGACTGCCTGTTAAGAGCTATTAGGACGTAGATAAACAGGCGACCACGCCTGTTTTTATTACAGAGAGAGGGGATCGTGAAGGACAGACGATGGATTCACTGATCGAAGAGTGGTTGGGGCAGACATGGCTGATTGACAGGTGAAGGTGAAAGATGAGAGGGAAGGAAGGAAGAGATTAATGAGGGAGAAGGGAAACAGGCATTCGCTAACTGACGGTCAAGCAGAGAAGATCGGAGAGCCGACGGTACAGCGCATCTCTTAAACGAATTGATCTAGCACTGTTATTGGCCGAAGCGAGTCTGTCCTTCAAGTTATGTTAAGTTGTGGCTGTGTAATCAAGCTGTATAGATTTAAGTAATACACAAAATATCTAAAAACGACTCGTTTTCTTCGCAAGATACCATCAATTAACCACGCGCTAGAGAAGGCCTAGGTCTTCCAAAGATTAGCCGCCAAACACTAGCACCAAGATACTGGAAGACGCTCTCGCCGTTGTCCGATAAAGTAGTGGACGACGGGCGAGAAAAGGAGCAGATAACAACGAGCATTCTGTTTTTTCCAGTACAGTTGGTTGTCTTTGGCCGAGAAAAATGTGAAGATGGCGATTTGGATGAGTGAGAGGAAGAATTCTTGAAGAGAGTTGTCTTAGTTTTAAATGGAAAGCCTGAGGAGTGATGCAGTAGCTCAGGACAGATGATACTTGGTGGGTGGTAGGAGTGACGAAGGATTGGAAAATTTGTCGCACTAAGGGGGACGGATTTATCATAGACGAATTCACTGTTCAGAAAGACATGGCGATATCCTGCTCACTAGTCCCAACTGGTCGTTAATTTGTCGAGATCACTCCGACGTTTCTGTCGAAGTCACGTCCTCCAAGGATGAAGTCAATCACGAGGTCTTCGTATTTAAGACGTATTGAAATTGCAAATATATAATGGAGGTGGTTCTGATACTAATTCGGTAATAATTGTAGTCGTTTTGTAAGTAGCAGTATGTGCTTCAGTCGTGCTCACAGCTCGACAGCACACCTAAACGCATGTAAAACTAAGAAACAGGTAAGAAGTCGCCTGAACCACTTTAAACTCACTTTATGTTGCAATGCTAAGTAATGCAATATTAGGTCATTATAATGTTGCTGCTAGTACTGCTTGTGTATGGTGACGAACTATTCGTATTTTTGCATCCAAGCATGCACGATGCTCAAGTTATGCACAGTTTTTTTATGCACAGTGCACAGAGATAATTTACAAAACATAAGGAAACAAAAGTCCATCTCAATTTCACCAACAAATAAATTTTTAACAGGAATTGTCAATAGTAGATTCAGAAAGTAGTTCTTTATAATAAATTGCCTGTGGTATATCAGCAGACATAAATAAATAGCTTTTAGAGGTGTGAATCGATAGTAGGCCTATATTGCGTTTGCATTTTAACGTCAATTCCAAAATAATTATGCAAACCGTGCATGCTGGAAGATGCTGCTTGTTTTCGTTTAGAGACGATCTTGTTCACAAGGTCCTGCTTACTTGCTCATGTTTATTTTACAGTGTTGCTCATCTTTGTCACTGGGGTCACTGGACTTACTAGTCTCGGCATGGACTTCTGATGGTATGCCCTACAATATCAGGGCCCATCATAATAAAAAAAAAATCACTCTCTCTCTTTTCCAGCTTAACTCTGAATAAACGAATATTGTATTGTATTATACTGTATTGAATCAAAATATATTTACAGGATCGGATGATTAATGTTTTTGTATGTATTACGTTTTACAGAATGTGTAATATTTATAATATGTATGGCAAAATGAATGACTAGAATAAATTATCTCTGTATTAATATCTATTAATATCATAGGCGTAGACTCTGGGGGGCAGCCGGGGCACGTGCCCCCTTCCAATAATTGAGGTCGACTGTACATTTAATGCAACAAGTGTAGAAAAAAATAGCCCAATGCCCCCAATATTTTGGCCAAGTTTATGCCAGTGTGTATTATTATATAAATATTGTATATATATATATATACATATATATATATGTTTGATTACAGTCATGTAGCTCTATGCGACTGCTTCCATTGTCACACTATAGACATAGACTTCAAACTCAGCTGACACTGCATACAATATCCGGTGCCCTTCGCTTAGCTTTAGAGTAGCGCTTTAAAACTTTGGAGTTTACTATTACGATTACGAAGTAAAGTTATAAAAAGATAAACCTTAAACAAACTCTTCGGACCGTTGCCATATCTGAGGAAATGTCATCGAACGGTTATCGACTCCTCCTCAACATTTTAACGTCGAGAGTGTGCTAATTAAATCGACTGGGAAAACAATGCGGCTCATCGTTAAAGTGTTAA
This sequence comes from Allolobophora icterica, assembly GCA_963556255.1. Taxonomy (NCBI): domain Eukaryota; kingdom Metazoa; phylum Annelida; class Clitellata; order Crassiclitellata; family Lumbricidae; genus Allolobophora; species Allolobophora icterica. Next base: position 10,548,883 of record OY744616.1, read on the forward strand.
TCAAATGCAGAAACTGCTATGTAAATGATTTCATTTGACATCTGGAACATGACCAAGGTTGACTTGAAAGCTTTGAGTTTCAAGTTCTCAATCCAGAGTTTCACAAAATGGAATCAAAACTGACTGTATGTGTCTATTAACTATTTTTTATCATTGTTATTCATTAGTTATGAATTATTAATCTCGTTCTCTTCGCTGAGCTTTCCCGTGCAAATGTTGAGTTCGCCAATGACTGGAGTTCTATGTCAAACTGATGCTTGTAACAGATATACTCTATGAAATATTAATATGATTAATTTATGGAAAGTATGGGCCTACAGAAACCGCGCTAATAGTTGGATTTATGAAAATCTTTGACTGTCCATTATGGGCTTTATTTTTTTCAGAATCTGGTTCAAAGGAATGTTGAATTTAGGGTATTGAACATATATGATGAATTTAAAATATGGAAGTGCAGCTGTATACAATGTGTTCGTAGAGTGTTTTATTCGGTGGTGTGCTCAACCAGTTGCATGCGTTATCAAGATGACAAAATTCGTATATCATCTGCATGCCAGAAATTACACAAGTGGTGGCTCTTGAGTAGGCCTACCGTAGCCTGCAGATAAGTACTTATGCATAGGCCTAATTGGAATCCGGCGGACACAGTAATATGAATTTGGACGCCTGCTAACAGTGAGGCTCTGATTCTACATATACATATATATTAGTCACAACAGTAGAATCGCAATCGTCAACCGTAGTGTCGAGATTTCTACAGAGCCAAAAAAAGCGAAATTAGATATTTGAGAACAGTCACAAAAAAATTCAACGAGAGACACAGACAGACAGACAGACAGACAGAGACAGAGACAGAGAGTAACAAAAAAGTGTGGAGGTTGTTGTAAAGTGAGAGAAGCACTGAGATGGCGACAGAGAATAGAAAGACTGCGAAGGCCAGATAGATAGATAGATAGATAGATAGATAGATAGATAGATAGATAGATAGATAGATAGATAGATAGATAGATAGATAGATAGATAGATAGATAGATAGATAGATAGATAGATAGGTAGGTAGGTAGGTAGGTAGGTAGGTAGGTAGGTAGGTAGGTAGGTAGGTAGGTAGGTAGGTAGGTAGGTAGGTAGGTAGGTAGGTAGGTAGGTAGGTAGGTAGGTAGGTAGGTAGGTAGACAGACAGACAGACAGACAGACAGACAGACAGACAGACAGACAGACAGACAGACAGACAGACAGACAGACAGACAGACAGACAGACAGATAGATAGACAGACAGACAGATAGATAGATAGATAGATAAATAGATAGATAGATACATAGATACATAGATACATAGATACATAGATACATAGATAGATACATAGATAGATAGACAGACAGATAGATAGATACGTAGATAGAAAGAAAGAAAGAAAGAAAGATAGATAGATAGATAGATAGATAGATAGATAGATAGATAGATAGATAGATAGATAGATAGATAGATAGATAGATAGATAGATAGATAGATAGATAGATAGATAGATAGACAGACAGACAGACAGATAGACATACATACATACATACAGACAGACAGACAGACAGACAGACAGACAGACAGACAGATAGATAGATAGATAGATAGATAGATTGATTGATAGACAGACAGACAGACAGACAGACATTGACAGACAGAGAGAAACTCGATGCCCTTTTTTAAGGACACCATATGGAATATATTTCGACTGGTTACAGAGAGCAGAATAAGTCTTGGTAGCCAAGGTCCTTCAAGTGCCATTCAACAGGGTCTGAACAGCCGATCTCGGTTTCATCATCTACAAGCAAGGTTATTCAACGCGAGGAACAATTGACAAAAGACCTTTGATATCACCCGATTGCCAACGCCAGATGCGCGTCAGTCCAACCCCTACCCCGACCGGGCGCATGCCATGTAGTGCAAAGTAGGCCTACATAGCTTCTTTATAGAACGTTGGCCTACATAGTAGGCCTATATAGCTTCTTTATAGAACGTTGTGAAGCAGAAGTTCGCTAGACCCCCGTTCCATTTCGACTGATTTTTATTTTCTGGTGAGGTCGTTTGGTAGAGGCCTACACGCGTGTCCTGGAATTCGTACGTGTCGCCCAAAAAGTGCGAGAGATTGTCTGCGGTTCGACATCGCACGGGTCGAAGTCGAAACTTGGAAAAAGGTCGGGCTTCTGTTGAAACTTCGCAAAAAATCTTCAGAATCGTATCCTCATGCAGAACGAAGGTTTCTGGAGATGGCTGAAAACTGTTGCAGTCCTGCTGGCCACATTGAACTCCGTAAGTTGTCTATGTTTTCATGGGCATTTTAGTTATGTCTAATATATATAATATATAATATATATATAATATATATATTAATACAAAGCTAATACTTATTCTAATCATTCATTCTGCCACACGTATTCTAAATATTACACATTCTTTAAAACATAAGACGCCAGTGATGTAGTCGAGTCCACCTAAGCCGAGTCCGAGTCAAGTCCGAGTCCATCTAAGCCGAGTCCGAGTCGAGTCCGAGTCCTGAGGTGTTCGAGTCTGAGTCCGAGTCCGAGTCACTAAAGATCGAGTCCAAGTCCGAGTCCGAGTCAAGTTCATCCACATCAAAATACACTGAACCACGCAATTCAATGCCATAGAAAAATAATGGAACTTTTTAGGCCCTATGCAGAAAGAATTTTTAATGTAATTTACCCAAATTTCACATTAAGAACACTAAATTAAATAAAGTTTTGTTCGATAATCTGCCACGATCATGAGGACGCATAAAAATTCTTCCACTGCTAAACGCAAGTTCAGAAGGTAGGAACAGCTAGAACTATAAATGCCACTAGTGCAGTCGTGTCATATGTCACGTTCTCGTTCCTTCTCTACACTGGAAAGGGCGATATGAAAGTTTCTTCTAATTCGAAGCGATAAATTAATAACCCCATGCACAGTTTAGCATTACGATTGAAGATATATTTACAAATCGACAATCCCTATTATTCGTTCAATATCATGCCCTTCACTGTGTTCGCTTCTATAAATGTGCCCGCCCACGCCGATAACGGACCCTCTGTCTTATACCAGGGCCGTAGCCAAGATTTTGTTTCGGGGGTGTTTTCTGTTTCGGGGGGTGTTTTCTCGTCCTTAAGCCAGCCGACATGCAACCAAGTCAACCGACCAAGGGGTTTGTCGTTAGTAAATGCATTATTTTATTTTTACATTATTTAATTTCAGGGGGTGTTTAAACACCAAAACACCCCCTAGCTACGGCCTTGTCCCCAGTCTATTTATGATACTCGTCTTCACTTCATTATAGTTTCTATTGTCTGCTGGTAGGAACTGGTTTATGCCTAGTCCACAAGTATCATGAATAGGCTGCGGTATAAGACAGAGGGTCTCTATTTGGCCTGCACTATCAGCAACATCTTAAAGTTTCATTTGCATTATTAAATTCAGCCTGTATCAACTCAAGTTAATTAATAATTAAGCAATTCAATCTCACTAAACCACTAGTGAATGCTAGTATACCTCTGCCAGAGCACATCAAGTCACATTTCTCACAGCAAAGCCAGGCCAGGCCAAATAGAGACCCTTATACCGCATGCAGCCTATTCATGATACTTGTCTTCACTTCAAACGGAATAGTTTCACCTGTTCTGGCTTATGCCTATAGCGACGGTCGGCCGGGTATAATTCAGGTCAGTTCTGAGGGGTGGTCTTGGCCGTGAAATGACAATACAGTTGCGGCGAGTTGCCTGTTCTGCCCAGAAATTGTGACTCGGAAAACGAGTCAGCGAGTCAAATTCGAGTCCAGGGTTCGAGTCCAAGTCCAAGTCCGAGTCGTGACAGTCCAAGTCCGAGTCCGAGTCCGAAGAAAATCGGTCTCGAGTCGGACTCGAGTCCTTGGCCGGACTCGAGTACTACATCACTGTAAGACGCATGAAAATATAATTCGTACGCATTCTAATCTTCCGTTCCTGAAATCATATTTTGATTCAATACAATACAATACAATACAATATTGCATTGTCCAGAGATATGTTGTAAAAAAGCAACTTATTTACACATGAGTATAGTTCACTAGGCTAGTTGGTTCAATTCGCGTACTATGTCTATTGTCCGACAAGAGTGTACAACTGTACATTCAGTTAACATTTCAATGATTGCGAGGACTCGAGTCTTACTAACAGACATTCCTGTAGAGTCCATGCATTGTCTGGTGCCAAATATAAAAACGACCCTAAACAATTGGTTTCTTGTGTAACGCCTTTCTTGTGCATTTGTGTAACAATGTTTATGTAATGTATGCATCCGAATATTTACATAGCGCCATTCTGGAAACTCCAAAAGGCGTTTTACAAAAAATACATTGTTTGTACCTACTATGATATGACAGTCACGTGATCTATGTGGCACTGGTCGACCGTTGTCAATTCCAATAAACGAAGAATCTTTCGATGGCGCACCAAATCCAAAAATGCCGAAGAGTCCATCAAACCAAAGGAACAGCAGGTCACTCGGGAAAACGATCCAACTTCTTTCGGATCTGCACGTATTTGAAAAGTTTATATGTGCATATCAAGACATTTTGTATGGCGCGTTTCTAAGTATCGCACAGAAACATCGCTCCCTACGTTAACCTATTTACTATCAAAGGTCATTAAGAACACCTGTAAGAAAACAGTAGTACTAAGGTAACTGAACAATTCACTCCCACCTAGGGCAGGGGTTTCCAACCTGGGTGCCCGCACCCAAAGGGGTGCGAGATGACATTTAAGGGGTTGCGACACACAGAGAAAGTATGTTACTACTGTACTGTATGTACGGTGTATTTTTTCTAATTGCTTACTTTATATTTGCATTTTATGCACTGAGTTAAAATCTTATTTTTAAGTTCAATTTGTTCACATGCAGTACTGTATGAGTGTATGTGGTTCAATCGGAAAGACGATGAATATACGACACGAGGACGCCACTCCTAAGGTCAGACCCTGGAACAGAACAGCACAGTCTAGCATTCTGTGATTAAAAAAATTGAAAAATTGAAATTTTTGACGTATTCATCTTCAAATGTGGTATTACCTTTGCAAGGAGTGCGAACAGTGATCGAACATTTCTTAGAGGTGCAGGGCATAGAAAAGATTGCGAATCCATGAGCTAGGGCCCGGGGATACAACTTGAGCTTAGCCGACGCTGTCCCATCATTATCGTGTAACTGTTGTTTCTGCTTTTTGTTCAAATAGGGGTTGAATACGGGAATATTTGGACCGACCCTTCCCGACATGGCCGTTGTGACATCGGTGACAGATGGTCAGATGGCGACCACGATGACCTGGGTCGGACTGGCCAGCATCGTCGGAGCCCTGTGTATGGGTCCTCTCTTCGACCGCTTTGATGGTCTGCTTGTCCTGGCCTGGGCTGTACTGTTCCAGGGTCTGGCCATAGGAGTGGCGCCCTGGTGTCATATTCTCATCGTCTTTCAGATTATGTCTGGTATTGCTTCCATTTTCATAACAGGAATCGGGGTAGGTGAGTTCTCCGTTGCACTTTTTATATCCATGCATTCATTCATCCATCCAATTCTTACATCCGTCCGTCCGTTCCTCCACAAATCCATCCATCCGTCCGTCCGTCGTTCTGTCCATCCGTCAATCAATCCATCCTCTGCGTTTTCCATTCATTTTGAAAGAAATGGTGCCTCCCTTAAGGGCTCTCCTCTACTCATCACTCCGGTCACTTTCCACTTCAAAATGAAGTCTCATCTCTTCCAGAATTCCTACCCTAATCCATCCGATCCTCTGCCTTCAAAGCTTTCTCGTCCCCAACGAAACCCGCCGTAACAGCTGCTCTGTCTCTCTCTGGTCTCTATGGCAACCGAACTGGGACAACCACTGGATAGCGATCACTGGACATCCGCTCTGATAAGGAAGCAACGCTTGTGAATAAGCTGATGCTTGTCGTTTAGGTTTTGAGTAGCGCTTTAGAAATTTTGAGGTTACGATTACGATTTTGATTATGAAAGCAAAGAATACCGGTACCAAGATTGCAATCTAAGCATTTACCTTTAAGAAATTATAACTGTGCGACTATTCCCTCTTATCGATCATTGTAAGGATTCTGATACATTTATACATACATAAATACGTACATTAAGTCTGCCTTTTGAATTGTAGAATGGATCAGTTGTGGTAGGATATACAAGATAAATTCTGCTAGCTGTCTGAATGAAGCCTTATGGGTCTACACCGGCCTAAGCAGTAACAAAGTAATTGCGCTCTAATTCCGGTTCTTTATTGAAACTTCCCTAGCAGTTAGCTACTGTGAAATATAAGCTATTATTATTATTATTCCAATGAGACCCTCCTAATCCGTCTCCTGTCTGACTTCAATGGTGCTATGGATGTTGGGCATATCTCTCTTTTGGCTCTCTTTGATGTTAGCTCTGCCTTTGATTCTGCCGACCATCATATACTCCTCCAGCGTCTTTCTATTTCTTTTGGCCTGACTGATAAACCCTTAGAGTGGCTTCGCTCCTTTCTTTCAGAGCGCACAGCCTGTGTCGTCTTTGGTTCCTCGAGGTCTGCATGGGTTCCTGCCCCCTTCGATATCCCTCAGGGTTCTGTACTTGGGCCACTGCTATATATTATTTATACGGCAGGTGGGTGGGGCCTTGTTGACTTCCTGTGGGCTCTTTCACCAGCAATATGCTGATGACGTCCAGGCCTATGTTCACTGTCCCTCTGACCGTGCAGTGCATGGTGGCTGTACGACATATGTGTCAGGCAATGGACGCCCTTTCTAACTGACTGGCCTCTAACCGTCTTGTTCTCAATTCGCCTAAGACCCAGTTTATCTGGCTTGGCGGTCGTAGGCGTCTGGCTGGCGTTGATCTGCCCTTGGTGGCTGATACATTTCCACGTGTTACCTTCTTACAATCGGTCCGAGACTTGGGAAGTATATATTCTTGATAATGAGCTCTGTTTCTCCCCACATATAAATCAGCTAACTCGCAGCTGCTATTATCAGCTGCGTCAGCTGCGCGTTATCTCTCGTTCCTTATCTCATGATGCTGCAGCTACCTTCATCCGTGCCTTTGTTACCAGTCGACTTGACCAATGCTGCTCGATCCTGGTGGGCCTGCCACTTTCTCTGGCTGCTCGTCTTGATCGGGTTCTTCTATCTGCTGCGCGTCTCATTGGTCACCTTCCTAAACGTGTCCCTGTCTCAGCTATATATGCGTGACACACTACACTGGCTCCCCATCTCGCAACGCGTCAACTATAGATTAGCTGCATTGATATGGCGATGCCTTCTTGGCTGTGCCCCGGTTTACTTACGTAAGCTTTGCTGTCCTGTCTATCATGTGACTGGCCGCCGAGCCCTTCGCTCTTCTTCTGCTGGTGAGCTTTTGGTTCCTCGTTCTACCACCGCAACTAGGCAGCGTCGTGCTTTCTCTGTGGTTGGCCCCTCCATCTGGGATTATCTCCCATTACAGATACGCCTGTAGCCTAAGAATAGTTCGCTTATGTTTTATAAGTTACTTAAGTCCAGTTTATATTGCCGTGGTTGGACTGGGAGCGCTTTTGAGTAGGCAACTTGAGGGGGCGCTATGTTAAATTTAAAAAATGAATAAATGAATGAATGAATGCCGTTTGTCTCGTTCTGGTCACTGCTCTAAGCAGTATATTTGCCTACATTCGGTTGGACAGATATTAACGAACAATTAGTGTGTACTGAAAGTGACAGGGAAACCAATGCAGCTCATCGTCAAAGTGTAAATAAAGTGTCAGAAACGATCAGTGTTTTAATTCGTGTCTACTAATTTCAGGAAGTATGTACGTCAACTGCATCATTTGGAAGAAAAAGCCAGAGATGGTTAGTTCCATCATTCAAGTAACAAGTCTTTTCAGTGAGCTTGGTGCAGCTCTAACACCTCAACTGATCGCGCCTTTTATCGGAACACACCGGTTACCGAACATCAATAGTCTCACTGCCACTCCAAACTGGTCCGGTTCAAAGTTTACGACTTCCTTCGAAAACAGTGATTTGAACACCGTAACGAATTATTCAACTACAGGAAACTCTTCGCGTCGGTACGAAGGACCGGAACCAGTCCAGATTGCCTACGCCCTTGTAGCTGTCATTGACATTCTTACTGCAGTCGTTCTTTTCGTGATCTTCGCCATTGATCGCGGTCAGAAGAGAATCAGGCGCTACAAATACAGAGTGAATGGCAGAGGCAGAAGTTATTCACTCAACGAAGATGGACGGACGATCGTGGACGAAGAATTCACAGAGGAACCGCCCAGGGAGCGATCGTGTAGCATTGTCAAAGTAGTACATCTGAAGAACTTTGAAGACGGCCGAACGAGAAGCTACGATTGGGCCAAGCCAGACATGCGCAAGCTGGTGCTGAAAAAACAGGAGCTGCAGCAGAGGAAAGAAAACCGCAAAGGAAACAACGAAAACACAACAGAGACTGCAAATTTTAATCAAAACGGTCATTCCGGAATAGTCAGCTCAATTCCGCCCGTAACGTGCAATAGAAATGTCGTTCCGCTCTTTATTGTCGTTATTCTTTTCCTCACTCTAAACGGTGGCAGGGATGTTATGTTTAACGGATTACTTTATACACTCCTAAACAGTTATTTGCACTGGACGCCACACGCCGGTATGCTATTGGTTACATTTTACCACGTGACACGCGTTGTGATACACGTTGTTGTCGTTCCACTCGCCAGATGCTTATCACCTGTCGTTATTCTTGTGATAGATATCATCTTTCTTGTGGTTTCTTCAGGTATGATGCTGGTCACGATAAATGCCAGCCCGATCTTCACCGTAATCACCGTAATCCTGACGGGCTTCGCGACGTCTAACATTGGTCCAACTACTGTAACTCTTGCCCAGAGATGTTTCCAAGTGGATGGGAAAGTTATGGGAATGTTCATCGGTGCTGTAAACATCGGTTTCGCAGCTCTGTCTCCGATCGTTGGGTTGCTTCTTGATTCCTACGGTGCCATCAGTTTTCCTGTTGTCCTTGTGTCCATCACTGGACTGGAAGTCGTCCTCTTTGCTGTCTTGTTGTTTGTTGACAGAGCCGTCAGGAGATGTCGAAATGAAACTCCAGTGGAAGATATCGTGACACAAAACGAGAGGACTCCTTTGATTGGTCGTTAACTCCGTTAAAAATTCTACCATCGACCAAACTATTAGAAAAAATACAGTTTCTAAGTCTTTTAGACGCCTAATCCGATAATCATTTGATATTCACGTGTCTCAATCTGCAGCTTATTTCCACGAATAATAATAATATTGTTCTGTATTTTTTACGCCCATAATTCTTATGACCCACATTGTGACCAGACCCTGCGTAATAAAACTGCCTTGTATAGTAAGTGACCCGTCGACAAGTGCCCTATATCTCTGGTGTCTTGGCAACCGGACTCAGACTTCCACTGGACTTCGATCTTTGTACAACACCTCTGATACGATGCAGTACTCGAGAATCAGCTGGTGCCATTCGCTTAGCTTCAGCGGAGCGCTTTGGGACTTTGGAATTTACCATTATCATTACGAAGTAAAGTTAAACAAGCTCAACCAGTTTTGGGGGGCCTGTGGGTGGGAGCGGCCATCGCTTTAGTGCATTAAAGATAGTTTAAAGACATGTTAGAATCTTCATCGCTTTAAGATAAACATAGAGATATTTTGCAGAATTGAACGCTTTAGGCCAGACTCTATAGTAGAAGAGTGACATCGTGGAACGCTGTAATACTACATAGAGTAAGTTTGTACAGCCATTATTAAGCTTAGTCGGAAAAGACTAATATATTTTGAATAATCACTGGTGTGTTTTCGATGGCCCGGCAGGGTTTCTAAACACCCTGGTCTCTGATGGTATGCCCTACAATTCTAAGGCCCATCAGAATGAAAAAGAGTCGCGATGTAGATAGCAAGCATCTCGGCGGAAATGTATAAGAGTATTATGAAACCTGGATTCGTTTCACGAATTCACCAGCAAATGACTACACTGCGCCAACAACTGAAAATTTAGTGTCAGAGAACCGTGCTACGGTACGCAGTCGGTACTGTTAGAAAACACCAGAGTGTAACGATTTCATGCACAGTTGTCACAAGTTCAGACGCCTGTAATTTTAAAATACCTACCACTCAAATTTATTTTATATCAGAAGTTTACGTACAGCTGCATCCTTTAAGAAGCAGTCATTTAACTGGCGTGTTTTGTTATGGCCACGATATGAACGTTGCTCCCTTTGTGTATCATTGTGGAGTGTATTGTTGCAGAGTAATTCAAAGAGCACAGCTGTGTCGATTGCCAGTTGAATTTGAAGTGTGTAGTGTGACATTGGTAACAGTCGCATAGAGCTACATGTAATCAAATAGAAGAAAAATACATCATTCTTTATTGCATAATGCTTTTCTATTAGATGAGCGCGTCTGTTTAGACAAATTTTAATAGATTAAGCAATGAGTTTAGTCATATGAAGTTATTACAAACACATGTCCCCTAATAGTCAATCAAAAAGGACTCAACTATGTTAGACGGTTCAGCAATGTCACGGTTCAGGGTTGTGGTTGTGTGTTAAGAGTACAGAGCAGCAACACACAGCACTGACAGCAGCTTCTCCTTTGAAAATGTCTGAATGATCTTTATTGGTCTCGGTATTCAGAGGCGTCTACACCATAGAAACCTTGGAGCAAATGCTCCATCCAAGAAATGGGGGGGGGGAGATCTGTCAGTGTGTGCCACCATTTTAGAGGGAGGAAGTGGGAGGGAAAGAAGGGGGAAAGGAAGTTGCTCCAATGACTTAGGGAGGGTATATACGCCTCTGTCGGTATTATCTCTCACGAGGTTTGAAGACTATGACAACTCTATGTCGACACTATGCGTAAGAGCCGATCACTTTCATGTCTCACGATGTAAACTGGTAGGCTTTTATAGCCTATTTTCAGTGATGGTTAAAGATGAGGCCCTACAGTTTATAAAGCGCAGTACTGAATGACAGCTTCGTATGTAAAAAAATATTCTGGAATCGATCAGAAGGTTTGAATCACACTTTTTAAATACTCTCATTTCACAATTTTTAATGTGGTTGGTCACTCAGGTGGTATGATCTAGAGGATGAAAAATAGATATCATGATTTACACCTACATGTACAGTAGATGGTTCCTCCACCAGAGAATTGTTTATGACTGCGCCACCTGCGTGAATGATTCTGGCCAGCTACGCACGTGCGCTTTATCAATTCAAGTCCGCAATAGCGCAGCGTTTGGGATTCGATGAGCCGGTATTCTTTCCACATCACCAAACCATCAGGTTCTTCGCATGAAGACTCTGTCAGTGAAGGATAGTTTTGTTTAATCAATCTTAACTAATTTGTAGTTTAGAAGTTCCTGCAATATTATGGCATGCACAGGGCAGCTTACATATAATCGCCGGTGTTTGTGCTAGCAGCCTGAGATCGTCCAGACCGATGTGAAAAGCAACTGCAACAGCAACAAACGTGGGGCATTTGACCTATCAGATAAACTCAGTTGATCGTTCACAGGCGCTCTCAAGTGACCCTACAGAACATAGTCAACATGGCATTAGGCTACACCAGGGGTGGGCAAACTACGGCCCGCGGGCCGGATCCGGCCCGCCAACACTTTTTATCCGGCCCCACAATTCTTCAGAAAAATTAAAAAAATTCAGATCTGAACTTGAACTCAAACTGCGAATTTCAGCCAGTGCTATCACTCCGATTATGGCAACTGAATTGTTAATTCATTCTCACAGTTGCATACATCTCACTTGTAAGAGCCAAAGTGTATTAATATAAATAACTAAACTTCTTTTCATGTTAGTCGTTACTAAAAGTTTAAAATATGTTACCGGCCCTCCGATTTTTTTGGCGTTTAATGTGGCCCAATGTGCAAAAGGTTGGCCCATCCCTGGGTTACACGAATCTATTTTTGAAGAAAGAGTCTGACTCATAAAAACAACCTGTGCGAGAGCTAGACAATGAAAAGGAGAGACACTCAGAGTTAGAGAGAGAGAGAGAGAGACAGAGAGAGACAAAGAGAGACAGACAGAGAAAGAGAGACACAGAGAGACAGAGAGAGAGACAGAGACAGACAGACAGAGACAGACAGAGACAGATATTTATGTATATATAGAGAGACAGACAGAGAGAGAGACAGATACAGAGAGAGACAGAGAGAGAGAGAGACAGAGAGAGAGAGAGACAGAGAGAGAGAGAGAGAGAGAGAGAGAGAGAGAGAGAGAGAGAGAGAGAGAGAGAGAGAGAGAGAGAGAGAGAGAGAGAGAGAGAGGTGCAGCGGTTCATGTACAGTGAAACAAGCAGAGATGGTGACAGAGACTAGGAAGATTGCAAGAGAGAGAAAGATCGAGACAGAGACAGACAGACATTGACAGACTTAGAGAAATACAAGTGGGGAGAAGAAAGAGCCACGGAGACAGTGAAACTTTAGTAGGCGTAAGTGATAGAGACGGCACACATGACACTCAGCCATCGGAGAGTGAGATATAGAGAGAGGGAGAGAGATGGAGACAGACGAGTAAAAGAACAGTCAGTTAAAGAAACAGCGGGGTCCTTTCTCATTAAGGAATAGGCCTATATTTCAACAGTTTACAGAGAACAGAATACGTCTTGGTAGCCAGGGTCTTTTTTTCAATTTCCAATAACAGGGCCTGAGCAGTCGATCTCGTGTTTGTTATTTACACGAGGAGGTCAACCAATACAGAGCAACGATCAAGTAAAGGCCAGATATATGCAAGTCCGACTCCTGGCGCGCATGCCAAATAATGCGCAGTAAACAACTTCTTTAAAGCGCTTTGTGAAACAGAAATTTTGCAACAAACGTTTCACCATCTATTGAATTTTATTTTCAATTGGCTAATCGCCAGCGTACTTTTGGACAGTGAGGTGGTTGTGATAGAGGTGCACCTACCCGCTTGTACTGAAATTCGTACTTGTCGCCCAACAGGTGCGAGGGATTGTTCGTGGTTGGACGTGGCACGGGTGGAAGTCGAAACTTGGAAGGTCGGGGCTGTGTTGGAGTTTGCAAAGTTTCTTCATAATCGCATCGCCATGCAAAACGAAGGCTTCTGGAGATGGTTGAAAACTGTGGCAGTCCTGCTGGCAATAATGAGCTCCGTAAGTCATCCATCCCTTCATGCGTAATTTAGTCAGGTCTAATTATATATTATATATAATATATTTATACACTTTAATAGATTGTTAATACACATTCTGATTATCCATTATCACTTGAGGAAACGGCCTAACTTCTTTAGGATCTGCATGTATTTGATATGTTTTTATAATATAATATTTTGCATTACGCCTTTAATGAACCAATAGCTGGAGCCGCCACACGAGTAGAACCTAGCGGACTATGTCCGATCATTATCATGTAACTGTTGTTTCTGTTTGTTCTTCAAATAGGGACTTAATCTGGGAATATTTAGTCCGACCTTCCCCGACATGGCCGTTTTGACATCGGTGACAAATGGTCAGATGGCTAGCACGATGACCTGGGTCGGACTGGCCAGCATCGTCGGGGCCATGTGTATGGGTCCTCTGTTCGACCGCTTCGATGGTCTGCTTGTCCTGGCCTGCGCTGTATTGTTCCAGGGTCTGGCCGTTGGAGTGGCGCCCTGGTGTCATATTCTCATCGTCTTTCAGATCATGTCTGGGATTGCTTCCATTTTCATAACAGGAATCGTGGCAGGTGAGTTCTCCGTTGTACTATGCACTTTTTATGTCCACGTATCCATTCATCCATCCTTTCTTCCGTCCATCCGTCCATCAGCAAATCTATCCGTCCATCCTCCCGGCCATCCAACCTCTCTCAATCCATTTTTTCAAAGCAATGATGACTGCCTTAACCAACCAACTCCAAAGTCTAAACGAAGCATTCACCTTTAAGAAAATTATGAAGTGTAGCCTACGATTGTTTCCTATTATTATCGATCACTGCAAGCGCTCCGATATATTATACATACATACACACTTACGTACATTAAGTTGACATCCAGCAAGTAGTCTGTCTTTTGAACTGTGGGTGTATTTCATATCGTCGCTGTAAATGGTAAGATTTGCAAGATAAATTCTGATAGCCGGCAAAATGAAGTGTTTTACGGTCTGCATAAGGTTTAAAGAGAAATCAAAATAACTGCATTTTTTTTCCAGTTCTTTTCTGATAACTTCTGTTGCAGTTAGCTACTGTACAAAAAACTTAAAACCGATGCCATGCTGTTGGGCGACACATTATCTCGTTCTGGTCATTGCGCTAAGCAGCCTCTGCCTACATTCCCTAGGGCTACAACTAATAAAAAATGTCAGTGACGATCAGTGTTTTAAAAGTGTCTGCTAATTTCAGGAAGTATGTCCGTCAACTGCATCTTCTGGAAGAAAAAGCCGGAAATGATAAGTCCCATCATCCAGGTCACCGATCTTTTCCATGCAGTTGGTACGGCACTAACACCTCAACTGATCGCGCCTTTTATCGGAAAACACCAGTTACCGGATATCAGTATTCCCACTGCTACTCCAAACGGTTCAAGCGTTACGACTCCCTTCGAAAAAAGCGATTTGAACACAGTAACGAATAATTCAACTATAGCAAACTTTTCGGGTCGGTACGAAGGACCGGAACCAGTCCAGTTCGCCTACGTCCTTGTAGCTGTTCTCGACATACTTACTGCAGCGGCTTGTTTCGTGATCTTCGCCTTTGACCACTGGAGGACGAGAACCAAGAACTACGAAGACAGAGTGAATGGCATTGTCAGAAGCAGAAGTTATTCGCTCAACGTAGATGGACGAACGATAGCAGACGAAGAATTTATTAATGAACCGACCAGAAAGCGAACTGGAAGCCTTGATCAATTGGTACTTAAGAACAACTTTGATGACTATGTAACAAGGCCTTCTGATCAGGAAAAGCCAAACGTGTGCATGCGCGAGGCATTGCTGATAAGACAGGACCTGCAGCAGAGGAAGGAAAACTGGACAAGAAATGACGAAAACACCACCGAAGCTGTAACTTCTAATCATTACAGTCCACCCGTGATAGTCAGCTCAGTTCCATCCGTAACCTGCAACAGAAAAATCATTCCACTCCTGATTATCATTATTCTTCTCTTAGCTCTGAACGGTGGCAGGGACGTCATGTTTACCGGACTACTTTATACAGTCCTAAACGGCTACTTGAACTGGACGCCACACGCCGGTACGTTATTGGTTACGTTCTACCACGTGACACGCGTTGTAATACACGTGGCTTTCGTTCCACTCGCCAGATGGTTATCACCTGTCGTTATTCTTGTGATAGATATCATCTTTCTTGTTGTTTCTTCGGGTCTGATGCTGGTCACAATAAATGCCAACCCGATCTTCACCGTGATTACCGTAATCCTGACGGGCTTCGCGACGTCTAACATGCAGCCAACTACTGTAACTCTTGCCCAGAGATGTTTCCAAGTGGATGGAAAGATTATGGGAGTGTTTATCGCTGCATCGTACTTCGGTGTTGCAGCCGTGTCTCCGATCGTTGGTCTGCTCCTTGATTCATACGGTGCCATCAGCTTCCCCGTTGTCTTACTGTTTCTCACTTCAGCGGATATTGTTCTCTTTGCTCTTTGCTTGGTTGTTGCCAGAGCCGCCAGGTGCGAACAGCATGGACCTCCACCGGAAGAGATTGTGATTGAAAACGAGAAAACTCCCTTGATTGGTCGTTAAAGCAGTTGATGGGTCTTCTACCGACAATGCCACAAGAAAGAAGGACCCGTCTTGTTATCCTCGAGACCAAGGTCTTGGTCTCGAGTGCACTCGAGTTCGTTTTTAAAAGTCTTGGTCTTGGTCTTGTTCTTGAGACCAAAAGTCTTGGTCTTGGTCTTGGTCTTGAGGTTCAAGGTCTTGGTCTTGGTCTTGGTCTTGAGGCTCAAAGTCTTGGTCTTGGTTTTGCAAGGCCAAGACCAAGACTTTTGACAATATGAACAGTCATTTAACAAAACGCAAGGATTTTAAAAATTTATCCAATAATTACTAATACAATTGCTTTAGTATTTTCATGTGAGTAAGGCTTTACTGTTGTTTTGGACATTTATTTTGACTTCCAGTTATTTACCATGGAATGAATTCGGAACAGACTCACAATTTGTACATTTTTCATCCGGGATTTGAAAAGCTGCTCTGTGCGCCAGTGAATTCGGCACTGTAGAACGTATTTTTCAGATGGCAGAATTTTTATGAGGCCCCGCAGGTCACGTCTTGGTCAGAAAATTCTGAGCGAATTGGTTTTTATAAGATGCAACAGGCATTTGGAATAACATTTCGCATGAAGGACTTTTGTAAATACGAATTCGAAATTCTCTGCAGTCAGCATTTGGAGTTGTTTTGTTTGAATAAAATAAAAGATTCATGTTTTAATTAAAATAGCGAGTCCGACTTGACAATTTTTTAGTAAGGAAAAGAGTCTGGATATGGTTGCGATTTTTTGGGTATTTTTCTCGGTTTTGGTCTTGAGTTTCAAAGTCTTGGTCTTGGTCTTGAGGTTTAAGGTCTTGGTCTTGGTCTTGAGGTTCAAGGTCTTGGTCTTGGTCATGGTCTTGAGGTTCAAAGTCTTGGTCTTGCTCTTGGTCTTGAGGTTCAAGGTCTTGGTCTTGGTCTTGGTCTTGGTCTTGAGGTTTAAGGTCTTGACCACAAGACTGAGAAGGACATTTGGAAAGTCTTTGAGACGCTTAATCCGATAATCATGTGGCACTCACCTGCCTCACAGACAGCTTTGTAAATGGTTTCGTTTGACATCTTGAACATAGTCGAGCATTGACTAGAATGCTTTGTGTTTCAATCCAGATATTCACCAAACGGAATGAAACCTGATTCTGTAATTCTTTCAGCGATCATTATCGTGGTTATGCAATTATTCACTCGGAATTTATATAGCGCCCTTTCAAGATCCATACTCAGAGGCGCTCAGTTATTCTCTTCGCTGAGCTTTCCAGTGGATACGCAGATTTCGCTAATATAAGACTGTAGTTCTATGCCAGACTTATGTTTGCTTCGAATTTACTCAATGAATAAATATGACTAATTAATTAAACGTATAGGCCATAAAGGCCGCGTTAAATTACATTATGATTTAATCTTTGGATTTATTGACTTTTTAGTGGTCATTATAGGCCTACATCTGATCTCAACCGAATGCGTTTGGGGTGACTGCGTCACTTGAAGTCTAAAATAACTAAAATATATTATAAATATAATTTGAATGTGCTTAAAATGCATATTTTAAAAAATTGCTACAAGAAATAAGTTTATTCAACATACACCTCTGAAATAGGCTGCTCCATAAACATAAATTATCCAAATAAATCGTGCAAGAGTACAACTTAGAATTCAAATATAATTAAAAAGTATTAAATATAATTCAACTATATTAAATGTAATTAAAAGAATTACACTATGTTTCTAAGAAATTTCGCTAAGATCATCAGTATAGTACTGAGAGATTGCGCTCGTACAAACCTATGGGTCTGAAAGATTGCGTTAGTACAAACCTATGGGTCTGAAAGATTGCGTTAGTACAAACCTATGGGTCTGAAAGATTGCGTTAGTACAAACCTATGGGCCTGAGAGATTGCGTTCAAACCAACCTGTGTCTTTGACAGACTGCGTTCAAACCAACCTTTAGGTTATGTGAGATTGCGCTCGTATAAACCCTTAGGTTCTGTCACAACTTCTGTGGAATTGCGTTCGTTCAAAACTATATTTAACTACTTGCGGGATGTAGCAACAAGAGTGATTGCACATTGGTTAACAAGCCAAACCCTATCGACCACAACATATTGCGCTGCAGAATATTTTGCTATATAATTATATGAGAAACGTGGACAGATTTGAATAGATTAAACATCGAATTTAATTTATTTACACGCAAGTCGATAGTCGATTGACACCAGCTCAACAAAGTGACGGTAAAGAAATGTAAGGTTCGGAGGCTACGCGTGCATGATAAAGATTATAGTTTTTTTAGTGCAGTACTGAGTGACAGCCTCGTTTGTAAAAACAATCTTGAAATCGATCAGAAGGTTTGAATCACACTTTGAAATACTCTCAGGTCACAATTTGAAATGTGGTTGGTCACTCAGGTTATATGGTCTAGAGGATGAAAAATAGATAGGCTTATGATGATTTATACCTACATGTATAGTAGATGGTTCCTCCACCAGAGAATTGTTTATGACTGCGCCACCTGCGTGAATGATTCTGGCCGGCTTCGCACGTGCGCTTTATCAATTCAAGTCCGCAATAGCGTTTGGGATTCGATGAGCCAGTATTCTTTCCACATCACCAGACCATCAGGTTCTTCGCATGAAGACTCTGTCAGTGAAGGATAGTTTTGTTTAATCAATCTTAACTAATTTGTAGTTTAGAAGTTCCTGCAATATTATGGCATGCACAGGGCCGCTTACATATAATCGCCGGTGTTTGTGCTAGCAGCCTGAGATCGTCCAGACCGATGTGAAAAGCAACTGCAACAGCAACAGACGTGGGGCATTTGACCTACATGTTTCAGATGAACTCAGTTGATCGTTCACAGGCGCTCTTTAGTAACCTTACAGAACATAGTCAACATGGCATTGGGTCACAGGAATTTATTTTCGAAGAAAACAAAGAGTCTTACTCAGAAAAACAACCTCTGCGAGAGCTAGACAATGAGAAGGAGAGACACTCAGAGTAAGAGAGAGAGAGAGATGGACAGACAGAGAGACAGACAGAGACAGAGACAGAGAGAGACAGAGACACAGAGAGACACAGAGAGACAGAGACAGATAGAGAGAAGGAGAGAGAGACAGAAAGAGACAGAGAGGCAGAGAGGCAGAGAGAGAGAAAGAGAGACAGAGATAGAGACAGAGATAGAGACAGAGAGAGACATAGAGAGAAACAGAGACAGACAGACAGACAGACAGACAGACAGACAGACAGACAGAGAGAGAGAGAGAGAGAGAGAGAGAGAGAGAGAGAGAGAGAGAGAGAGAGAGAGAGAGAGAGAGGTGCAGCTGTTCTTGTACAGTGAAAGAAGCAGAGATGGTGACAGAGATTAGGAATATTTCAAGAGAGATAAAGATCGAGACAGAGACAGATGGACATTGACCAGGGGCGCCCGCAGGCGAACGCAATGGACGCACGTGCGTCCACCCACCAAATCAAATCCACACAAGGAATGGCATCGCAACGATATTTTTGTTAAACGGCAATACGGCATGTTAAAATATTACCTTACAGTATGTATAACATCATATGATATCATATGCATATGTTATACAGTACTGTACTTTTATTAGTCACTCTGAGTCATTTTCACTGTATGACTACGAGCGGCGGACAGAGGAGGGGAGGGTGTGCGTCCAATTTTTTAAGCCTGCGGGCGCCTCTGACATTGACAGACTTAGAGAAATACAAGTGGGGAGAAGAAAGAGCCACGGAGACAGTGAAACCTTAGTAGGCGTAAGTGACAGGGACGGCACACATGACACTCAGCCACCGGGAGCGAGATATAGAGAGGGGGGGGGAGAAATGGAGACAGACGAGTAAAAGAACAGACAGAGACAGTTGAAGAATCTTTCTCCTTATGGACATCATTCGGAACATATTTAGACAGTTTACAGAGAACAGAATACGTCTTGGTAGCCAGGGTCTTTTTTCAATTTCCAATAACACGGCCTGAGCAGCCGATCTCGTGTTTGTTATTCACACGAGGAGGTCAACCAATACAGAGCAACGATCAAGTAAAGGCCAGATATAATGCGAGTCCAACTCCTCTTGCGCATGCCAAACAATGCGCAGTAAATACCTTCTTTAAAGCGCTTTGTGAACCAGAAATTTTGCAACAAACGTTTCACCATCTATTGAATATTATTTTCAATTTACCAATCGGCAGCGTACTTTTGAACAGTGAGGTGGTTGTGATAGAGGTGCACCTAACCGCGTGTACTGAAATTCGTACTTGTGGCCAAACAAGTGCGAGAGATTGTCAGCGGTTGGACGTGGCACGTGTCGAAGTCGAAACTTGGAACGTCGGGCTGTGTTGGAGTTTGGCAGAGTTTCTTCATAATCGCATCGCCATGCAGAACGAAAGCTTCTGGAGATGGTTGAAAACTGTGGCATCACTGCTGGCAATAATGAGCTCCGTAAGTCATCCATCCTTTTATGCGTAATTTAGTCAGGTCTAATTATATATATATATAATATATTTATACACACTAATACATAGTTAAAACATATTCTGATTATCCATTCTCACTCGAGAAAATAGCCTAACGTCTTAAGATCTGTATTCATTCATGGATTTATATAGCGCCTCTTCAAAAGAACTAATCAGAGGCGCTCATGTATTTGATATGTGTTTATGTATATATCAAGAAATCTTGTATTGCTCCTTTTAAGTACCGCATAGAAACGCCGCTCCTACTCAGGGACGTCATTTGGGGGAGCAAGGGGGGCATTTGCCCCCCTTGATTTTTGAGAAAAAAATGAAAAAGCTAGAACAAGAAAAGGAGGAAGAAGAAAGGGGTAAAAAAGAAAAAAATGATACTCAAACTCATGGAATTATTATATACTATTAACAAAACTAGAGTCTGCGCAGTTTTTTTCACAAAAGCACGCCATTTTGTCAGTGTGGGGGGGGAGTTTTCCCCAAAAATGTAGAAGAAACACCCAAAATCTGTAAAATTTGTTCGCGCGGAGCGCGAAACATTTTTTACCTCTTTTTTGACGTCCTTGCCCCCCCTGAAAAAAGCTGAAATGACGTCCCTGCCAGTCCTACTATAACCTACGTCGTGTTAAAAGTCACGAAGAACACCTGTTACAAAGCAGTAGACAGGTATCACACGAGTAGAGCCTAACTTTTGTTTCTGCTTGTTCTTGAAATAGGGATTGAATCTGGGAATATTTAGTCCGACCTTTCCCGACATGGCTCTGTTGACATCGGTGACAAATGGTCAGATGGCTAGCACGATGACCTGGGTCGGACTGGCCAGCATCGTCGGAGCCATGTGCATGGGTCCTTTGTTCGACCGCTTCGATGGTCTGCTTGTCCTGGCCTGTGCTTTACTCCTCCAGGGTCTGGCAATAGGAGTGGCGCCCTGGTGTCATATTTTCATCGTCTTTCAGATCATGTCTGGTATTGCTTCCATTTTCATAACAGGAATCGTGGCAGGTGAGTTCTCCATTGCAGTTTTTATAATAATAATAATAATAATAATAATAATAATAATAATAATAATAATAATAATAATAATAATAATAATAATAATAATAATAATAATAATAATAATAATAATAATAATAATAATAATAATAATAATAATTATAATAATAATAATAATAATAATTATAATAATATTCTTTATTTTTTCAAACCGACAGACGCAATAAGATTACATTTAAACACGAAAGTACAATCTAGATCTTAATTAAACACACGGTTTGGCACCCATGCAAGGCGCTGCCCTAGATGGGGTTACGGGAATAGATCCGCGTACCTTATGCTCTCCTGGCCATGAGTGTTACCATTACTCTATCCCCTTTCTCATGATTCCATTCATCCATCCAATTCTGCCGTCCGACCGTCCTTCCCTCCCTTCGCAGATCCATCGATCCGCCCGTCGATCGTCCATCCGTCCATACATCCTTTATGTACTATGCGTTCTCCATCTATTTTGAAAGCAGTGATGACTGCCTTAACCAACAAATCCAAAGTCTAAACGAAGCAATAAGAAAAAATTATAAATTGTACGATTGTTTCCTATATTTTACTGATCATTACAAGGGCTCTGATACATTTATACATACATACATACATACATACATGCATACATACATACATACATACATTCATACATATACATACATTCATACATATACATACATGCATACATACATGCGAACATACTTTCATATATACATTCATACTGACATACAAGCATACATAAATACATAAATACATACATACATACATAAATACATACATAAATACATACATACATACATACATACATACATACATACATACATACATACATACATACATACATACATACATACATACATACATAAATACATACATACATACATACATACATACATACATACATACATTCATATATACATTCATACTGACATACAAGCATACATACATACATACATACATACATACATACATACATACATACATACATACATACATACATACATACATACATACATACATACATACATACATACATACATACATACATACATACATACATACATACATAAATACATACATTCATATATACATTCATACTGACATACAAGCATACATACATACATACATACATACATACATACATACATACATACATACGTACGTACGTACATTAAGTTGTCATTAAGCAAGTAGTCCGCATTTTGAATTGCTGGTGTATTTATTTTCGTCGCTGCTAACGTCTCAGCTATTGTAAAATATAGTAGATAAATTCTGATAGCTGTCAAAATGAAGTGCTTGACGGTCTGCATTAATTCTAAAAAGAAACGAAGCAACTCCACTCTTTGAACCGGTTCTTTTCTAATACCTTCTGTAGCAGTAAGCTACTGTGCAATAAACTTAAACGGGTTATCATACTGTTGGTCGACACATTGTGTTGTTCTGCTCACTGCGCTCAGCAGCCGACCTACATTCGCTAAGGCAAAGAATATATAATTAAGTGTCGAAGATACGATGTAGGCTAGAAGGGCGGTGTTTTAAAGCAGATAATCGTTAAAGTGTTAATTAAGTGTCAGAGCCGTACAGTGTTTTTATTCGTGTCTACTAATTTCAGGAAGTCTGTCCATCAACTGCATGATTTGGAAGAAAAAGCCGGAAATGATTGATCCCATCATCCAGGTCACCGATCTTGTCCATGCATTTGGTATGGCACTAACACCTCAACTGATCGCGCCTTTTATGGGAACACACCAGTTACCGGATGTCATTAATCCCACTGCTACTCCAAACGGTTCAAACATTACGACTTTCTTCGAAAATAGCGACTTGAACACCGTAACGAATGATTCAACTACAGGAAACTCTTCGGGTCGGTACGAAGGACCGGAACCAGTCCAGATCGCCTACGCCCTTGTAGCTGTCCTTGACGTACTTACTGCAACTGTCTGTTTCGTGATCTGGGCCGTTCACCTCGGTCAGACGAGAACCAAGAGCTACGAAGAAAGAGTGAATTGCATTGTGAGAAGCAGAAGTTATTCGCTCAAAGAAGATAGACGGATGATCGTCGACGAAGAATTTATAAATGAATCGATCAGGAAGCGAACTGGAAGCCTTGACCGATTAGTACTTAAGAACAACTTTGATGACCATACAAGACCTTCTGATCAGGCAAATCCTAACCTGCGCATGCCGAAAGTGTTGCTGAAAAGACAAGAGCTGCAGAACAGGAAAGAAAACCGGACAAGAAACGACGGAAACACCACCGAAGCTGTACATTTTGATCCACACTGTCCTGCCGTAATAGTCACCTCAGTTCCGTCTGTAACCTGCAACAGAAAAATCATTCCACTTTTAATTATCGTTATTCTTTTCTTCATTCTTAACGGTGGCAGGGACGTCATGTTTACCGGACTACTTTATACAGTCCTAAACGGTTATTTGAACTGGACACCACACGCTGGTACGCTATTGGTTACGTTCTACCACGTGACACGCGTTGTGATACACGTTGCTTTCGTTCCACTCGCCAGATGCTTATCACCTGTCGTTATTCTTGTGATTGATATCATCTTTCTCGTGGTTTCTTCGGGTCTGATGCTGGCCACAATAAATGCAAACCCGGTGTTCACCGTGGTTACTGTAATCCTGACGGGCTTCGCAACATCCAACATTCACGCTACCACTGTAACTCTTGCCCAGAGATATTTCCAAGTGGATGGGAAGATTATGGGAGTGTTTGTTGGTGCAATGTACTTCGGTGTTGCAACCGTGTCTCCGATCGTTGGATTGCTTCTTGATTCCTACGGTGCCATCAGCTTCCCCGTTGTCTTACTGTTTCTCACTTCAGCGGATATTGTTCTCTTTGCTCTTTGCTTGGTTGTTGCCAGAGCCATTAGTAACCATCAGCATGGACCTCCGGAGGAAGAAATTGTGATTCAAAACGAGAAGACACCGTTGATCGGTCGTTAAAGCAGTTGATGGGTCCTCTATCGACCATTCCGTAAGAAAGAAGAACATTTGCAAAGTTTTTAAGACGCTTAATCCGATAATCATGTGGTACTCACCTGCCTCAGAGACTGCTTTGTGAATGTTTCGGTTTGACATCTTGAACATAGTCGAGCATTGACTCGAATGCTTTGTGTTTCAATCCAGACATTCACCAAACGGATTGAAACTTGATTCTGTAATTCTTTCAGCGATCATTATCGTGGTTATTCAATTATTCAATCGGAATTTATATATCGCCCTTTCAAGATCCCTACTCAGAGGCGCTCAGTTATTCTCTTCTCTGAACTTTCCAGTGGAAACGCAGATTTCGCTAATAAGACTCTATGCCAGACTTATGTTTGCTACGAATTTACTCAATGAATAAATATGACTAATTAATGAAAAGTATAGGCCATAAAGGCCGCGTTAAATTACATTATGATTTAATCTTTGGATTTATTGACTTTTCAGTGGTCATTATAGGCCTACATCTGATCTCTCCTTTCTCTCAAAAACTCTGGAGCGCTTAGTCTCTTTTCATCTTCAACCTTATCTTGAGCAATCGAGTCTTCTCCCTGTAGGCAATCTGGTTTTAGAACCCATCACTGTACTGAAACCGCTCTGCTATCTCATCTTTCTTATATCTACTCTGCTATTGCCAAATCTTTCGTTACTGTTCTTGTCCTCTTTGATTCCTGTTCAGCTTTTGATATGGTAGATGGCGAATTGGATGAATCAGGGGAAACATTCTTGTAGACATTTGTCTTAGTTTTAAATGGAAAGCCTGAGGAGTGACGGAACAGAACAAACTAGTTCAGGGGTGGCCAACCCGCGGCCCGCGGGCCAAATGCGGCCCGCGAGCTGCTGATTGGCGGCCCGCAAGCCCACTTTTTAAATTAATGTTTTTTGTATGTTATACGACCACTTCTTAAAATTGGCACACAAGCCCAGGTTTCACACCGACTAAATGACTCTGTTTCAGTTAAACTGGAAGGAAATTTAGAGCTGTAAGTTCTAGTGACCTAATAATACCTGTTTTTCGACTTTTTTAAAGAATATAAATTAAACATTTGCATTTTTTTTCGAGACACCGAAGAAAATCACTTGCGGCTGGCCCTCCGCATGCCTACCACAAATTATAGTGGCCCGTATGCAGAAAAGGTTGGCCACCCCTGAACTAGTTCATCTACACGAGTTTACTTACGTACTAACGTATCAGTTGCTAAGTTTCGCAAGTGCTGGTGCCTCTTTGTTATGATGAACACGTGTGAACCAAGTGACTTTGACATTGTGTCGACAATCTCAATGTATGCATGTGTATGAGCGTATGATTCTCTGTGTATATAAGGCTGTCGCCAAATGATATCATATAACATAATAAAAAATCCGACTTTCTGTCTATGCCTTGAACCCACTACGACCTTCCTGTCAACAAAAAACAGGTGTTGTTGTTGTCGTCGTTATCAGCATCATCATCATCATCGTCGTCATCATCATCTGAACTTTAACGTAACTCCCCAAGATACTGGAATAAGATAATCGTCGTCAGACACTTTTGTGGTGGGCAGACGTTCAGTCCATCAAGACAAACATGTATTTTCTTCTAGTACAAGGTCCATGAATTCTGTTCATGTTGCTATGAATCAGACTCAACGACATCACATAAAGTGCACTAAAATCAGCTTATGCGGAGTAACACAGAAAACCACGTGGACGATGGTGGTCTAGATGAGGAATCGAATGGCCTTTGACGCGGATACTAAGTAAGTAAGTAAGTATATTCTTTATTAAACGCTAGCAAACGCACAGCGCTTTACATACAATTATACACAAAGAGGACAGAAAAATATAACAGTAATAATGACGTTAAATTATAAATGAAAATAATAGCAACAGAGCCTAGCTGTACAGCATTCTACCCAGGAAACCTCGTCGGGTAAGGGAGTCAAATCTAGGGAGAACCAGATTATGAGAACGTGGGCGCAAATCATACCCGGTCTTATGAACAGGAGGTAGAAGTTCGTGGAGGAGGTGACTAGGACCAAAAAACAACAGATGCTGGGAGGGGGTGGCTGGAGGCACTGTCAATGACCTAAAATAACATTACACTGTAACTTGCCTAGGGAGCGTTACATTGTTAGTCGTCAGCGCAAGGACCAAAAAACAACAGATACTGGGAGGGGGTGGCTGGAGGCACTGTCAATGACCTAAAATAACATTACACTGTAACTTGCCTAGGGAGCGTTACATTGTTAGTCGTCAGCGCAAGGACCAAAAAACAACAGATGCGATGTCAAGTAGTTGCAACCGATACAGGGCACTGAGGATCGCCTCTCATTTCAACAGATTCTCTGCGACAAATTGGGTCGATACCTTATTCGCCCCAATCCAAGTTCGCATACCAAACAAGGCGTCATCGATGCCTTGTATGACCCGTTTTCTAGCACCCCGCCTCGGTTATGTTACAAGCACGCGGAGTCAGCCGATACAGGGCGTTGACCGAAGTTTCAAGACATCGGGTTCAAAAGTTTCAACTTCTACGGAATTTTATTTTTACTTATTCAGGGTAGGCCCCCATTTCTGGCCAGTGAGTTGGTTGTGGAAAAAGTCGCCTTTCCTCGTCTTCTGCAGTTCGAGCGTTCCACCTTACAATCGCGAATGGTTGAGCCTCGCATTGATCCAGTGGAAGGTATGCTTGTGTTTTAGAATCGTATGGCCATGCAGAACGAGGTGTTTTGGAGATGGTTGAAAACGGCAGCAGTCCAGCTGGTATCGATTAACAGCGTAAGTAGTCCATTCTTACTGTATATGCCTGTTGCAATTAGGCCTAATACATATTCTGTAATTCATAAACTTATAAACATGTAGTTAATATACATCGTCCATCCTATTACAAAAAGCCTAATGCTCAATTCAATAGAACGCAAAACATATTTCAACATGCGCAATACATGAATATTTAGGTAATACATTTTCTAATCATCCATCCTACAATACATATTCTAAGTAACAAATTTCTGATGCTCCATTTTACCATGCATTTCTGCTCCCGATATAGCAGGCCCATAAAGAACTGTTTATTTATTTCTCAAAAAGCACATATATACAAATAGAGGCATAACGGTATCTGTGCAATGTATAAGCATCCTAATAAACTTACAGGAACTTTTCAGCTACAACAGAGGAAGCTATACTAAGATAGGCTACGTAGTATACATATAAGGGCTTTATTATTATGACAATCGACTTTTGTGGCATCGGTAGACCTCCCTAAATTTCAATGGAGCACCAAACCCAAAAATACCAGAACAGTCCATTGAAGTAAATCAACTCTGCCAGAAAAAACGAAGGCAATGACATCTGAAAAGATGCACATTAGTTGGCATGTATAATATATAATGAATATACTTAGACGTTTAATATAGCCCCACCTTTGGTGCAACACATAAAATCATTCCTTGCGCTAACCGATGTGATCCACAACGTCACTAAGAGCAGAGAGTTCGACGATAAGTAAACACTGGGTAGGTAAGTGGAAATGTCACCACTGGCTGGCGTTTCCAAATATGTGGAGTCTCGCCGACGGTGTCCCATCAAAATCGCTGTTTTTAATTGATGTTCAAACAGGGGACAAAACTGAGCATATTTTCCACAACCTTTCCGGACATGGCGCTTTTCATATCGGTGACAAATGGTCAGATAGCGACCACGCTGACCTGGATGGGTGTTTCCAGCATCGTTGGGACACTCTGCTTGGGTCCACTGTTCGACCGTTTCGATGGTCTGCTTGTCTTGTCATGCGCCCTCCTGCTTCAGGGTCTGGCAATAGGATTAGCCCCCTGGTGTCGTATTCTAGTTGTCTTCCAGATCCTCGCCGGGATTTCCGCCTTCTTCGGTGCAGGAACCATGGCAGGTGTGTGAGTTTTCCGTTGTCGCATGTACTTTTTAAAGTTTTTATAAATTCATTCATTCATTCGACGATTTATATAGCGCCCCTTCAAGGGAACTACTAAGAGCAACTACTATTACCATCCATTCATCCATCCATCCATCCATCCATCCAACCGTCCAACAGGTGCATTCCATGCTGGTTACTTTTTATTTCCATCCATTTTGAAAACTAACGTTGCCTAAAATAAAGGCTTCATTTAACAAGAAAATATTGCCTCATAAGTCTAACTCACGCATTTATCGAAATGCAAATTACAACCAGCAGAATTGTTCCCCTATAATCGATCGCTAAGTTATCATCCAGCAAAAGTCTACATTTTGTCTGAATTGTATGACTATTGTTTTGATAACGGTAAAATATAAAAACTTAATTTTTGATCTAAGAGTTTTAAGAATGAAGCATTCAGGTGTTCAATTAACAAAAAATAGAATTAAAGCAACGGTAGGCCCTACTTTCGGAATTCTGGTTTTGATGATAGGTTCATTGGAAAGTCAGAATTGAGACCGTAAGACTTTAGTAGAAACTCTTGGTCATTTTGCTATGCATGCAATGCTGCCTATCTCATTTGCCACAGCAATAATTAACAGACTTGTACATTCTAGACGATGAATATTATTACTTGTTTCTAATCATTCCAGGGAGTCTTGCCGTCATCTCCACTATCTGGAAAAAGAAGTCTGAAAAGTTTAATCCCGTCATCCAGCTGACCGTCCTTACCCATGCATTGGGTGTAGCAATAACTCCTCAGTTGATCGCACCTTTAATCGGCAAACATCAGTTACCGGATATCATTAGTCCCACTGCAACACCTGTTCAAACGCATCGTCTTTCTTCGAAAACGACAACTTGCAATTCGTAACAAGTGATTCAACGGCAGCGAACTCTTCGAGTCGGCACCAAGGACCAAAACTAGTCCAGATCGCTTTCTCTCTTGTTGCATGCATTAACTTACTTACTGCAGTCGTTTGCTTCGTGATCTGCGCCTTTGACCGCTGGCAGACGAGAACCAAGAGCTACGAATACAAAGTGAATCGCATTGTCAGAAGTCATTCGCTCAATGAAGATGGACAGACGATCATGGACGAAGAATTCATAGAGGAACGGCCCAGGAAGAGAACGGCTAGCCTTGACCGATTGGTACTTCAGAAGAAGTTCAAAGACGAAAGAACGAGATATGGTAATCAGGCCAAACCACGCACGTGCAAGCTGTTTCTGAAAAGACAGAAGTTGCAGCAGAGTAAAGAATTTCGTACAAGAAATGGCGAAAACTTAGTTGAAGCTGCAAGCGTTAATTCACACGGCCATGCAGTTATAGGCCACTCCGTTCCGCCAGTAACCTGCAGTAGAAAAATCACACCTCTCGTCATAATCGTTATTCTCTTCTTCTGTGTTAGCGCTGGCACGGATGCCATGTTTGGAGGATTACTTTATACATTCCTCAACGGTTATTTACACTGGACGCCGCAAGACGGGATCCTATTAATTACGACCTACCAAGTGACTCTCCTTGTGATACATGCTGTTGTCGTTCTGCTTGTTAGATTCCTATCTCCCGTTGTTCTTCTTGTGGTGGATATCATATTTCTCGTGGTCTCTTCGGGTCTGATGCTGGTCACAATAAACGCCAGTCCCGTCTTCACTTGGATTGCCGTGATCCTGACGGGGTTCGCGACATCGAACATTCACCCAACCGCCTTAACTCATACCCAGGAATGTTTCCAAGTAGATGGCAAAGTGATCGGGATGGTTTACTGTGCAATGTTCCTTGGGCTCTCAGTGGTGTCTCCGATCGCTGGTTTGCTTCTTGATTCCTACGGTGTCATAAGTTTTCCAGTTGTCCTAGTGTCCATCACTGCCCTGGAGGTCGTCCTTTTTGCTCTCTGGTTGGTTGTTGCCAGAACCATCAGGGTCCAGCAGGCTGTACCTCCAGTGGAAGAAATCGTTACACAAAATGAGAGGACTCCCTTGATTGGTCGCTAACGCCATTCATGGGTCTTTTATCCACAATGCAGCTAGAAAAAATAGACATTTTCAAAGTCTTGTAAACTCATTATCCGATTATTCGTCTGTTATTCACGTGTCTCAATCTGCAGCTTATTTCAACGGACAATAATTGGTTTCCCTTTCTGAAGCAACTAATGTTGGTGAGGGGTCCAAACAGTGACGACACCCTGCCTCATAAACTCTAGATTGTTCATAGAAGTTGAGTGAGATGTGACCCATCGAGAAACGGAGTTACAAGAAGTACAACAATTTCAAACTTAAAAACGTTGCTTCTAACTGATATGTTCAAGAAAAATCTACCGAAAGGGTTTCCGCAATCCATCTGAATGGTACAGTTAGCATTACTTAATCGGATGGCATTTAGAAGAAGAGGAGGAGAAGAGCAGTCCCTTAAGCTCTGAAGCAGCCGTGCGCATGAAGTGTTAGCGATTTCATTTTCTTAGCCTCGGCATATGAGCGCGGGTAGCCAGTCGTACCCCCCACGACCTCTCCTCGGCAGTGTACGGTCAGTGTACGCATTCTAGCTGATTTGGCTGGTCGGTGCAGTTGGAGGGAAAATCTGTCACAAATTGGAAACTGCTGTGGATATGGTTTCGTCTGATATCTAGATACCATGCATCCATAGGCGCAGCTACTTGGTTTAATAAATTAAAAAATTTTCCTTGGGTTATGGCCCTGCACCTGGATTTTGCCTTCTCTTGAACGGTGAATCCTGGCCCAAGAGAAGAAATTTAAAAAGAAATCCCCAAAAGGTTATCCAATTTTTTTACAGAGAAATCTCCAAAAAAGGGCATCAATTTCTTTGGGCAGCAATCTCAAAACAAAGTAAAAGGTCATGAAATTTGTTGACAGAGATTTTTTCTCCCTAAAAAAGGTCATCAAAGTTTTTGGGCAGCAATGTCCAAAAAAGGTCATCAAATTTTTTTCAAAGATTTTTTGCCTCCTCTTGAAGTTAAGTCTGGCTATGCTCCTTCATGCATCGACTCGTAGGCTTTATTTTTCTAGTTCCCTATTGAGAGGCGTACACAACTGAATCGAAGCTGAATGCATCTCTAGCATAGTAGCATATTTTCTCTGATTTGATGTTCATCTTTAGATGCCGACGTTACTCGCCGCTTAGGTATTTTGGCGCCAAAGAAATGCAGAGTTTACGGGTAGGACATCTGCTTGGTGTTTTCTAAGGTTTTACTCTGTACGTGTGATTAATAAAAGACAGTGTAGACCGCGCTAAAGTTATTATCCAAACGTTGGACTAATTAAATATGTTCATTGCATATAAGCTTGATTGGTTATTGTCAATACCAGTGCTATCCAACCTTTTTGACACCGCGGGCCACCGAAAAAATTATTCTTGAAGCCAAGAACCACACCAGTAAAGTCAAAAGCAACGACAAAAAATTATTGAAAATTATTAGCTATAATAAAATTTATTATGTCAATAATTATGCAATAATCAGTGACTAGTTGCAGGAATGTATGGCATGCTCTATGATAGTCCAGCGCAGAAAAGTATTATTATATCAATAAACGTTCAAGCACGTTTTGGTGAGGTATTTGGCTATGAATTGTGCTTGCAATTTTTTTTGGGCCTTTGGTATTCTGCAAGCGGCTCACGGGCCTCCTGTTGGACAGAATACGTTTTGGTGAGGTATTTGGCTTTGAATTGTGCTTGCAATTTTTTTGGCCTTTGGTATTCTGCAAGCGGCTCACGGGCAGCATGCTTGTTGGACAGCAACGGTCCATTCTATTAGAATTTGGCTTGAATGGATGTTGAACTTTAGACATTGACGAGTTGAGACTTTTATATGCGTAGTGTAGCTATTTTAATTTTCGTAGAGATGACTTTGCATTTATGAATTTTGTGCATGAGGACTTTATTTTCGAATTTATATGTGTTTTGGGCTCCTATTTTTGTGTTTTATTGTTCCGATGGGGATCTACCTGTAGATCTGTAGACTTGTTGCTTGAGTTGGTCCATTCAAGTCTAAAGAGTCGGATGAAACTATAAACATTCTGTCTGCCGCAGGATCAAAACAAATGGACCGTTTTATACATGCGGTTCTCGAGTGTCATAGACACCTAGACTTTAGTATTTCCCTTTTGCATCGTAATTGCAAAAAATCAACGGATACAAAGTCGTTTATTCTTTTCAAGAAGTCTATGTTTTCGTTTGTGAAATGACAGATAAATTCAGAATGTGGAATCTGTCAGAACTGCTCAATGTGGAACGTAGCGAACCTTCAAAGCAGTGAGTTTTATACCTCACGGCCATAAATTGTAAAAGAAGTGACCAGGGTGAGAATTGTCGAGGGGGTTGGGGGGGGGGGTTCAACCCCCTAGTCTTTCTTAGGACCCCATAGTAAAGTCTTCATTGCACACCCCAACTCCACAAGAATCAAGGTCTAACCCCCAGTCTTTTTTTTCACAATTCTCATACTGGAAGTGACATTCGAGCACCGCATATATAAAATGGTCCAATTGTTTGATCCTGCGGAGGACAGAACGCGAAGGTAGGTTGCCTGATGGCAGTAGGCCCTGCATTTGATTCTACTTAGTTAAGGCTGGAAAGTCGTACACGTGCAAGTTGAATAGGGGTCATGGACTTCTATACTGTGTAGTTATATTTTTTATAGTTATCCATGGGTAGAATAACGGAAACGTCTTTATGATTTCCATTCACAAAATGAATTAAATGCAGACAATTAAAATTAAGAAAAAAAACAATGTAAAGATTATGCCTATTCCTTATTGATTTAATTTTAATTGTCTAAGTTTTAAATGGAAAGCCTGAGGAGTGACTGAACAGTATAACCCACTTCATCTAAACCAGTTTGCTTAGGTCCTTACGTATCAGGGGCTAAATATCGTAAGTACTGATTCCTGTCATAGTCGCTGCTTTCGTGACCTCCGACGCATCCGGCCTGTGATTGACCTTAAAAATGCCTCCATCATTGCTACCTCCATTGTTCACTCCAGGCTTGATTATTGCAATTCCCTTTTCCTCAACCGTGAATCCACCCAAATCAAGCGTCTCCAACTTATCAAACTAGCCAGAGCTGTCACTAGAACGCCCAAACATGATCATATCACTCCCATCCAAAAATCACTCCATTGGCTAAAATTTCAGAGCGAATTCACTTCAAAATCCTATCACTACCCTACAATTCCCTACAATATTCCCAGCCCGAGTACCTCCGTCATCTTTTCACCATCCAGGAAACCCGCTCTACCCGATCCTCCTCCTATCTCAGTCTTTCTCGACCCTCTTCCCCGTCAGTACTCGTCTCAAGTTCTCCAACCGAGCCATATCCAACACAGCACCACGCCTCTGGAATGACCTCCCTCTGAATTCCGCAGTCTCCGTTCCGCCATCACCATTGCAACCCGTCCTCTATCCTCCTCCTCTTGTTCCTCTATCTATCACCCCCGGGTATTCCACTCAAAATTGAACTCTCACCTTTTCAGGTACTCCTACCCTGACTCATTTGATCCTCCTCCTCCTTCAAATTATTCTCGCCCTAAACGACAACCGCCTTGACAACTGCTCTGCCTATTCTCTTGATCTGCCCCCCCTGGAAACCGGACTTGGACCTCTTTTGAACTACTCTTTGGAAACCCCTCTGATTTAATCTGGCCTTCTGGAAAACTGATTTGGACCTCTTTTCGATTACTCTCTGAAAACCCCCTCTGATTTGATTTGGCCTTGAAACTGGACTCGGACCTCTTTTGCATACTCTCTGATAGAAACACTCTCTGATTTGACGTATCGCGCTCGTGAATATTGTGGTGCCCTGCGCTTGGCCTTCGAGTGGCGCTTTAGAATTTTGGAGATTATGATTACGATTACGATGCACACATGTGAACCAAGTGACTTTGATCTTGTGTCGACCATATCACTGTCGACAAAAGACCTTAATGTATTATACAACATAATAAAAAATCCCACTTTCTTTCTCTGCCTTGAACCCACGCCGACCTCCCCGTCAGTAAAACCAAACAAGAGTTGTTGTCGTTTATCAGCATCAACATCACATCGTCATCAACAACGAGAACAGCTTAAACAACAACGGCATCATCAACATCATCGTTTTCATCATAACTATAATTATCGTCAACTGAACTTTAGTCGTATCGTAATGGTAGTCTCGAAATTTCTACTTTAACGAAACTCTCCAAGATACTGAAAGAAGAATTTCGTCGTCAGATACTTTTGTGGTCGGCAGACGATCAGTGCATCAAGTTCAAGGACAATGAAATATGTTCATGTTGCTAAGAAGCAGACTTAACGGCATCACAAAGTGCAATAACATAGGCTGATGAGGCGTAGCAGATAAAACCATGTGGACTAGGTTGCCCTAGATTGACAGGAATCGATTGGTTGCGGATGCGGAGAGCGAGGGCTTGGAGGCAGGCCCGCGTGGCTATGCAGGTCTAGAGGAGGCGTCTTGCAGCTGATTTAAACAGTTGTTGTCTTAATTCTGGAGATAAGTTTGAACTAGATTAAGTTAAAAATCGGCTCAGGCATAGTCAGCCGACATCTGAGCTCTGCAGAAAGCAAGAATATACGGTAGGATTAAGAAAAATAAAATTTACATCAAAAGGGCGTGTGTACTTAAAACTATCAGTTGTCCTTGATTCTGTACGACGTAGGTTGTCATCGTTATCGAATGTCTTTTTTGTACTGTCAATTTTAAGAATTTTTATAAGTAGGCAGCCTTTATTTGATTTGACAAGCTCGTCTAAATTGCATGAATACAGTGATTACGTACAATTTGGAAATAAACTGTAACAGAAGCAGATTATAAAGTCACACATGTACAACTAAACAAAATGAAAGATACCTCTATTAATAAAGCTGTTTTTAAATATTTTAAATATATTTTATCAATCAATCAATCAATCAACTAGACATTTATATAGCGCGCTCTTCAAGGCAACTATTCAGAGGCGCTCCCAGCCCAACCCCGACGAAAGAGAACAGTCTTAAGAGCAGAGAAGAAAGAGGTGGGCGAGTCTCGAGGGAAAGACCGTAGTCCAACAGGAAGGCCATTCCAGATAGTGGGACCGGCAACGGAGAATGCTCGCTGATGCATGGTTGCAGTGCGAGCGAAAGGAACATGTAAGTCACCGCGGGCGGTGGAACGGAGTGAACGGCGACCAAGAAGTGCGGACGCTGGAAAACAGAGCTCACGTAGATAGAAAGGAGCGCGGCCAAGCTGACACTGCCAGACAATAGAAGCAACCCGGTATACAACGCGTTGCGAAAAAGGAAGCCAGCGGAGGACGTCACGCATGTAGTCAGAAACGTGACCAAACTTAGGGATGCGCCCAACGAGGCGCGCAGCAGAGCGTAGAACGCGTTCAAGGCAATGCAGTCGAGTGTGAGGGAGACCAACATAGAGAGAACAGCAGTAATCAAGTCGACAGGTAATGAAAGCATGAACGAGAGTAGCTGCGTGCTTGGGAGAGAGAGAGCGGGAGACCACACGGAGCTGACGTAACTGGAAATAACAACCCCGGCTCAGCTGCGAAATATGCTGGGAGAGGGTGAGTTCAGAGTCCAAGGTGACACCAAGGTCACGGACAGAAGTGGAGAAGACGATATTAGGGAATTCAGTAGCAAGTCTAGCTAGATCAATCTTACCAAGTTGCCTGCGAGTACCCAGCCATATATATTGGGTCTTGGAGGGGTTCAGACGGAGGCGGTTAGAAGACATCCAGGCTACCAATAAGTCAGTGGAGAGGCACATAAGGCGGACTGCAGTGGCGGCATCAGAGGCAGAGCAATGAGTGTAAGCCTGTACATCGTCAGCATAAAGCTGGTTAGACAGAGAGCAGGAAGTAAGAAGATGGCAAAGATCCGAGGTGAAAATAATATATAAGAGGGGACCCAAAACGGAACCCTGAGGAAGGCCGATCCGGACTGGGACCCAAGGGGACCTAGTGGAGCCATAAATAACAGAAGATAAGCGGTTGTGTAAATAGGAGGCCAGCCATTCTAGGGGCTTTCCAGAAAGGCCAAAAGATGTGGATAGACGGAGGAGGAGGATGTCATGATCGACCGAGTCAAAGGCTGCTGTGACGTCAAAGAGTGCGAGCAGAGAGACTTGGGAGCGGTCAATGGCGCTATAAAAGTCAGAAAGAAGCCGGAGGAGGAGGGTTTCAGTGGATTGACCCTTACGGAAGCCATATTGGTGCACCGGAAGTAGGTTATTTCCATCAAGGTAAGCTAACAGTTGCTGAGCAATCAACTTCTCAATAATTTTAGAAATAAATGATACATTGGCTATTGGCCTAAAGTTAGCTGGATCTGACGAGTCGAGTCCAGCTCTCTTGAGGATCGGCGTGACAATCGATCTCTTCTGCGAGACCGGAAGGTCGGCGTCACGGAGCGAAGAATTGCACAGGAGGGTCAGGAAGGGAAGAAGCACGTCTATGTAATCCTGAAGCAGGAAGGGAGGAAGGGGGTCAAGCTCGCAGGATGTCGCAGTCGAGGCCAAGATGACGCCGCGGAGCTCTAGGCAGGAGATCTCATGCAGAACTGAGAGTCGGCAGTCGGTCGGAGGAAACTCATATATATATATATTTAAGAAGAGGCAGCATGAAAGGATGTCCTCTCATGCTGCGAAGTGAGTACTTGTCCTCACGAGGAGGTGGCAAAAGCTGATGAATGCAATAACCAAAAACTGCGATTTCTGGAAGAGCTTCCCGTCTACTTGAGCAATTAACTGCTGCGCAGTGTGAATCTTCTCACATAATAATTTGCCATCTGCGAGCCTTTTCAAGAGCTGAATTAATGCGCGGAAAATCATGTGAGGTAACAAATCCAGCATAGGCACTAACTAGGCAGGGAGTGCATAGGCCTAAATGAATCTTGAAATAACTATCGCTTGAAAAATGATGTCCAGCCTCGAGATAAATAGGCCCTGCTACCATAACTGGTTGAGAGGAAACCCCTGTTGGTTTATTAGACTAAAAATGTAGTTAACATGGTTTAAAAAAATATTGTTTACAATGTAGAGTGATTCCAAGCAGCTTGACACTATCCAGCTACCCAGGCAGACTGTGATCTAAAGAACGCTCGTTAACAGGCCGCCTGAAAATAATTATCTCCTTGGTTTTGAACACTACCGTGTATTTTGTCAATGACCTACATAACGTTACATTGTCAGCTATCTAGGGTAGTTTACATAGGCCCTAGTTCAGGCATGGCGAACCTTTTTTAGCTCGCGTGCCAGAAAATAGCTCTTAAAGAAAGCGGAAACTTTCGCGTGCCAGAAATTTATTGAACCAAGGAACACGGAATGAAGTACCCCAAAAGTGAGAGCTAATATGGAAAAGTCATCGTATTATTTTTGGACATGGATACTTAATAATGCCATTTGTTTACATTTACTATAACTTTATGTGACAATGAAGCACGAAAGAAACTGCTGGATGTAAGAAATAAAAAAATAAAAAGTATAAAAAAACGAAGGTTCAGAGTTCAGGTGGCGTGCCAAGCAAAATCTCTTGGCGTGCCAGGTTGGGCACGCGTGCCATAGGTTCGCCATGCCTGCCCTAGTTAAATGTCTTCGCGAACACCAATTAAGCGATAGATGCGATGTCAAGTGGCTGTCTAATTTTCAAGATTCCTTTCTGTCTAGCTCAACCTCGCTCTTCGTTTTATTCTTCTCTATTCTCGTGTTACTTCCGATTTCTAATACCCCCCACACCTCGTTTCGTAATAAGCAAGCGGGGTTAACCGATACAGGGCATTGACAAACTGATCGCCTCTCATTTCAACAGAGTCTCTGCGTAAATGGGTGAGTATACCTTACTCGCCACAACCCAAGGACGCATGCAAAATACGGCGCCATAAATGCCCTGTATGACCCGTTTTAGGAGACAGAGGTTTCAAGACATCGGGTTCAAACTTTTTAACTTCTTCTGAATTTTATTTTCATATTTGTAACGCTATGTGGACAGTGAGTTGGATGTGGAAAAGGGACGCCTTTCAGCGTGTTCTGCAGTTCGTGCGTATAGCCTAACAGTTGCGACAGATTAATACCAGTGATTGACCTCGGCACTGCTCGAGTGGAAGGACGACGTATTATAGTTTGACTGAGTTTCTTTCTAGGGTCCGCAAAGGTTCATCAGTCACTCTGGTTCAGAGTAAAGCAGGGAGGCGACCTGACCGACGTCTCTTTAAGCGTAGACTCGGATCCGACCTGGGTTGATGAACCAAAGTCCTCCGTGCCCACCTTCACGTGGTGCGGACTGTTAATACCTTTCCATGAGAAGGGGAACGAACGGGCACGGCAGGCAAAACCAGGGGAAGGCAATGGCAAACCACCCCTGTTAACATGCCAAGAAAATCGTCATGAGACACAGCAAACCAAAAGCACCGTTAGTCGCAGATGGTGGGACTCCCAGGCCGGAGTGCGACTCAAAAGCTACTGGGAAAGAGCAAGACGGTGAGTCAATGACC
Source organism: Allolobophora icterica (assembly GCA_963556255.1). Lineage (NCBI taxonomy): Eukaryota > Metazoa > Annelida > Clitellata > Crassiclitellata > Lumbricidae > Allolobophora > Allolobophora icterica. Next base: position 10,587,587 of record OY744616.1, read on the forward strand.
CTTCGGTCTAATTAAGCTTGGATTCTTTGGTCATGTTATGCGATCTGATGGGCTAGAAAAGGAAATGATGTTGGCTTGTGGTGAGGGGAAAAAAAGACGGGGTCGACCAAGGAAGAAATGGATGGATGAGATTCACGATGTAACTGGCATGAATCTGGAAGTACTAAGGGACCTGACTTCGAATAGGAAGCAATGGAGAATGTGTGTCATGGCGATCGCTAGAGCTCCAGGAGTTGACAGCACAAGGTGACAAGGTGAGTTTCTTCACATTCAGAATCGTATGGCCATGCAGAACGAGGTCTTTTGGAGATGGTTGAAAACGGCAGCAGTCCAACTGGTTTCGATAAACAACGTAAGTAGTCCATACTTATTTGCCTGTTGTAACTAGGCCTAATACATATTCTGCAATTCATAAACTTATAGACCTGTAGTTAATATACAGCGTCAATCCTACCAGACATAATTATTACAAATAGCCTAATGCTGCTTTCAATAGAACGCAAAACATATTTCAACATTAAAATTTAGGTTATACATTTTCTAATCATCCATCCTACCATGCATTATTAATTAATTTTATGGTGCTCTGTTTTACCATGCATTTCTGATTCCGATATGATAAGCCCATTAACAATTGTTTATTTATTTCTCCAAAAGCACACACATGCAAATAGAGGTATAACAATGATTATACAATGTATAAGCATCCTAATAAACATGCAGGAACTTTTCGGCTACAAAAGAGTAAGCTATAATAAAAAAGGCTAAGTGGTGCATATAATGACTGTATTATTATGACAATCAAATGACTTGTGTGAAATCAATAGACCTTTCTAAATCTCGATGGGCGAATAATCTGTCGACGGCGCACCAAACCCAAAAATACCAGAACAGTTAAAGCAAATGAACAGCAGTCTGCTAGATAAAGCGAAGGCAACGACATCTGAAAAGCTGCACATTAATTAACGAGCTGCATATTATGTATACATCTAGACGTTTAATATTACGCCCCCTTTATGTGGAACACATAATATCATTCCTTGCGCTAACCGGTGTGATCTAGAAAGTCACCTGGAGCAGAGAGTTCGACGATGAGTAAGCAGTGGTTAGGTAAGTGGAAATGTCACCACTGGCTGGTGTCTCCAGATATGTAGAGCCTCGCCGACGGTGTACCATCATAATTGCTGTTTTTAATTGTTGTTCAAACAGGGGATGCAAGTGGCGATGTTTACCACAACCTTTCCGGACATGGCAATTTTGATATCGGTGACAAATGGTCAGATGGCGACCACGATGACCTGGATGGGTCTTTCCAGCATCGTTGGAACACTCTGCATGGGTCATCTGTTCGACCGCTTCGATGGTCTGCTTCTCTTGTCCTGCGCCCTCCTGCTTCAAGGTCTGGCCGTAGGATTGGCCCCCTGGTGTCGTATTCTAATTGTCTTCCAGATCCTCGCCGGGATTTCCGCCTTCTTCAGTGCGGGAATCTTGACAGGTGAGTTTTCCGTAGTCACGTGTACGACTGTACTTTTTATATATCCGTCTTACCATCCATCCATCCATCCATCCATCCATCCATCCATCCATCCATCCATCCATCCATCCATCCATCCATCCATCTCGCAGTCCATCCGTTTGTCCATCCATCAATTCTACCGTCCGTTCGTCCTTCCATCCATGCATCAATCCATCCGTCTGTCGATCCGTTCGTCCATCTTTCCGTCGTTCCATCTATTCATCCATCCATACTTAGATTCCAGCAACAATCCATTCATCGGCCCGCCCACGTGACTGCCCGTTCGCTCGTTCGCCCACCCGCCCTTCCTTCAGTCTGTCCATACAGCCAACCATCCGTCTATCCGTCCATCCGTCCATCCGTCCGTCCGTCCGTCCATCCATCCAACAGGTGCATTGCCTGTTGTGTACTATTTATTTCCATCCATTTTAAATGTAGTATTGCCTAAGAAAGGCTGATTCCAACAAAAAATATTACCTCATAAGTTTAATTCACGAATTTACCCTAAAGCAAAATTGTAAACAGCAGGATTATTCCGCTATAATCGATTGCTAAATTATCATCCGAAAAAAGTCTGCATTTTGGTTGAATTGTATGACTATTGTTTTGATAATTATTATCAACGTTAAAGGCTCTGCTGTCGTAAAATAAAAATAAAAGTATTCTAAGAGTTCTAGGAATGAAGCCCCCAGCTATTTTCATTAACCAAAAAGAGAATTAAAGCAACGACACTTTCGGTATCCTAGTTTTGATGACAGGTTCATTTATAGACTCAGAATGAAGACGGCAACACTTTAATAAAAACTCTTGAAAAGTCAAATAATGTGGGTATACGAATTATCGTTTCGCATTTGACCTGCAGTCCTGCATGCTCATTTCGCTATGTAATTCTGCCTACCAGTGGCGGCGATCTTGTTTGAGAGGTGGGGGTACATTTTGGAACTGACCTGGTCAAAAAAATTTGATGACTTTTTTTGGTGTTTCTTCAAAATTTGGGGGTCCGATGTATGGCGTTTCCCCCCCCCACTCTTAAAGGTGGGGCGTCTTGTCCCCTCGCCCCCCCGGGATCGCCGCCCATGCTGCCTACCCCATTTGCACGAGCACTAATAAACCGACCGTTACAGTGTAGAAGATGAATATTGTTACTCGTTTCTAATAATTTCAGGAGGTGTCGCCATCATCTCCATCATCTGGAAAAAGAAGTCGGAGATGCTCAATCCCATCATCCAGCTGACCATTCTTACCTTTACAGTTGGTACAGTAATGGCTCCTCAGTTGATCGCACCTTTTATCGGCAAACATCATGTACCGGACATCATTAGTCCCACTGCCACTCCTAACGGTTCAAACGTATCGTCTTTCTTCGGAAATGCCGCCTCGGACTCCGTAAGAAGTGACTCAACTACAGCGAACTCTTTGGGTCAGTACGAAGGACCAGAACCAGTCCAGATCGCATTCTCTCTTGTTGCATGCATTAACTTACTTACTGCAGTCGTTTGTTTCGTGATCTGCGCCTTTGACCGCTGGCAGATGCAAACCGAGAGCTACGAATACAGAGTGAATGGCAGAAGCAGAAGTTATTCGATCAACGAAGATGGACGGACGATCGTGGACAACGAATTCATAGAGGATCGACCCAGGGAGCGAACGGGTAGCCTTGACCGATTGGTACTTCAGAAGAAGTTCAAAGACGAAAGAGCGAGACGTGGTGATGAGGCCAAGACAGGCATATTCAAGGTGTTGCTGAAAAGAAAGGAGTTGCAGCAGAGGAAAGAATTTCGTTCAAGAAACGACGAAAACTCTCTTCAAACCGCAATTGTAAATTCACACGGCCATGGCATTATAGGCCACTCCGTTTCGCCTGTGACCTGCAGTAGAAAAATCACTCCTCTCGTTATAATCGTTTTACTCTTCTTTTGTGTTGGCGGTGGCACGGACGCCATGTTTGGAGGACTACTTTATACATTCCTCAACGGTTATTTACACTGGACGCCGCAAGACGGGATCCTATTGGTTACGATCCTCCAAGTGACTCGTCTTGTGATACACGCTGTTGTCGTTCTGCTTGCCAGATTCCTATCTCCCGTTGTTCTTCTTGTGATAGATATCATATTTCTCGTGGTTGCTTCGGGTCTGATGTTGCTCACAATAAACGCCAGTCCCGTGTTCACTTGGATTGCCGTGATCCTGACGGGGTTCGCGACATCGAACATTAACCCAACCGCCTTAACTCATGCCAAGGAATGTTTCCAAGTAGATGGCAAAGTGATCGGGATGGTTTACTGTGCGATGTTCATTGGGGTGTCAGTGGTGTCTCCAATCGTTGGGTTGCTTCTTGATTCCTACGGTGTCATCAGTTTTCCCGTTGTCCTAGTGTCCATCACTGTCCTGGAAGTCGTCCTCTTTGCTCTCTGGTTGGTTGTTGCTAGGGCCATCAGGGTCCAGCAGGCTGTACCTCCAGTGGAAGAAATCGTTACACAAAATGAGAGGACTCCCTTGATTGGTCGCTAACGCCATTCATGGGTCCAATATCGACAACGCCGCTAGAAAAAAAGACACTTTCGAAGTCTTGTAGACTCATAATCCGATTATTCATCTGTTATTCACGTGTCTCAATCTGCAGCTTATTTCAACGGACAATAATTGGTTTCCCTTTCTGAAGCAACTAATGTTGGTGAGGGGTCCAAACAGTGACGACACCCTGCCTCATAAACTCCAGATTGTTCACAGAAGTTGAGTGAGATGTGACCCATCGAGAAATGAAGTTACAAGAAGTATAACAATTTCAAACTTAAAAAGCGCTGCCTCTAACTGCTATGTTCGAGAAATATCAACCGAAAGGGTTGCTGCAATCCATTTCAGTGATCCAGTTAGCAAAATGCTATTTAATCGGATGGCATTTAGAAGACGGGGAAGAGAAGAGCAGTCCCTTAAGCCCTGAAGCAGCCGTGTTAGCGATTTCATTTTCTTAGCCTCGGCATATGAGGGCGGGTAGCCAGTCGTTTCCCTCGCCCTCTCATCGGCAGTGCACGGTCATTGTACTCATTCTAGCTGATTTTTCTAGTCGGTGCAGTTCGAGGTGAAATCTGCAAACAAATTGGAAACTGCTGTGAATATAGTTTCGTCTGATATCCAGATATCATGCATCGACTCGTAAGCTTTGTTTTTCCAGTTCGCTATTCAGAGACGTACACAACTGAATCGAAGCTGAATGCATCTCGAGCAGAGTAGCATATTTTCTCTGATTTGATATTCATGCTTAGATGTCGACGTTACTCACCGCTTAGGTTTTTTGGCGCCAAAGAAATGCAGTGTTACGAGTAGGACATCTGCTTGGTGTTTTCTATGGTTTTACTCTGTACGTGTGATTAATGAAAGACAGTGTAGACCGCGCTAAAGTTATGATCTAAACGTTGGAGTAATTAAATATGTTCATTGCATGTAAGCTTTATTGGTTATTGTCAATACCAGTGCTATCCAACCTTTTTGACACCGCGGGCCACCGAAAAATTATTCTCACGGGCCGCCTGTTGGACAGCACTAGTCCATTCTATTAGAATTTGGCTTGAATGGATGTTGAACTTTAGATATTGACGAGTTAAGCATTTTATATGCGTAGCGTAGCTGTTTTTATTTTCGTAGAGATGACTTTGTATTTATGAACTTGGTGCATGAGGGCTTTATTTTCGAATTTTATATGTGTTTTGGGCTCCTACTTTGTTGGATTTTATTGTTGCGATGGGGATCTACCTGTAGATCTGTAGACTTGTTGCTTGAGTTGGTCCATTCAAGTCTAAAGAGTCGGATGAAACCTAGACTTGTAGACTCATAATCCGATTATTCATCTGTTATTCACGTGTCTCAATCTGCAGCTTATTTCCACGAACAATAATTGATTTCCCTTTCTGAAGCAACTAATGTTGATGAGGGGTCCAAACAGTGACGACACCCTGCCTCATAAACTCTAGATTGTTCACAGAAGTTGAGTGAGATGTGACCCATCGAGAAATTTAGTATAACATTTTCAAACTTAAAGAGCGCTGCTTCTAACTGTTATGCCATTGCTTTATCAATTGCTTAAACATTTTCTGAAAAAGTGTTCAAAGTTACCTATTCGCTCCGCCCCCGTCCGCATAACCGTGAGGTCCTCAGGGCTGATACACTGTCTAGAAAACATTTTCTCATTAGAATGCTCTACTTAGGAATTTGAACATTAATTGGATTTAAATTAAATTTTTCTTTTCCTTTTATTTAGGTTGCTTGTGCCTGTGCCTCATATGTTCAGTTTCTTACACTTGTATACTAACGCGTTTGTTAGCCGCAGTGCGTTTGCAGGCGGAGCACTAAAGTCCATACTTACATACTTACTTACTTATGTTCGAGAAATATCTACCGAAAGGGTTGCTGCAATCCATTTCAGTGGTACAGTTAGCAAATGCTATTTAATCGGATGGCATTTAGAAGAAGAGGAAGAGAAGAGCAGTCCCTTAAGCCCTGAAGCAGCCGTGCGCATGAAGTGTTCGCGACTTCATTTTCTTAGCCTCGGCATATGAGGGTTGGTGGCCAGTCGTATCCCTCGCCTTCTTATCTTCTCATCGGCAGTGTACGGTCAGTGTACTCATTATAGCTGATTTGGCTAGTCGGTGCAGTTGGAAGTGAAATCTGGGAACAACTTGGAAACTGCTGTGGGTATGGTTTCGTCTGATATCTAGATATCATGCATCGACTCGTAGGCTTTGTTTTTCGAGTTCCCTATTGAGAGACGTACACAACTGAATCGAAGCTGAATGCATCTCTAGCATAGTTGCATAGTAGCTTATTTTCTCTGATTTGATATTCATGGTTAGATGTCGACGTTACTCGCCGCTTAGGTTTTTTGGCGCCAAAGAAATGCAGAGTTTACGAGTAGGACATTCTGCTTGGTGTTTTCTAAGGTTTTACTCTGTACGTATGATTAATAAAAGACAGCGTAGACCGCGCTTAGGTTATAATCTAAACGTTGGACTAATTAAATATGTTCATTGCATGTAAGCTTCATTGGTTATTGTCAATACCAGTGCTATCCAACCTTTTTGACACCGCGGGCCACCGAAAAATTAGTCTTGAGGCCCAGGACCGCACCAGTAAATTTAGAAGAAGCGACAAAAATTTATTGAAAATTATTAGCTGTAATAACATTTATTACGTCAATAATTATGCAAAAAAACAGTGACTAATTGCAGGTATGTATGGCATGCTCTATGATAGTTCAGCGCAAAAAGGTATTATTATATCAGTAAACGTTCAAGCACGTTTTGGTGAGGTACTTGGCTTTGAATTGTGCTTGCAATTTTTTTATTTGCAGTTGGTATTCTGCAAGCGGCTCACGGGCCGCCTGTTGGACAGCACCGGTCCATTCTATTAGAATTTGACTTGAATGGATGTTGAACTTTAGATATTGACGAGTTAAGCATTTTATATGTGTAGTGTAGCTGTTTTTATTTTCGTAGAGGTGACTTTGTATTTATGAATTTTGTGCATGAGGGCTTTATTTTCGAATTTATATGTGTTTTGGGCTCCTACTTTGTTGGATTTTATTGTTGCGATGGGGATCTACCTGTAGATCTGTAGACTTGTTGCTTGAGTTGGTCCATTCAAGTCTAAAGAGTCGGATGAAACCTAGACTTTAGTATTTTCCTTTTGCATCGTAATTGCAAAAAAATCAAGGGATGTAAAGTCGTTTATTCTTTTCAAGAAGTCCATGTTTTCGTTTGTGAAATGACAGATGAATCCAGAATGTGGAATCTGTCAGAACTGCTCAATGTGGAACGTAACGAACCTTCAAAGCAGTGGGTTTTATGCGGAGGACAGAACGGGAAGGTAGGTTGCCTGATAGCAAAGGCCCTGCATTTGATTCTACATAGTTAAGACAAGAAAGTCGTACACGTGCAAGCTGAATATTGGTCATTGACTTCTATACTGTGTAATTATATTTTTTTATAGTTATGCATCGGTAGAATAACGGAAACGTCTTTATGATTTCCCGTCACAAAATGAATTAAATGCAGACAATTAAAATTAAGAAAAAAAGTGAAGATTATGCCTATTCCTTGTTGACCCTGGGGGCTCAAATAGATTGATTTAATTTTAATTGTCTAAATTTTAAATGGAAAGCCTGAGGAGTGACTGAACAGTATAACCCACTTCATCTACACCAGTTTACTTAAGTCCTTACGCATCAGAGGCTAAATATCGTACGTGCTGATTCCTGTTAGTCGCTGCTCTCGTGACCTCCGACGCATCCGGCCTGTGATTGACCTTAAACTGCCTCCATCATTGCTACCTCCATTGTTCACTCCAGGCTTGATTATTGCAATTCCCTCTTCCTCAACCGTGAATCCACCCAAATCAAGCGTCTCCAACTTATCAAACTAGCCAGTGCTGTCGCTAGAACGCCCCAACATGATCATATCACTCCCATCCAAAAATCACTCCATTGGCTAAAATTTCAGAGCGAATTCACTTCAAAATCCTCTCACTAACCTACAACTCCTACAATATTCCCAGCCCGAGTACCTCCGTCATCTTTTCACCATCCAGGAAACCCGCTCTACTCGATCCTCCTATCTCAGTCTTTCTCGACCCTCTTCCTCGTCAGTACTCGTCTCAAGTTCTCCAACCGAGCCATATCCAACACAGCACTACGCCTCTGGAATGACCTCCCTCTGAATTCCGCAGTCTCCGTTCCGCCATCACCATTGCAACCCGTCCTCTATCCTCCTCCTCTTGTTCCTCTATCTATCACCCCCGGATATTCCACTCAAAATTGAACTCTCACCTTTTCAAGTACTCCTACCCTGATTCATTTGATCCTCCTCCTCCTTCAAATTATTCTCGCCCTAAACGACAACCGCCTTGACAACTGTTCTGCCTATTCTCTTGATCTGGCCCCCTGGAAACCGTACTTGGACCTCTTTTGAACTACTCTTTGGAAACCCCCTCTGATTTAATCTGACCTTCTGGAAAACTGATTTGGACCTCTTTTCGATTACTCTCTGAAAACTCCCTCTGACTTGATTTGGCCTTGAAACAGGGACTCGGACCTCTTTTGCATTACCCTCTGGAAACACTCTCTGATTTGACGTATCGCGCTCGTGAATTGGGTGGTGCCCTGCGCTTGGCCTTCGAGTGGCGCTTTAGAATTTAGGAGATTATGATTACGATTACGATGCACACATGTGAACCAAATGACCTTGATCTTGTGTCGACCATATCAAAGCGATAACGATAATATATGCGTGTGTATTCGTGTATGAGACTGTTGAGAAATGACATTACAGACATAAATGTATTATGCAACACAATAAAAAAAATCCCATTTTCTTTCTCTGCCTTGAACCCACGCCGACCTTCCCGTTGTTGCCTCTATAAGCATTAACATCACATCGTCATCAACAACGAGAACAGCTTAAACAACAACGGCATCATCAACATCATCGTTTTCATCATAACTATAATTATCATCAACTGAACTTTAGTCGTATCGTAATGGTAGTCTCGAAATTTCTACTTTAACGAAACTCTCCAAGATACTGAAAGAAGAATCTCGTCGTCAGATACTTTTATGGTCGGCAGACGATCAGTGCATCAAGTTCAAGGTCTATGAAATATGTTTATGTTGCTAAGAATCAGATTTAACGGCATCACTTAAACATAGGCTGATGCGGCGTAGCAGATAAAACCACTTGGACTATATAGGTTGCTCTAGATTGACAGGAATCGATTGGCTGCGGATGCGGAGAGTGAGGGGTTGGAGGCAGGCCCACGTGGCTATGCGGGTCTAGAGGAGGCGTTTTGCAGCTGATTTAAACAGTTTTTGTCTTAATTCGGGAGATAATTTTGAACTAGATTTAGTTCAAAATCTTCTCAGACATCGTCAGCCGACATCTGAACTCTGCTGGAAGCAAGAATATACGGTAGGATTAAGAAAAGTAAATTTGACATCAAAAGGGCGTATGTACTTAAAACTATCAGTTGTTCTTGATTCTGTAGGGCCTACGACATAGGTTGTCATCGTTTTCAAGTGTATTTTTGTACTGTCAATTTTAAAGAACTTTTCAAATTGCGAAATTTCTTGGCTACTTTCTTTGGGTATTCTGTATACTGTGATAGTCTGGGACATGGTATTGTAAGTAGTAAGTAAGTAAGTAGCCTTTATTTGATTTGATAAGCGCGCCTAAATTGCATGAATACAGTGATTACGTACAATTTGGAAATAAACTGTAACAGAAGCATATAATAAAGTAACGCATGTACAACTAAACAAAATGAAAGATACATCGATTCATAAAGCTGTTTTAAAATATTTAAAATATATTTTATATTTAACAAGAGGCAGCATAAGAGGATGTCCTCTAATGCTGCGAAGTGAGTACTTGTCCTCACGAGGAGGTGCAAAAAGCTGAAGAATGCAATAACCAAAAAACTGCGATTTCTGGAAGAGCTTCCTGTCTACTTAAGCAATTAGCCGCTCCGCAGTGTGAATCTTCTCACATAATAATTTGCCATCTGCGATCCTTTTCAAGAGCTGAATTAATGCGCGCAAAATCATGTGAGGTGAAAAATCCAGCATAGGCACTAGGCAGGTAGTGCACAGACCTACATGAATCTTGAAATTACTATCGCTTGAAAAATGATGACCAGCCTCGAGATAAGTAAGCCCTGCTGCCCTAACTGGTTGAGAGGAAAGCCATGTTGGTTTATTAGACTAAGAATGTAGTTAACATGATTTAAAAAATAATGTTTGCAATGTAGAGTGACTCCAAGCAGCTTGACAGTATCCAGCTACCCAGTGCCGGGTAAGGGCAGACAGTGGTCTAAAGGACGCTCGATAACAGGTCGCCTGAGAATAATTATCTACTTGGTTTTGAACACTACAGTGTACTTTGTCAATGACCTACATAACGTTACATTGTCAGCTGTCTAGGGTACTTTACACAGTTAGATGTCTTCGCAGACACCAATTAAGCGACAGATGCGATGTCCTGTGGTAGTCCAAATTTCAAGATTCTGTTCTGTCTAGCTCAACCTCGCTCTTCGTTTTATTCTTCTCCATTCTCGTGTTACCTCCGATTTTTGGTACCCCCACCTCGTTTCGTAATAAGCACGCGGAGTTAACCGATAATCTACTCTCATTTTAACAGATTCTCTGCGTTATATGGGTGGATAACAATCCAAGGGCGCATGCCAAATAAGGCGCCATACATGCCTTGTATGACCTGCTTTAGGAGACAGAAGTTTCAAGACATCGGGTTCAAACGTTTTAACTTCTTCTGAATTTTATTTTCATATTTTAACGCCTGCGTTAGTCGCTCTATGTGGAAAGTGAGTTGGTTGTGGAAAGGGGACGCCTTTCCGCGTGTGCTGCAGTTCGTGCGTATAGCCTAACAGTTGCGACAGATTAATATCAGTGGTTGAGTGTCGGTCTGATCGAGTGGAATCTTGCGTTATATTGTTTGATTGAGTTTCCTCGCTTTCAGAATCGCATAGCCATGCGGAACGAGGGCTTTTGGAGATGGTTGAAAACGGTAGCAGTTCTGCTGGCGATGATGAACGCCGTGAGTAATCCACTCTTTCATGCCTATTGTAATAAAGACTACTGAAAAATTAAACTTCAAAACATGTAGGCCTAGTTTGTATATATTGACTACTTTGTCCATCATACCAGACATATTCCAAATAGCCTAATCGTAATCGTAATATAATGTACATCGTCCATCCTACCAGACATAGGCCTATTACAAATAGCCTAATGCTGATTTCAATAGAACCCAAATCATATTTCAACATGCGCAATAAATTGATATTTAGGCAATACATTTTCTAATCATCCATGCTACCATACATATTCTAATAAAGAAATGTATGCTCTATTTTACCATGCATTTCTGATCCCTATAAGATAGCCCATAACCAATTGTTTATTTATTTCTCTAATAGCACTTAATATGCAAATAGAGGTAGAACAATTTCTATGCAATGTATAAGCATCCTAATAAACATGCAGGAACTTTTCAGCTACAAAAGAGGTAGCTATAATAAAAAAAAGGTTAAGTTGTGCATATTATGACTTTATTATTATGACAATCAAATGACTTGTGTGAAATCGATAGACCTTTCTAAAATTCAATGAACGAATAATCTTTCGATGGGCAACAAACCCAAAAATGCTAGAACAGTTAATTGAAGCAAATGAACAGCAGCCTGCTAGATAAAGCGAAGGCAATGACATCTGAAAAGCTGCACATTAATTAACGAACTGCATATTATGTATTATCTAAACGTTTGATATTACGCCCCCTTTATGTGGAACACATAAAATCATTCCTTGCGCTAACCGGTGTGATCTAAAAAGTCTCTAAGAGTAGAGAGTTTACGAAAAGTAAACACTGGGTAGGTAAGTGGAAATGTCATCACTGGCTAGCGTTTCCAAATATGTGGAGCCTCGCCGACGGTGTCCCATCATAATCGCTGTTTTTAATTGTTGTCCAAACAGGGGATGAAAGTGGGAATATTTTCCACAACCTTTCCCGACATGGCGCTTTTTATGTCGGTGACAAATGGTCAGATGGCGACCACGATGACCTGGATGGGTCTTTCCAGCATCGTTGGAACACTCTGCATGGGTCCTCTGTTCGACCGCTTCGATGGTCTGCTTCTCTTGTCCTGCGTCATCCTGCTACAGGGCCTGGCCATAGGATTAGCCCCCTGGTGGCGTATTCTCATTGTCTTTGATGTCATGGCCGCTATTTCTTCAATCTTCAGTGCAGGAACCAATGCAGGTGAGCTCTCCGTTTTCACAGGTACTTTTAATGTACTCGTCTGTCCATCCAGCCATCCATCCATCCATCCATCCATCCATCCATCCATCCATCTCGCCGTCCATCCGTCTGTCCATCCGTTCGTCCATTGTGTACTATTTATTTCCATCCATTTTAAATGTAGTATTGCCTAAGAAAAGGCTGATTCTAACAAAAATATTGCCTCATAAGTTTAATTCACGCATTTACCCTAAAGCAAAATTACAAATAGCAGGATTATTCCGCTATAATCGATTGCAATGTTATCATCCAGCAAAAGTCTGCATTTTGGCTGAATTGTATGACTATTGTTTTGATAATTATCAACGCTAAACGCTCTGTTATCGTAAAATAAAATTAATTAATTCGAAGAGTTCTAAGAATGAACCCTCCAGCTCTTTTCATTAACCAAAAAGAGAATTAAAGCAACGACACTGACGGTATCCTAGTTTTGATGACAGATTCATCGGAGACTCAGAATTAAGAAGGTAAAACTTTAATAAAAACTCTTGAAAAGTCAAATAATGTGGGTATACGAGTTGTCGTTTTGCATTTCAATTGCAGTCCTGCATGCTCATTTCGCTATGTAATTCTGCCTACCCCATTTGCACAAGCACTAATTAACCGACCTGTACAGTGTAGAAGATGAATATTGTTACTCGTTTCTAATTATTTCAGGGGGTGTGGCTGTCATCTCCATTATCTGGAAAAAGAAGTCGGAGATGCTTAATCCCATCATCCAGCTGACCGCCTTTAGCTTTGCTTTTGGAACAGCAATTACTCCTCAGCTGATCGCACCTTTTATCGGCACACATCAGTTACCGGATATCATTAGTCCCACTGCCACTCCTAACGGTTCAAACGCATCGTCTTTCTTCGGAAACGCCAACTTGGACTTCGTAGCAAGTAACTCAACTACAGCGAACTCTTCGTGCCGGTACGAAGGACCAGAACCAGTCCAGATCGCTTTCTCTCTTGTTGCATGCATTAACGTACTGACTGCAGTCGTTTGCTTCGTGATCTGTGCCTTTGACCGCTGGCAGATGCAAACCGAGAGCTATGAATACAGAGTGAATGTCAGAAGCAGAAGCTATTCGCTCAACGAAGATGGACGTACGATAGTGGACGAAGAATTCATAGAGGAACGGCCCAGGGAGCGAACGGCTAGCCTTGACCGATTGGTACTTCAGAAGAAGTTCAAAGACGAAAGAGCGAGACGTGGTGATCAGGCCAAGCCAGGCATGTTGAAGTTGTTACTGAATAGACAGGAATTGCAGCAGAGGAAAGACTTTTGTTCTAGAAACGACGAAAACTCTCTTGAAACCGCAACTGTAAATCCACACGGCCATGGCATTATGATTATAGGCCACTCGGTTCCGCCTGTGACCTGCAGTTGGAAAATCACTCCTCTTGTTATAATCGTTTTTCTCTTCTTCTGTGTTTGCGGTGGCACGGACGCCATGTTTGGAGGACTACTTTATACATTTCTCAACGGTTATTTACACTGGACGCCGCAAGACGGGATCCTATTGGTTACGATATACCAAGTGACTAACATTGTGATACATGCTGTTGTCGTTCTTCTTGCCAGATTCCTATCTCCCGTTGTTCTATTTGTGATGGATATCATATTTCTTGTGGTTTCTTCGGGTCTGATGCTGGCAACAGTAAACGCCAATCCCGTCTTCACTTGGATTGCCGTGATCCTGACGGGCTTCGCGACATCGAACATTCACCCAACCGCCATAACTCATGCCAAAGATTGTTTCCAAGTAGATGGCAAAGTGATGGGGATAGTTTTCAGTGCAGTGTTCATTGGAATGTCAGTGGTGTCTCCAATCGTTGGGTTGCTTCTTGATTCCTACGGTGTCATCAGTTTTCCCGTTGTCCTAATGTCCATCACTGTCCTGGAGGTCGTCCTCTTTGCTCTCTGGTTAGTTGTTGCCAGGACCATCAGGGGCCATCAGGCTGTACCTCCAGTGGAAGAAATCGTTATACAAAATGAGAGGACTCCCTTGATTGGTCGCTAACGCCATTCATGGGTCCAATATCGACAACGCCGCTAGAAAAAAGACACTTTCGAAGTCTTGTAGACTCATAATCCGATTATTCTTCTGTTATTCACGTGTCTCAATCTGCAGCTTATTTCCACGAACAATAATTGATTTCCCTTTCTGAAGCAACTAATGTTGATGAGGGGTCCAAACAGTGACGACACCCTGCCTCATAAACTCTAGATTGTTCACAGAAGTTGAGTGAGATGTGACCCATCGAGAAATGAAGTTACAAGAAGTGTAACATTTTCAAACTTAAAAAGCGCTGCTTCTAACTGCTATGCCATTGCTTTGTCAATTGCTTAAACATTTTCTGAAAAAGTGTTCAAAGTTACCTATTCGCTCCGCCCCCGTCCGCATAACCGTGAGGTCCTCAGAGCTGATACACTGTCTTGAAAACATTTTATCATTAGAATGCTCTACTTAGGAATTTGAACATTAATTGGATTTAAATAAATTTTTTCTTTTCCTTTTATTTAGGTTGCTTGTGCCTGTGCTTGATATGTTCAGTTTCTTACACTTGTATTAACACGTTTGTTAGCCGCAGTGCGTTTGCATGCTTACTTACTTACTTACTTACTTATGTTCGAGAAATATCTACCGAAAGGGTTGCTGCAATCCATTTCAGTGGTACAGTTAGTAAATGCTATTTAATCGGATGGCATTTAGAAGAAGAGGAAGAGAAGAGCAGTCCCTTAAGCCCTGAAGCAGCCGTGAGCATGAAGTGTTAACGACTTCATTTTCTAAGCCTCGGCATATGAGGGCGGGTGGCAATCGTATCCCTCGCCCTCTCATCGGCAGTGTACGGTCAGTGTACTCATTATAGCTGATTTGGCTAGTCGGTGCAGTTGGAGGTGAAATCTGGAAACAGATTGGAAACTGCTGTGGATATGGTTTCGTCTGATATTTAGATACCGGTACTAGAGTATTTACACATCATATCATGGCGTCATGTTGTGACGGCAGTGTATATAGGCCTATATGTATCGTTGCTTAAAATGCTCTGATCGCCGTCGTCAAGACGGCAGTACTGACGTCACAAACGGTTTCTGTTTCACAATAGAACAGAAACCGTTTGTGACGTAGCGTTTGCCGACAGACACACGCTCTATGGATATTACATGAATAGATCATGCATCGACTCGTAAGCTTTGTCTTTCGAGTTCCCTATTGAGAGACGTACACAACTGAATCGAAGCTGAATGCACCTCTAGCATAGTAACATATTTTCTCTGATTTGATATTCATGTTCAGATGTTGACGTTACTTAGGTTTTTTGGCGCTAAAGAAATGCAGAGTTTACGAGTAGGACATCTACTTGGTGTTTTCTAAGGTTTTACTCTGTACGTATGATTAATAAAAGACAGTGTAGACCGCGCTAAAGTTATAATCTAAACGTTGGACTAATATTATTAAATATGTTCATTGCATATAAGCTTTATTGGTTATTGTCAATACCAGTGCTATCCAACCTTTTTGACACCGCGGGCCACTGAAAAAATTATTCTTGAAGCCAAGGACCGCACCAGTAAACTCAAAAGCAACGACAAAAATTTACTGAAAATTATTAGCTCTAATAAAATTTATTACGTCAATAATTATGCAAAATCAGTGACTAATTGCAGGTATGTATGGCATGCTCTATGATAGTTCAGCGCAAAAGTATAATTATTTCAATAAACGTTCAAGCATGTTTGAATTGTGCTTTCAATTTTTTTTTGCGGTTGGTATTCAGCAAGCTGGACAGCAAGTTGGACAGCACCGGTCCATTCTATTAGAATTTGACTTGAATGGATGTTGAACTTTAGACATTGACGAGTTAAGCATGTTATAATTTATGCGTAGTGTAGCTGTTTTTATATTCGTAGAGATGACTTTGTATTTATGAATTTTGTGCATGAGGGCTTTATTTTCGAATTTTATATGTGTTTTGGGCTCCTGCTTTGTTGGATTTTATTGTTCCGATGGGGATCTACCTCTGGCTGTAGACTTCTTGCTTAAGTTGGCCCATTCAAGTCTAAAGAGCCGGATGAAACCCAGTCTTGTTGTCAAGACCATAAACCTCAAGACCAAGACCAAGACCAAGACCTTGAACCTCAAGACCAAGACCAAGACCAAGACCTTGAACCTCAAGACCAAGACCAAGACCAAGACCTTGAACCTCAAGACCAAGACCAAGACCTTGAACCTCAAGACCAAGACCAAGACCAAGACCACGACCCAAAAATCACAATCATATCCACACTATTCCTCAGAGGCGTATATATATATATATATATATATATATATATATATATATACAGGGGCGTCTATCCCCCCTAAGTCATTGGAGCAACGTCCCTTTTCCCCCTCTTCTTCCCCCTCCCCGTTCCTTCCTCCTCTGAAATGGTGGTACACACACTGACAGATCTCCCCCCCATTTCTTGTATGGAGCATTTGCTCCAAGGTTTCTATGGTGTAGACGCCCCTGTATATATATATATATATATATATATATATATATATATATATATATATATATATATATATATATATATATATATATATATATATCAGACACGATTACCTTGGTATTAACCTGGTCAAACGTAGCCAAACCGTGTGTGTACACGCACACACACACACAGATTGTGAGGGCAATGAGGGTGAGGAGTTATGTCAAGGCCACCAGTATGAGAGTAGGTCCATATACGGACTTGACCTACAACTCCACATCCCGATATGACTAAGATGTCAACCATAAGACGGAGAGCGAGGGTGCATGATGTAAGATATTTCCAAGAGGAGTGTAACTGTGGCCCAGATCTTTGGCGCCTGGCCTGCGCACTGATCGCGGGGGTCAGTCTGCCGGGGTTACCTGTGTGGCTGAAAGTCTAACTGCCTGTGACTCAGTTCATCTGGCTCTCGGTTGACCAGACAAGAGCTATCTATTATTGGCTATGGGCCAGAGGTGCGACCGTTATTGACCGCAATGGCGCGGAAAAATTTAAATTTTAGGTCGGTCTTGGTCTTGGTCTTGAAAAACCAAGACCAAGACTTTGAACCTCAAGACCAAGACCAAGACCAAGACCTTGAACCTCAAGACCAAGACCAAGACTTTGAACGTCAAGACCAAGACCAAGACCAAGACTTTTTAAAACGAACTCGAGCGCACTCGAGACCAAGACCTTGGTCTCGAGGACAACAAGACTGATGAAACCTAGACTATAGTATTTGCCTTGTGCATCGTAATTTCAAAAAATCAACGGGTACAAGTCGTTTATTCTTTTCAAGAAGTCCATGTTTTCGTTTGTGAAATACAACAGATAAATTCAGAATGTGGAATCTGTCAGAACTGCTCAATGTGGAACGTAGCGAACCGTTGTTGTATATCGGCTTAACGACACTTTTTCATATCGAAGATGATCAGTGTCGGAGGCAGAGTACAACCTCGTACTCCACGTTTATATTGCGACCGAGCCACCCGCAGTAAAGATCCGAGAAATTAATCTCTGAGAAACCGACCGACCGGGAATCGAACCCGGGCCGCCGGCGTGGCTAGCGGGCTACAAACCCACTCGGCCACTCAGGATCCTCACGTAGCGAACCTTCAAAGCAGTGGCTTTTATACCGCACGGCCAGAAATTGTAAAAGAAATGACACTCGAGAACCGCATGTATAAATTGGTCCAATTGTTTTGATCCTGATGGCAGTAGGCCCTGCATTTGATTTTACTTAGTTAAGGCTGGAAAGTCGTACACGTGCAAGGGGTCATGGACTTCTATACTGTGCAGTTGTATTTTTATAGTTATGCATGGGTGGAATAACGGAAACTTCTTCATGATGGCCCTTCACAAAATGAATTAAGTGCAGACAATTAAAATTAAGAAAAAAACAATGTAAAGATTATGCCTATTCCTTGTTGACCCTGGGGGCTCAATTAGGTTGATTTACAAGAAGTCGTGGGTATTAGTTTATTTTAATACTAAGCTCCCTCACCGCAGGAAGGCGCTACACTCTATTTCTCTCTAACTTAATTCATGAGTGGAATAAATGTACCTTTTCTTACTTTTATCGGTTTATCTTGCAAGAGACACACACATTAGCTGAACATAATCATTTCTTCTTTTTTTGTCATAATTTTAATTGTCTTAGTTTTAAATGGAAAGCCTGAGGAGTGACTGAACAGTATAACCCACTTCATCTACACTAGTTTAATTAGGTCCTTACGTATCAGTTGCGAAATATCGTACGTGCAGATTCCTGTTAGTCGCTGCTCTCGTGACCTCCGACGCATCCGGCCTGTGATTGACCTTAAAACTTCCTCCACCATTGCTACCTCCATTGTTCACTCCAGGCTTGATAATTGCAATTCCCTCTTCCTCTACCTTGAATCTACCCAAATCAGGCGTCTCCAACTTATCCAAAACAACTAGCCAAAGCTGTCACTAGAACGCCCAAACTTGATCATATCACTCCCATCCAAAAATCACTCCATTGGCTAAAATTTCAGAGCGAATTCACTTCAAAATCCTATCACTAACCTACAACTCCCTACAATATTCCCAGCCCGAGTACCTCCTTCATCTTTTCACCATCCAGGAAACCCGCTCCACCCGATCATCCTCCTATCTCAGTCTTTCTCGACCCTCTTCCCCGTCAGTATTCGTCTCAAGTTCTCCAACCGAGCCATATCCAACACAGCACCACGCCTCTAGCTGGAATGACCTTCCTCTGAATTCCGCAGTCTCCGTTCCGCCATCACCATTGCAACCCGTCCTCTATCCTCCTCCTCTTGTTCCTCTATCTATCACTCCCGGGTATTCCACTCAAAATTAAAGTCTCACCTTTTCAAGTACTCCTACCCTGACTCATTTGATTCGCCTCCTTCAAATTATTCTCGCCCTAAACGACAACGGCCTTGACAACTGCTCTGCCTATTCTCTTGATCTGGCCCTCTGGAAACCGGCCTTAGACCTCTTTTGAACTACTCTTTGGAAACCCCCTCTGGTTTAATCTGGCCTTCTGGAAAACTGATTTGGACCTCTTTTCGATTACTCTCTGAAAACCCCCTCTGATTTGATTTGGCCTTGAAACTGGACTCGGACCTCTTCTGCATTGCTCTCTGGAAACACTCTCTGATTTGACGTATCGCGCTCGTGAAAAGGGTGTGCCCTGCGCTTGGTCTTCAAGTGACGCTTTAGAATTTTGGAGATTACGATTACGATTACGATGCACACATGTGAACCAAATGACTTTGATCTTGTGTCGACCATATCACTGTCGACAAAAGACCTTAATGTATTATACAACATAATAAAAAAATCCCACTTTCTTTCTCTGCCTTGAACCCACGCCGACCTTCCCGTCAGTAAAACCAAACAAGAGTTGTTGTCGTTTATCAGCATCAACATCACATCGTCATCAACAACGAGAACAGCTTAAACAACAACGGCATCATCAACATCATCGTTTTCATCATAACTATGATTATCGTCAACTGAACTTTAGTCGTATCGTAATGGTAGTCTCGAAATTTCTACTTTAACGAAACTCTCCAAGATACTGAAAGAAGAATTTCGTCGTCAGATACTTTTGTGGTCGGCAGACGATCAGTGCATCAAGTTCAAGGACAATGAAATATGTTCATGTTGCTAAGAATCAGACTTAACGGCATCACAAAGTGCAATAACATAGGCTGATGAGGCGTAACAGATAAAACCATGTGGACTAGGTTGCCCTAGATTGACAGGATTCGATTGGTTGCGGATGCGGAGAGCGAGGGCTTGGAGGCAGGCCCGCGTGGCTATGCAGGTCTAGAGGAGGCGTTTTGCAGCTGATTTAAACAGTAATTGCTGTCTTAATTCTGGAGATAATTTTGAACTAGATTAAGTTAAAAATCGGCTCAGGCATAGTCAGCCGACATCTGAGCTCTGCAGAAAGCAAGAATATACGGTAGGATTAAGAAAAATAAAATTTACATCAAAAGGGCGTGTGTACTTAAAACTATCAGTTGTCCTTGATTCTGTACGACATAGGTTGTCATCGTTATCGAATGTCCTTTTTGTACTGTCAATTTTAAGAATTTTTATAAGTAGGCAGCCTTTATTTGATTTGACAAGCTCGTCTAAATTGCATGAATACAGTGATTACGTACAATTTGGAAATAAACTGTAACAGAAGCAGATTATAAAGTCACACATGTACAACTAAACAAAATGAAAGATACCTCTATTAATAAAGCTGTTTTTAAATATTTTAAATATATTTTATATTTAAGAAGAGGCAGCATGAGAGGATGTCCTCTCATGCTGCGAAGTGAGTACTTGTCCTCACGAGGAGGTGGCAAAAGCTGCTGAATGCAATAACCAAAAACTGCGATTTCTGGAAGAGCTTCCCGTCTACTTGAGCAATTAACTGCTGCGCAGTGTGAATCTTCTCACATAATAATTTGCCATCTGCGAGCCTTTTCAAGAGCTGAATTACTGCGCGGAAAATCATGTGAGGTGACAAATCCAGCATAGGCACTAACTAGGCAGGTAGTGCATAGGCCTAAATGAATCTTGAAATAACTATCGCTTGAAAAATGATGTCCAGCCTCGAGATAAATAGGCCCTGCTACCATAACTGGTTGAGAGGAAACCCCTGTTGGTTTATTAGACTAAAAATGTAGTTAACATGGTTTAAAAAAATATTGTTTACAATGTAGAGTGATTCCAAGCAGCTTGACACTATCCAGCTACCCAGTGCCGTCAGGGCTACCGACAGAAATTCCGGGCCCCTAGGCAGAGTAGTCACGGGCCCCTAAACTATCATCAGGCTTTATGAGAAAAGTTGATTGCGGTCCCGGTCCGGGCCCCTAAAATCGCCGGAAAATCGCCGGGCCCCTGGGCATTTTCCCCCCTTGCCCCTCCCTCTCGGTGGGCCTGAGTGCCGTGTACAGGCAGACTGTGATCTAAAGAACGCTCGTTAACAGGCCGCCTGAAAATAATTATCTCCTTGGTTTTGAACACTACCGTGTATTTTGTCAATGACCTACATAACGTTACATTGTCAGCTATCTAGGGTAGTTTACATAGGCCCTAGTTAAATGTCTTCGCGAACACCAATTAAGCGATAGATGCGATGTCAAGTGGCTGTCTAATTTTCAAGATTCCTTTCTGTCTACCTCAACCTCGCTCTTCGTTTTATCCTTCTCTATTCTCGTGTCACTTCCGATTTCTAATACCCCCCACCTCGTTTCGTAATAAGCACGCGGAGTTAACCGATACAGGGCACTGACTAACTGATCGCCTCTCATTTAAACAGATTCTCTGCGTCAAATGGGTGAGTATACCTTACTCGCCACAACCCAAGGACGCATGCAAAATACGGCGCCATAAATGCCCTGTATGACCCGTTTTAGGAGACAGAGGTTTCAAGACATCGGGTTCAAACTTTTTAACTTCTTCTGAATTTTATTTTCATATTTGTAACGCTATGTGGACAGTGAGTTGGATGTGGAAAAGGGACGTCTTTCAGCGTGTTCTGCAGTTCGTGCGTATAGCCTAACAGTTGCGACAGATTAATACCAGTGATTGACCTCGGCACTGCTCGAGTGGAAGGTCTGCTTGCGTTATATAGTATCAGCGTTTCCCAAACTGTGGGTCGCGACCCAAAAGTGGGTCGCGAAACTCTGGCAAGTGGGTCGCCAAATTTTTTGGACAAACATATATTTTTTCGGAGCAACAGCATTTGGCTATGATTGGGCTATAACTAGCTGGATTGCAAAAATTGTTAATTATCTTTTTACCTAAGTTTCATTTTAATGCTTAAAATTTCTAAACGCCGTACGTAAATTCGCATATTTCGATTCCAATTTACGATGCTAATTTCAGTACACAATGCTTAATTTTACACAGTGGGTACCGAGATTGCCAAGATATTCACAAGTGGGTCGCGACCCAGCGAAGTTTGGGAACCACTAATATAGTTTGACTGAGTTTCTTTCTAGGTCCGCAAAGGTTCATCAGTCACTCTGGTTCAGAGTAAAGCAGGGAGGCGACCTGACCGACGTCTCTTTGAGCGTAGACTCGGATCCGACCTGGGCTGATGAACCAAAGTCCTCCGTGCCCACCTTCACGTGGTGCGGACCGTTAATACCCTTCCATGAGAAGGGGAACGAACGGGCACGGCAGGCAAAACCAGGGGAAGGCAATGGCAAACCACCTCTGTTAACATGCCAAGAAAATCGTCATGAGACACAGCAAACCAAAAGCACCGATAGTCGCAGATGGTGGGACTCCCAGGCCGGAGTGCGACTCAAAAGCTACTGGGAAAGAGCAAGACGGTGAGTCAATGACCCTTCGGTCTAATTAAGCTTGGATTCTTTGGTCATGTTATGCGATCTGATGGGCTAGAAAAGGAAATGATGTTGGCTTGTGGTGAGGGGGAAAAAAGACGGGGTCGACCAAGGAAGAAATGGATGGATGAGATTCACGATGTAACTGGCATGAATCTGGAAGTACTAAGGGACCTGACTTCGAATAGGAAGCAATGGAGAATGTGTGTCATGGCGATCGCTAGAGCTCCAGGAGTTGACAGCACAAGGTGACAAGGTGAGTTTCTTCACATTCAGAATCGTATGGCCATGCAGAACGAGGTCTTTTGGAGATGGTTGAAAACGGCAGCAGTCCAACTGATTTCGATAAACAACGTAAGTTACTGTAGTCCATACTTATTTGCCTGTTGTAACTAGGCCTAATACATATTCTGCAATTCATAAACTTATAGACCTGTAGTTAATATACAGCGTCAATCCTACCAGACATAATTATTACAAATAGCCTAATGCTGCTTTCAATAGAACGCAAAACATATTTCAACATTAAAATTTAGGTTATACATTTTCTAATCATCCATCCTACCATGCATTATTAATTAATTTTATGGTGCTCTGTTTTACCATGCATTTCTGATTCCGATATGATAAACCCATTAACAATTGTTTATTTATTTCTCCAAAAGCACACATATGCAAATAGAGGTATAACAATGATTATACAATGTATAAGCATCCTAATAAACATGCAGGAACTTTTCGGCTACAAAAGAGGAAGCTATAATAAAAAAAAAGGCTAAGTGGTGCATATAATGACTTTATTATTATGACAATCAAATGACTTGTGTGAAATCAATAGACCTTTCTAAATCTCGATGGGCGAATAATCTGTCGACGGCGCACCAAACCCAAAAATACCAGAACAGTTAAAGCAAATGAACAGCAGTCTGCTAGATAAAGCGAAGGCAACGACATCTGAAAAGCTGCACATTAATTAACGAGCTGCATATTATGTATACATCTAGACGTTTAATATTACGCCCCCTTTATGTGGAACACATAATATCATTCCTTGCGCTAACCGGTGTGATCTAGAAAGTCACCTGGAGCAGAGAGTTCGACAATGAGTAAGCAGTGGTTAGGTAAGTGGAAATGTCACCACTGGCTGGCGTCTCCAGATATGTAGAGCCTCGCCGACGGTGTACCATCATAATTGCTGTTTTTAATTGTTGTTCAAACAGGGGATGCAAGTGGCGATGTTTACCACAACCTTTCCGGACATGGCAATTTTGATATCGGTGACAAATGGTCAGATGGCGACCACGATGACCTGGATCGGTCTTTCCAGCATCGTTGGAACACTCTGCATGGGTCCTCTGTTCGACCGCTTCGATGGTCTGCTTCTCCTGTCCTGCGCCCTCCTGCTTCAAGGTCTGGCCGTAGGATTGGCCCCCTGGTGGCGTATTCTCATTGTCTTCCAGATCCTCGCCGGGATTTCCGCCTTCTTCAGTGCGGGAATCTTGACAGGTGAGTTTTCCGTAGTCACGTGTACGACTGTACTTTTTATATATCCGTCTTACCATCCATCCATCCATCCATCCATCCATCCATCCATCCATCCATCCATCCATCCATCCATCCATCCATCCATCTCGCAGTCCATCCGTTTGTCCATCCATCAATTCTACCGTCCGTTCGTCCTTCCATCCATGCATCAATCCATCCGTCTGTCGATCCGTTCGTCCATCTTTCCGTCGTTCCATCTATTCATCCATCCATACTTAGATTCCAGCAACAATCCATTCATCGGCCCGCCCACGTGACTGCCCGTTCGCTCGTTCGCCCACCCGCCCTTCCTTCAGTCTGTCCATACAGCCAACCATCCGTCTATCCGTCCATCCGTCCATCCGTCCGTCCGTCCGTCCATCCATCCAACAGGTGCATTGCCTGTTGTGTACTATTTATTTCCATCCATTTTAAATGTAGTATTGCCTAAGAAAGGCTGATTCCAACAAAAAATATTACCTCATAAGTTTAATTCACGCATTTACCCTAAAGCAAAATTGTAAACAGCACGATTATTCCGCTATAATCGATTGCTAAATTATCATCCGAAAAAAGTCTGCATTTTGGTTGAATTGTATGACTATTGTTTTGATAATTATTATCAACGTTAAAGGCTCTGCTGTCGTAAAATAAAAATAAAAGTATTCTAAGAGTTCTAGGAATGAAGCCCCCAGCTATTTTCATTAACCAAAAAGAGAATTAAAGCAACGACACTTTCGGTATCCTAGTTTTGATGACAGGTTCATTTATAGACTCAGAATGAAGACGGCAACACTTTAATAAAAACTCTTGAAAAGTCAAATAATGTGGGTATACGAATTATCGTTTCGCATTTGACCTGCAGTCCTGCATGCTCATTTCGCTATGTAATTCTGCCTACCAGTGGCGGCGATCTTGTTTGAGAGGTGGGGGTACATTTTGGAACTGACCTGGTCAAAAAAATTTGATGACTTTTTTTGGTGTTTCTTCAAAATTTGGGGGGTCCGATGTATGGCGTTTCCCCCCCCACTCTTAAAGGTGGGGCGTCTTGTCCCCTCGCCCCCCCGGGATCGCCGCCCATGCTGCCTACCCCATTTGCACGAGCACTAATAAACCGACCGTTACAGTGTAGAAGATGAATATTGTTACTCGTTTCTAATAATTTCAGGAGGTGTCGCCATCATCTCCATCATCTGGAAAAAGAAGTCGGAGATGCTCAATCCCATCATCCAGCTGACCATTCTTACCTTTACAGTTGGTACAGTAATGGCTCCTCAGTTGATCGCACCTTTTATCGGCAAACATCATGTACCGGACATCATTAGTCCCACTGCCACTCCTAACGGTTCAAACGCATCGTCTTTCTTCGGAAATGCCGCCTCGGACTCCGTAAGAAGTGACTCAACTACAGCGAACTCTTTGGGTCAGTACGAAGGACCAGAACCAGTCCAGATCGCATTCTCTCTTGTTGCATGCATTAACTTACTTACTGCAGTCGTTTGTTTCGTGATCTGCGCCTTTGACCGCTGGCAGATGCAAACCGAGAGCTACGAATACAGAGTGAATGGCAGAAGCAGAAGTTATTCGCTCAACGAAGATGGACGGACGATCGTGGACAACGAATTCATAGAGGATCGACCCAGGGAGCGAACGGGTAGCCTTGACCGATTGGTACTTCAGAAGAAGTTCAAAGACGAAAGAGCGAGACGTGGTGATGAGGCCAAGACAGGCATATTCAAGGTGTTGCTGAAAAGAAAGGAGTTGCAGCAGAGGAAAGAATTTCGTTCAAGAAACGACGAAAACTCTCTTCAAACCGCAATTGTAAATTCACACGGCCATGGCATTATAGGCCACTCCGTTTCGCCTGTGACCTGCTGTAGAAAAATCACTCCTCTCGTTATAATCGTTTTACTCTTCTTTTGTGTTGGCGGTGGCACGGACGCCATGTTTGGAGGACTACTTTATACATTCCTCAACGGTTATTTACACTGGACGCCGCAAGACGGGATCCTATTGGTTACGATCCTCCAAGTGACTCGTCTTGTTATACACGCTGTTGTCGTTCTGCTTGCCAGATTCCTATCTCCCGTTGTTCTTCTTGTGATAGATATCATATTTCTCGTGGTTGCTTCGGGTCTGATGTTGCTCACAATAAACGCCAGTCCCGTGTTCACTTGGATTGCCGTGATCCTGACGGGGTTCGCGACATCGAACATTAACCCAACCGCCTTAACTCATGCCAAGGAATGTTTCCAAGTAGATGGCAAAGTGATCGGGATGGTTTACTGTGCGATGTTCATTGGGGTGTCAGTGGTGTCTCCAATCGTTGGGTTGCTTCTTGATTCCTACGGTGTCATCAGTTTTCCCGTTGTCCTAGTGTCCATCACTGTCCTGGAAGTCGTCCTCTTTGCTCTCTGGTTGGTTGTTGCTAGGGCCATCAGGGTCCAGCAGGCTGTACCTCCAGTGGAAGAAATCGTTACACAAAATGAGAGGACTCCCTTGATTGGTCGCTAACGCCATTCATGGGTCCAATATCGACAACGCCGCTAGAAAAAAAGACACTTTCGAAGTCTTGTAGACTCATAATCCGATTATTCATCTGTTATTCACGTGTCTCAATCTGCAGCTTATTTCAACGGACAATAATTGGTTTCCCTTTCTGAAGCAACTAATGTTGGTGAGGGGTCCAAACAGTGACGACACCCTGCCTCATAAACTCCAGATTGTTCACAGAAGTTGAGTGAGATGTGACCCATCGAGAAATGAAGTTACAAGAAGTATAACAATTTCAAACTTAAAAAGCGCTGCCTCTAACTGCTATGTTCGAGAAATATCAACCGAAAGGGTTGCTGCAATCCATTTCAGTGATCCAGTTAGCAAAATGCTATTTAATCGGATGGCATTTAGAAGACGGGGAAGAGAAGAGCAGTCCCTTAAGCCCTGAAGCAGCCGTGTTAGCGATTTCATTTTCTTAGCCTCGGCATATGAGGGCGGGTAGCCAGTCGTTTCCCTCGCCCTCTCATCGGCAGTGCACGGTCATTGTACTCATTCTAGCTGATTTTTCTAGTCGGTGCAGTTCGAGGTGAAATCTGCAAACAAATTGGAAACTGCTGTGAATATAGTTTCGTCTGATATCCAGATATCATGCATCGACTCGTAAGCTTTGTTTTTCCAGTTCGCTATTCAGAGACGTACACAACTGAATCGAAGCTGAATGCATCTCGAGCAGAGTAGCATATTTTCTCTGATTTGATATTCATGCTTAGATGTCGACGTTACTCACCGCTTAGGTTTTTTGGCGCCAAAGAAATGCAGTGTTACGAGTAGGACATCTGCTTGGTGTTTTCTATGGTTTTACTCTGTACGTGTGATTAATGAAAGACAGTGTAGACCGCGTTAAAGTTATGATCTAAACGTTGGAGTAATTAAATATGTTCATTGCATGTAAGCTTTATTGGTTATTGTCAATACCAGTGCTATCCAACCTTTTTGACACCGCGGGCCACCGAAAAATTATTCTCACGGGCCGCCTGTTGGACAGCACTAGTCCATTCTATTAGAATTTGGCTTGAATGGATGTTGAACTTTAGACATTGACGAGTTAAGCATTTTATATGCGTAGCGTAGCTGTTTTTATTTTCGTAGAGATGACTTTGTATTTATGAACTTTGTGCATGAGGGCTTTATTTTCGAATTTTATATGTGTTTTGGGCTCCTACTTTGTTGGATTTTATTGTTCCGATGGGGATCTACCTGTAGATCTGTAGACTTGTTGCTTGAGTTGGTCCATTCAAGTCTAAAGAGTCGGATGAAATCTAGACTATAGTAGGCCCCTATTTGCCTTGTTCATCGTGATTGCAAAAATCAATGGATACAAAGTCGTTTATTCTTTTCCAGAAGTCTATGTTTTCGTTTGCGAAATGACAGATAAATTCAGAATGTGGAATCTGTCAGAACTGCTCAATGCTGAACGTAGCGAACCTTCAAAGCAGTGGGTTTTATACCTAACGGCCAGAAATTGTAAAAGAAATTACACTCGAGAACCGTATAAAATGGTCCATTTGTTTTGATCCTGCGGCAGACAGAACGCGAAGGTAGGTTGCCTGATGGCAAAGGCCCTGCATTTGATTCTACATAGTTAAGGCAAGAAAGTCGTACACATGCAAGTTGAATATGGGTCATGGACTTCTATACTGTGCAGTTATATTTTTATGGGTATGCATGGGTAGAATAACGGAAACTTCTTCATGATGGTCCTTCACAGAATGAATTAAATTCAGACAATTAAAATTAAGAAGAAAAAAAACAAGAAATGATTATGTTCAGTTAATGTGTGTGTCTGTTGCAACATACACCGATAAAAGTAAGAAAAGGTACATTTATTCCACTCATGAATTAAGTTAGAGAGAAAGAGAATGTAGCGCCTCCCTGTGGTGAGGGAGCTTAGTATTACAATTAACTATAATACCCACGCCTACTTGTCAATCAATCTATTTCAGCCCCAGGGTCAGCAAGGAATAGGCTTATTCTTTACACAAGCAGAGTTATCAATCAAGGCATCCATTATGTATGAATGTACTTTTAATATGTAGGCCTAATATATAGTTCAGTTTTAAATAGAAAGTACTTCACAAATAGCGATTGTGCAGTCTTATAGCTAAGAAATCAATCTATAGAATGATATAAAGCTTTTAATTCTACCTAACCAGAACCTGCTAATTAGTTTATAATTTTATATTGGCCTATCTAACCTCCCCAGAAGATATAGACTCCTTTGAATTGTCTCACAAGTCTCTTTCCCGTTCCGTGTCGCAGTCTAATCAGTTCCCACCTCCTTTTGAAGAAAGTTGATCGTATTCTGATTTCCTTTAAGATAAAATGTCTCCTTCGCCTCTTACACCACACATTACTACACTTAAAGAAGAATAAAGAAGGGTTCTGAGGGTATAGGGCATCTCTACATCGAGAGAGAGAAAGACAAAAGTGAGAAAGAGAAAGTGAGAAAGCTAATTCAGATATTTGAGAACAGTAAGTGAAATTCAAAGACACGGAGGTTAAGACACTGATTTGTGCAGTGCTTCGTCAAGTCAGTGGGGCTGTCCGGAGATACTGAAGGAAAGAGAAACTGTCAGTTGCCTTCGAGAAAGCAGAGAGAAAAGGTGACAGAGGAGTAGTAAGTTATGTTTTGGCCGACAAAAAATGGGAAGATGGCAAATTGGATGAATCAGTGGAAAAATTCTTGTAGAGATTTGTCTTAGCTTTAAATGGAAAGCCTGAGGAGTGACGGAACAGTATAACCCACTTCATCTACACCAGTTTACATAGGTCTTTACGTATCAGTTGCTAAATATCGTACGTGCCGATTCCTATTAGTCGCTGCTCTCGTGACCTCCGACGCATCCGGCCTGTGATTTACCTTAAAATTGCCGCCACCATTGCTACCTCCATTTGTTCACTCCAGGCTTGATTATTGCAATTCCGTCTTCCTCAACCTTGAATCCACCCAAATCAAGCGTCTCCAACTTATTAAAAAACAACTAGCCAGAGCTGTCACTAGAACGCCCAAACATGATCATATCACTCCCATCCAAAAATCACTCCTCTGGATAAAAATTTCAGAGCGAATTCACTTGAAAATCCTCCACGCTTCTGGAATGACCTCCCTCTGAATTCCGCAGTCTCTGTTCCGCCATCACCATGGCAACTCGTCCTCTATCCTCCTCCTCTTGTTCCTCTATCTATCACCCCCGGGTATTCCACTCAAAATTGAAGTCTCACCTTTCCAAGTACTTCTACCCTGACTCATTTGATCCTCCTCCAAATTATTCTCGCCCTAAAGGACACCCGCCTTGACAACTGCTCCGCCTACTCTCCTGATCTGGTACCCTGGACACCGGACTTTGGCTCTTTTGGACTGCTCTTTGGAACCCCTCTGATTTGATTTGGCCTTCTGGAAAATGGATTTGGACCTCTTTTGGACTACGCTATGGAACCCCCTCTGATTTGATTTGGCCTTCTAGTAAACGGATTTGGACCTCTTTTGCATTACTCTCTGGAAACACCCTCTGATTTGACGTATCGCGCTCGTGAATAGGGTGGTGCCCTGAGCTTGGGCTTCGAGTGGCTCTTTAGAATTTTGGAGATTATGATTACGATTACGATGCTCACATGTGAACCAAATGACCTTGTGTCGACCATATCAATAATATATGCGTGTGTATGCGTGTATGAGACTGTCGACAAATGACGTAATACATAAATGTATTTCGCAACATAATAAAAAATCCCACTTTCTTTCTCTGCCTTGAACCCACACCGACCTTCCCGTCAATAAAACAAAACAAGAGTTGTTGTTGTCGTTATCAGCATCATCATCATCACATCGTCATCAACAACAAGAACAGCTTAAACAACTTCGGCATCATCATCATCATCGTTTTCATCATATCATCATCATAATCATCATCATCATTATCAATATCATCATCGTCAACTGAGCTTTAGTCGTATCGTAATGGTAGTCTCGAAATTTCTACTTTAACGAAACTCTCCAAGATACTGAAAGAAGAATTTCGTCGTCAGATACTTTTGCGGTCGGCAGACGATCAGTGCATCAAGTTCAAGGTCTATGAAATAAGTTCATCTTGCCAAGAATCAGACTTAACGGCATCACAAAGTGCAATAACATAGGCTGATGAGGCGTAACAGATAAAACCATGTGGACTAGGTTGCCCTAGATTGACAGGATTCGATTGGTTGCGGATGCGGAGAGCGAGGGCTTGGAGGCAGGCCCGCGTGGCTATGCAGGTCTAGAGGAGGCGTTTTGCAGCTGATTTAAACAGTAACTGTTGTCTTAATTCTGGAGATAATTTTGAACTAGATTAAATTAAAAATCGGCTCAGGCATAGTCAGCCGACATCTGAGCTCTGCAGAAAGCAAGAATATACGGTAGGATTAAGAAAAATAAAATTTACATCAAAAGGGCGTGTGTACTTAAAACTATCAGTTGTCCTTGATTCTGTACGACATAGGTTGTCATCGTTATCGAATGTCCTTTTTGTACTGTCAATTTTAAGAATTTTTATAAGTAGGCAGCCTTTATTTGATTTGACAAGCTCGTCTAAATTGCATGAATACAGTGATTACGTACAATTTGGAAATAAACTGTAACAGAAGCAGATTATAAAGTCACACATGTACAACTAAACAAAATGAAAGATACCTCTATTAATAAAGCTGTTTTTAAATATTTTAAATATATTTTATATTTAAGAAGAGGCAGCATGAGAGGATGTCCTCTCATGCTGCGAAGTGAGTACTTGTCCTCACGAGGAGGTGGCAAAAGCTGCTGAATGCAATAACCAAAAACTGCGATTTCTGGAAGAGCTTCCCGTCTACTTGAGCAATTAACTGCTGCGCAGTGTGAATCTTCTCACATAATAATTTGCCATCTGCGAGCCTTTTCAAGAGCTGAATTAATGCGCGGAAAATCATGTGAGGTGACAAATCCAGCATAGGCACTAACTAGGCAGGGAGTGCATAGGCCTAAATGAATCTTGAAATAACTATCGCTTGAAAAATGATGTCCAGCCTCGAGATAAATAGGCCCTGCTACCATAACTGGTTGAGAGGAAACCCCTGTTGGTTTATTAGACTAAAAATGTAGTTAACATGGTTTAAAAAAATATTGTTTACAATGTAGAGTGATTCCAAGCAGCTTGACACTATCCAGCTACCCAGTGCCGTGTACAGGCAGACTGTGATCTAAAGAACGCTCGTTAACAGGCCGCATGAAAATGATTATCTCCTTGGTTTTGAACACTGCAGTGTACTTTGTCAATGACCTACATAACGTTACATTGTCAGCTGTCTAGGGTACTTAACATAGTTAGATGTCTTCGCAAACACCAATTAAGCGACAGATGAGATGTTCTGTGGTAGTCCAAATTTCAGGATTCCGTTCTGTCTAACTCAACCTCGCTCTTCGTTTTATTCTTCTCTATTCTCGTGTTACTTCCGATTTCTAATAGCCCCGCCTCGTTTCGTAATAAGCACGCGGAGTTAACCGATACAGGGCATTGACTAACTGATCGCCTCTCATTTCAACAGGTTCTCTGCGTTATATGGGTGGATACCTTACTCGCCACAACCCAAGGACGCATGCAAAATACGGCGCCATAAATGCCCTGTATGACGCGTTTTAGGAGACAGAGGTTTCAAGACATCGGGTTCAAACTTTTTAACTTCTTCTGAATTTTATTTTCATATTTGTAACGCTATGTGGACGGTGAGTTGGATGTGGAAAAGGGACGCCTTTCAGCGTGTTCTGCAGTTCGTGCGTATAGCCTAACAGTTGCGACAGATTAATACCAGTGATTGACCTCGGCACTGCTCGAGTGGAAGGTCTGCTTGCGTTATATAGTAAAATTCGTTTCCAAAACTGTGGGTCGCGACCCAAAAGTGGGTCGCGAAGCTCTGGCAAGTGGGTCGCCAAATTTTTTGGACAAACATATATTTTTTCGGAGCAGCAGCATTTGGCTATGATTGGGCTATAACTAGCTGGATTGCAAAAATTGTTAATTATCTTTTTACCTAAGTTTCATTTTAATGCTTAAAATTTCTAAACGCCGTACGTAAATTCGCATATTTCGATGCCAATTTACGATGCAAATTTCAGTACACAATGCTTAATTTTACACAGTGGGTACCGAGATTGCCAAGATATTCACAAGTGGGTCGCGACCCAGCGAAGTTTGGGAACCACTAATATAGTTTGACTGAGTTTCTTCACATTCAGAATCGTATGTCCATGCAGAACGAGGTCTTTTGGAGATGGTTGAAAACGGCAGCAGTCCAACTGGTTTCGATAAACAACGTAAGTAGTCCATACTTATTTGCCTGTTGTAACTAGGCCTAATACATATTCTGCAATTCATAAACTTATAGACCTGTAGTTAATATACAGCGTCAATCCTACCAGACATAATTATTACAAATAGCCTAATGCTGCTTTCAATAGAACGCAAAACATATTTCAACATTAAAATTTAGGTTATACATTTTCTAATCATCCATCCTACCATGCATTATTAATTAATTTTATGGTGCTCTGTTTTACCATGCATTTCTGATCCCGATATGATAAGCCCATTAACAATTGTTTATTTATTTCTCTAAAAGCACACATATGCAAATAGAGGTATAACAATGATTATACAATGTATAAGCATCCTAATAAACATGCAGGAACTTTTCGGCTACAAAAGAGGAAGCTATAATAAAAAAGGCTAGGTGGTGCATATTATGACTTTATTATTATGACAATCAAATGACTTGTGTGAAATCAATAGACCTTTCTAAATCTCGATGGGCGAATAATCTGTCGACGGCGCACCAAACCCAAAAATACCAGAACAGTTAAAGCAAATGAACAGCAGTCTGCTAGATAAAGCGAAGGCAACGACATCTGAAAAGCTGCACATTAATTAACGAGCTGCATATTATGTATACATCTAAACGTTTAATATTACGCCCCCTTTATGTGGAACACATAATATCATTCCTTGCGCTAACCGGTGTGATCTAGAAAGTCACCTGGAGCAGAGAGTTCGACGATGAGTAAGCAGTGGTTAGGTAAGTGGAAATGTCACCACTGGCTGGTGTCTCCAGATAAGTAGAGCCTCGCCGACGGTGTACCATCATAATTGCTGTTTTTAATTGTTGTTCAAACAGGGGATGCAAGTGGCGATGTTTACCACAACCTTTCCGGACATGGCAATTTTGATATCGGTGACAAATGGTCAGATGGCGACCACGATGACCTGGATCGGTCTTTCCAGCATCGTTGGAACACTCTGCATGGGTCATCTGTTCGACCGCTTCGATGGTCTGCTTCTCCTGTCCTGCGCCCTCCTGCTTCAAGGTCTGGCCGTAGGATTGGCCCCCTGGTGGCGTATTCTCATTGTCTTCCAGATCCTCGCCGGGATTTCCGCCTTCTTCAGTGCGGGAACCTTTACAGGTGAGTTTTCCGTAGTCACGTGTACGACTGTACGTTTTATATATCCGTCTTACCATCCATCCATCCATCCATCCATCCATCCATCCAGCCATCCAGCCATCCATCCATCCATCTCGCAGTCCATCCGTTTGTCCATCCATCAATTCTACCGTCCGTTCGTCCTTCCATCCATGCATCAATCCATCCGTCTGTCGATCCGTTCGTCCATCTTTCCGTCGTTCCATCTATTCATCAATCCATCCTTAGATTCCAGCAATAATCCATTCATCGGCCCGCCCACGTGACTGCCCGTTCGCTCGTTCGCCCACCAGCCCTTCCTTCAGTCTGTCCATACAGCCAACCATCCGTCTATCCTTCCATCCATCCGTCCGTCCGTCCGTCCATCCAACAGGTGCATTGCCTGTTGTGTACTATTTATTTCCATCCATTTTAAATGTAGTATTGCCTAACAAAAAATATTACCTCATAAGTTTAATTCACGCATTTACCCTAAAGCAAAATTATAAACAGCAGGATTATTCCGCAATAATCGATTGCTAAATTATCATCCGGCAAAAGTCTGCATTTTGGCTGAATTGTATGACTATTGTTTTGATAATTATTATCAACGTTAAAGGCTCTGTTGTCGTAAAATATAAAAAAAAATTATTCTAAGAGTTTTAGGAATGAAGCCCCCAGCTATTTTCATTAACCAAAAAGATAATTAATGCAACGACACTTTCGGTATCCTAGTTTTGATGACAGGTTCATTTAAAGACTCAGAATTAAGACGGCAACACTTTAATAAAAACTCTTGAAAAGTCAAATAATGTGGGTATACGAATTATCGTTTCGCATTTGACCTGCAGTCCTGCATGCTCATTTCGCTATGTAATTCTACCTACCAGTGGCGGCGATCTTGTTTGAGAGGTGGGGGGTCATTTTGGAACTGACCTGGTCAAAAAAGAGTTTTGAACTGATCTGGTCGAAAAAAGGTGAAAAAAATTTTCGCGCTCACGAGCGAACAAATTTCTTAACCTCAGCGCTACAAAATTTGATGACTTTTTTTTGGTGTTTCTTCAAAATTTGGGGGGGTCCGATGTATGGCGTGTCCCCCCACTCTTAAAGGTGGGGGTCTTGTCCGTCGCCCCCCCCGGGATCGCCGCCCATGCTGCTTACCCCATTTGCACGAGCACTAATTAACCGACCGTTACAGTGTAGAAGATGAATATTGTTACTCGTTTCTAATAATTTCAGGGGGTGTCGCCATCATCTCCATCATCTGGAAAAAGAAGTCGGAGATGCTTAATCCCATCATCCAGCTGACCATTCTTACCTTTACATTTGGTACAGTAATGGCTCCTCAGTTGATCGCACCTTTTATCGGCAAACATCATGTACCGGACATCATTAGTCCCACTGCCACTCCTAACGGTTCAAACGTATCGTCTTTCTTCGGAAATGCCGACTCGGACTCCGTAAGAAGTGACTCAACTACAGCGAACTCTTTGGGTCAGTACGAAGGACCAGAACCAGTCCAGATCGCTTTCTCTCTTGTTGCATGCATTAACCTACTTACTGCAGTCGTTTGCTTCGTGATCTGCGCCTTTGACCGCTGGCAGATGCAAACCGAGAGCTACGAATACATAGTGAATGTCAGAGGCAGAAGCTATTCGCTCAACGAAGATGGACGGACGATCGTGGACAACGAATTCATAGAGGATCGACCCAGGGAGCGAACGGGTAGCCTTGACCGATTGGTACTTGAGAAGAAGTTCAAAGACGAAAGAGCGAGACGTGGTGATGAGGCCAAGGCAGGCATATTCAAGGTGTTGCTGAAAAGAAAGGAGTTGCTGCAGAGGAAAGAATTTCGTTCAAGAAACGACGAAAACTCTCTTCAAACCGCAATTGTAAATTCACACGGCCATGGCATTATAGGCCACTCCGTTTCGCCTGTGACCTGCAGTAGAAAAATCACTCCTCTCCTTATAATCGTTTTACTCTTCTTTTGTGTTGGCGGTGGCACGGACGCCATGTTTGGAGGACTACTTTATACATTCCTCAACGGTTATATACACTGGACGCCGCAAGACGGGATCCTATTGGTTACGATCCTCCAAGTGACTCGTCTTGTGATACATGCTGTTGTCGTTCTGCTTGCCAGATTCCTATCTCCCGTTGTTCTTCTTGTGATAGATATCATATTTCTCGTGGTTGCTTCGGGTCTGATGTTGCTCACAATAAACGCCAGTCCCGTGTTCACTTGGATTGCCGTGATCCTGAGGGGGTTCGCGACATCGAACATTAACCCAACCGCCTTAGCTCATGCCAAGGAATGTTTCCAAGTAGATGGCAAAGTGATCGGGATGGTTTACTGTGCAATGTTCATTGGGGTGTCAGTGGTGTCTCCGATCGTTGGGTTGCTTCTTGATTCCTACGGTGTCATCAGTTTTCCCGTTGTCCTAGTGTCCATCACTGTCCTGGAAGTCGTCCTCTTTGCTCTCTGGTCGGTTGTTGCTAGGGCCATCAGGGTCCAGCAGGCTGTACCTCCAGTGGAAGAAATTGTTATACAAAATGAGAGGACTCCCTTGATTGGTCGCTAACGCCATTCATGGGTCCAATATCGACAACGCCGCTAGAAAAAAAGACACTTTCGAAGTCTTGTAGACTCATAATCCGATTATTCATCTGTTATTCACGTGTCTCAATCTGCAGCTTATTTCCACGAACAATAATTGGTTTCCCTTTCTGAAGCAGCTAATGTTGATAAGGGGTCCAAACCGTGACGACACCCTGCCTCATAAACTCTAGATTGTTCACAGAAGTTGAGTGAGATGTGACCCATCGAGAAATTTAGTATAACATTTTCAAACTTAAAGAGCGCTGCTTCTAACTGTTATGCCATTGCTTTATCAATTGCTTAAACATTTTCTGAAAAAGTGTTCAAAGTTACCTATTCGCTCCGCCCCCGTCCGCATAACCGTGAGGTCCTCAGGGCTGATACACTGTCT
Source organism: Allolobophora icterica (assembly GCA_963556255.1). Lineage (NCBI taxonomy): Eukaryota > Metazoa > Annelida > Clitellata > Crassiclitellata > Lumbricidae > Allolobophora > Allolobophora icterica. Next base: position 10,624,847 of record OY744616.1, read on the forward strand.
AGAAAACATTTTCTCATTAGAATGCTCTACTTAGGAATTTGAACATTAATTGGATTTAAATTAAATTTTTCTTTTCCTTTTATTTAGGTTGCTTGTGCCTGTGCCTCATATGTTCAGTTTCTTACACTTGTATACTAACGCGTTTGTTAGCCGCAGTGCGTTTGCAGGCGGAGCACTAAAGTCCATACTTACATACTTACTTACTTATGTTCGAGAAATATCTACCGAGAGGGTTGCTGCAATCCATTTCAGTGGTACAGTTAGCAAATGCTATTTAATCGGATGGCATTTAGAAGAAGAGGAAGAGAAGAGCAGTCCCTTAAGCCCTAAAGCAGCCGTGCGCATGAAGTGTTCGCGACTTCATTTTCTTAGCCTCGGCATATGAGGGTTGGTGGCCAGTCGTATCCCTCGCCTTCTTATCTTCTCATCGGCAGTGTACGGTCAGTGTACTCATTATAGCTGATTTGGCTAGTCGGTGCAGTTGGAAGTGAAATCTGGGAACAACTTGGAAACTGCTGTGGGTATGGTTTCGTCTGATATCTAGATATCATGCATCGACTCGTAAGCTTTGTTTTTCGAGTTCCCTATTGAGAGACGTACACAACTGAATCGAAGCTGAATGCATCTCTAGCATAGTTGCATAGTAGCTTATTTTCTCTGATTTGATATTCATGGTTAGATGTCGACGTTACTCGCCGCTTAGGTTTTTTGGCGCCAAAGAAATGCAGAGTTTACGAGTAGGACATTCTGCTTGGTGTTTTCTAAGGTTTTACTCTGTACGTATGATTAATAAAAGACAGTGCAGACCGCGCTTAGGTTATAATCTAAACGTTGGACTAATTAAATATGTTCATTGCATGTAAGCTTCATTGGTTATTGTCAATACCAGTGCTATCCAACCTTTTTGACACCGCGGGCCACCGAAAAATTAGTCTTGAAGCCCAGGACCGCACCAGTAAATTTAGAAGAAGCGACAAAAATTTATTGAAAATTATTAGCTGTAATAAAATTTATTACGTCAATAATTATGCAAAAAACAGTGACTAATTGCAGGTATGTATGGCATGCTCTATGATAGTTCAGCGCAAAAAGGTATTATTATATCAGTAAACGTTCAAGCACGTTTTGGTGAGGTACTTGGCTTTGAATTGTGCTTGCAATTTTTTTATTTGCAGTTGGTATTCTGCAAGCGGCTCACGGGCCGCCTGTTGGACAGCACCGGTCCATTCTATTAGAATTTGACTTGAATGGATGTTGAACTTTAGATATTGACGAGTTAAGCATTTTATATGCGTAGTGTAGCTGTTTTTATTTTCGTAGAGGTGACTTTGTATTTATGAATTTTGTGCATGAGGGCTTTATTTTCGAATTTATATGTGTTTTGGGCTCCTACTTTGTTGGATTTTATTGTTCCGATGGGTATCTACCTGTAGATCTGTAGACTTGTTGCTTGAGTTGGTCCATTCAAGTCTAAAGAGTCGGATGAAACCTAGACTTTAGTATTTTCCTTTTGCATCGTAATTGCAAAAAAATCAATGGATGTAAAGTCGTTTATTCTTTTCAAGAAGTCCATGTTTTCGTTTGTGAAATGACAGATGAATTCAGAATGTGGAATCTGTCAGAACTGCTCAATGTGGAACGTAACGAACCTTCAAAGCAGTGGGTTTTATGCGGAGGACAGAACGGGAAGGTAGGTTGCCTGATAGCAAAGGCCCTGCATTTGGTTCTACATAGTTAAGACAAGAAAGTCGTACACGTGCAAGTTGAATATTGGTCATTGACTTCTATACTGTGTAATTATATTTTTTTATAGTTATGCATGGGTAGAATAACGGAAACGTCTTTATGATTTCCCGTCACAAAATGAATTAAATGCAGACAATTAAAATTAAGAAAAAAAGTGAAGATTATGCCTATTCCTTGTTGACCCTGGGGGCTCAAATAGATTGATTTAATTTTAATTGTCTAAATTTTAAATGGAAAGCCTGAGGAGTGACTGAACAGTATAACCCACTTCATCTACACCAGTTTACTTAAGTCCTTACGCATCAGGGGCTAAATATCGTACGTGCTGATTCCTGTTAGTCGCTGCTCTCGTGACCTCCGACGCATCCGGCCTGTGATTGACCTTAAACTGCCTGCATCATTGCTACCTCCATTGTTCACTCCAGGCTTGATTATTGCAATTCCCTCTTCCTCAACCGTGAATCCACCCAAATCAAGCGTCTCCAACTTATGAAACTAGCCAGTGCTGTCGCTAGAACGCCCCAACATGATCATATCACTCCCATCCAAAAATCACTCCATTGGCTAAAATTTCAGAGCGAATTCACTTCAAAATCCTCTCACTAACCTACAACTCCCTACAATATTCCCAGCCCGAGTACCTCCGTCATCTTTTCACCATCCAGGAAACCCGCTCTACTCGATCCTCCTATCTCAGTCTTTCTCGACCCTCTTCCTCGTCAGTACTCGTCTCAAGTTCTCCAACCGAGCCATATCCAACACAGCACCACGCCTCTGGAATGACCTCCCTCTGAATTCCGCAGTCTCCGTTCCGCCATCACCATTGCAACCCGTCCTCTATCCTCCTCTTGTTCCTCTATCTATCACCCCCGGGTATTCCACTCAAAATTAAAGTCTCACCTTTTCAAGTACTCCTACCCTGACTCATTTGATTCGCCTCCTTCAAATTATTCTCGCCCTAAACGACAACCGCCTTGACAACTGCTCTGCCTATTCTCTTGATCTGGCCCTCTGGAAACCGGACTTGGACCTCTTTGAACTACTCTTTGGAAACCCCTCTGATTTAATTTGGCCTTCTGGAAAACTGATTTGGACCTGTTTTCGATTACTCTCTAAAAACTCCCTCTGACTTGATTTGGCCTTGAAACAGGGACTCGGACCTCTTTTGCATTACCCTCCGGAAACACTCTCTGATTTGACGTATCGCGCTCGTGAATTGGGTGGTGCCCTGCGCTTGGCCTTCGAGTGGCGCTTTAGAATTTAGGAGATTATGATTACGATTACGATGCACACATGTGAACCAAATGACTTTGATCTTGTGTCGACCATATCAAAGCGATAACGATAATATATGCGTGTGTATTCGTGTATGAGACTGTTGACAAATGACATTACAGACATAAATGTATTATGCAACATAATAAGAAAATCCCATTTTCTTTCTCTGCCTTGAACCCACGCCGACCTTCCCGTCAAAAAAGAAAACAAGAGTTGTTGTTGCCTCTATAAGCATTAACATCACATCGTCATCAACAACGAGAACAGCTTAAACAACTTCGGCATCATCATCATCATCATCATTATCAATATCATCATCGTCATCATCATCATCATCATCATCATCATCATCAATATCATCATCGTCAACTGAACGTTAGTAGTATCGTATTCGCAGTCTAGAAATATCTACCTCAACGAAACTCCTCAAGATAAGTCTTACTGGATGAAGATATCTCGTCGTCAGATACTTTTGTGGTCGGCAGACTATCAGTGCGTCAAGTTCAAGGTCTATGAAATATGTTTATGTTGCTAAGAATCAGATTTAACGGCATCACTTAAACATAGGCTGATGCGGCGTAGCAGATAAAACCACTTGGACTATAGGTTGCTCTAGATTGACAGGAATAGATTGGCTGCGGATGCGGAGAGTGAGGGGTTGGAGGCAGGCCCACGTGGCTATGCGGGTCTAGAGGAGGCGTTTTGCAGCTGATTTAAACAGTTTTTGTCTTAATTCGGGAGATAATTTTGAACTAGATTTAGTTCAAAATCTTCTCAGACATCATCAGCCGACATCTGAACTCTGCTGGAAGCAAGAATATACGGTAGGATTAAGAAAAGTAAATTTGACATCAAAAGGGCGTGTGTACTTAAAACTATCAGTTTTTATTGATTCTGTAGGGCCTACGACATAGGTTGTCATCGTTTTCAAGTGTACTTTTTGTACTGTCAATTTTAAAGAACTTTTCAAATTGCGAAATTTCTTGGCTACTTTCTTTGGGTATTCTGTATACTGTGATAGTCTGGGACATGGAATTGTAAGTAGTAAGTAAGTAAGTAGCCTTTATTTGATTTGATAGGCGCGCCTAAATTGCATGCATACAGTGATTACGTACAATTTGGAAATAAACTGTAACAGAAGCATATAATAAAGTAACGCATGTACAACTAAACAAAATGAAAGATACATCGATTAATAAAGCTGTTTTAAAATATTTAAAATATATTTTATATTTAACAAGAGCCAGCATGAGAGGATGTCCTCTAATGCTGCGAAGTGAGTACTTGTCCTCACGAGGAGGTGCAAAAAGCTGAAGAATGCAATAACCAAAAAACTGCGATTTCTGGAAGAGCTTCCTGTCTACTTAAGCAATTAGCTGCTCCGCAGTGTGAGTCTTCTCACATAATAATTTGCCATCTGCGATCCTTTTCAAGAGCTGAATTAACGCGTAAAATCATGTGAGGTGAAAAATCCAGCATAGGCACTAACTAGGCAGGTAGTGCACAGACCTACATGAATCTTGAAATTACTATCGCTTGAAAAATGATGACCAGCCTCGAGATAAGTAAGCCCTGCTGCCCTAACTGGTTGAGAGGAAAGCCATGTTGGTTTATTAGACAAAGAATGTAGTTAACATGGTTTAAAAAATAATGTTTGCAATGTAGAGTGACTCCAAGCAGCTTGACAGTATCCAGCTACCCAGTGCCGGGTAAGGGCAGACAGTGGTCTAAAGGACGCTCGATAACAGGTCGCCTGAGAATAATTATCTACTTGGTTTTGAACACTACAGTGTACTTTGTCAATGACCTACATAACGTTACATTGTCAGCTGTCTAGGGTACTTTACACAGTTAGATGTCTTCGCAGACACCAATTAAGCGACAGATGCGATGTCCTGTGGTAGTCCAAATTTCAAGATTCTGTTCTGTCTAGCTCAACCTCGCTCTTCGTTTTATTCTTCTCCATTCTCGTGTTACTTCCGATTTTTGGTACCCCCACCTCGTTTCGTAATAAGCACGCGGAGTTAACCGATAATTAATCGCCTCTCATTTCAACAGATTCTCTGCGTTATATGGGTGGATACCCTACTCGCCACAATCCAAGGGCGCATGCCAAATAGGGCGCCATACATGCCTTGTATGACCTGCTTTAGGAGACAGAAGTTTCAAGATATCGGGTTCAAACGTTTCAACTTCTTCTGAATTTTATTTTCATATTTTAACGCCTGCGTTAGTCGCTCTATGTGGAAAGTGAGTTGGTTGTGGAAAGGGGACGCCTTTCCGCGTGTTCTGCAGTTCGTGCGTATAGCCCAACAGTTGCGACAGATTAATACCAGTGGTTGAGTGTCGGTCTGATCGAGTGGAATCTTGCGTTATATTGTTTGATTGCGTTTCCTCATATTCAGAATCGTATGGCCATCCAGAACGAGGTCTTTTGGAGATGGTTGAAAACGGTAGCAGTTCTGCTGGCGATGATGAACGCCGTGAGTAATCCACTCTTTCATGCCTATTGTAATAAAGACTACTGAAAAATTAAACTTCAAAACATGTAGGCCTAGTTTGTATATATTGACTACTTTGTCCATCATACCAGACATATTCCAAATAGCCTAATCGTAATCGTAATATAATGTACATCGTCCATCCTACCAGACATAGGCCTATTACAAATAGCCTAATGCTGATTTCAATAGAACCCAAATCATATTTCAACATGCGCAATAAATTGATATACATTTTCTAATCATCCATGCTACCATACATATTCTAATAAAGAAATGTATGCTCTATTTTACCATGCATTTCTGATCCCTATAAGATAGCCCATAACCAATTGTTTATTTATTTCTCTAATAGCACTTAATATGCAAATAGAGGTAGAACAATTTCTATGCAATGTATAAGCATCCTAATAAACATGCAGGAACTTTTCAGCTACAAAAGAGGTAGCTATAATAAAAAAAAGGTTAAGTTGTGCATATTATGACTTTATTATTATGACAATCAAATGACTTGTGTGAAATCGATAGACCTTTCTAAAATTCAATGAACGAATAATCTTTCGATGGGCAACAAACCCAAAAATGCTAGAACAGTTAATTGAAGCAAATGAACAGCAGCCTGCTAGATAAAGCGAAGGCAATGACATCTGAAAAGCTGCACATTAATTAACGAACTGCATATTATGTATTATCTAAACGTTTGATATTACGCCCCCTTTATGTGGAACACATAAAATCATTCCTTGCGCTAACCGGTGTGATCTAAAAAGTCTCTAAGAGTAGAGAGTTTACGAAAAGTAAACACTGGGTAGGTAAGTGGAAATGTCATCACTGGCTAGCGTTTCCAAATATGTGGAGCCTCGCCGACGGTGTCCCATCATAATCGCTGTTTTTAATTGTTGTCCAAACAGGGGATGAAAGTGGGAATATTTTCCACAACCTTTCCCGACATGGCGCTTTTTATGTCGGTGACAAATGGTCAGATGGCGACCACGATGACCTGGATGGGTCTTTCCAGCATCGTTGGAACACTCTGCATGGGTCCTCTGTTCGACCGCTTCGATGGTCTGCTTCTCTTGTCCTGCGTCATCCTGCTACAGGGCCTGGCCATAGGATTAGCCCCCTGGTGGCGTATTCTCATTGTCTTTGATGTCATGGCCGCTATTTCTTCAATCTTCAGTGCAGGAACCAATGCAGGTGAGCTCTCCGTTTTCACAGGTACTTTTAATGTACTCGTCTGTCCATCCAGCCATCCATCCATCCATCCATCCATCCATCCATCCATCTCGCCGTCCATCCGTCTGTCCATCCGTTCGTCCATTGTGTACTATTTATTTCCATCCATTTTAAATGTAGTATTGCCTAAGAAAAGGCTGATTCTAACAAAAATATTGCCTCATAAGTTTAATTCACGCATTTACCCTAAAGCAAAATTACAAATAGCAGGATTATTCCGCTATAATCGATTGCAATGTTATCATCCAGCAAAAGTCTGCATTTTGGCTGAATTGTATGACTATTGTTTTGATAATTATCAACGCTAAACGCTCTGTTATCGTAAAATAAAATTAATTAATTCGAAGAGTTCTAAGAATGAACCCTCCAGCTCTTTTCATTAACCAAAAAGAGAATTAAAGCAACGACACTGACGGTATCCTAGTTTTGATGACAGATTCATCGGAGACTCAGAATTAAGAAGGTAAAACTTTAATAAAAACTCTTGAAAAGTCAAATAATGTGGGTATACGAGTTGTCGTTTTGCATTTCAATTGCAGTCCTGCATGCTCATTTCGCTATGTAATTCTGCCTACCCCATTTGCACAAGCACTAATTAACCGACCTGTACAGTGTAGAAGATGAATATTGTTACTCGTTTCTAATTATTTCAGGGGGTGTGGCTGTCATCTCCATTATCTGGAAAAAGAAGTCGGAGATGCTTAATCCCATCATCCAGCTGACCGCCTTTAGCTTTGCTTTTGGAACAGCAATTACTCCTCAGCTGATCGCACCTTTTATCGGCACACATCAGTTACCGGATATCATTAGTCCCACTGCCACTCCTAACGGTTCAAACGCATCGTCTTTCTTCGGAAACGCCAACTTGGACTTCGTAGCAAGTAACTCAACTACAGCGAACTCTTCGTGCCGGTACGAAGGACCAGAACCAGTCCAGATCGCTTTCTCTCTTGTTGCATGCATTAACGTACTGACTGCAGTCGTTTGCTTCGTGATCTGTGCCTTTGACCGCTGGCAGATGCAAACCGAGAGCTATGAATACAGAGTGAATGTCAGAAGCAGAAGCTATTCGCTCAACGAAGATGGACGTACGATAGTGGACGAAGAATTCATAGAGGAACGGCCCAGGGAGCGAACGGCTAGCCTTGACCGATTGGTACTTCAGAAGAAGTTCAAAGACGAAAGAGCGAGACGTGGTGATCAGGCCAAGCCAGGCATGTTGAAGTTGTTACTGAATAGACAGGAATTGCAGCAGAGGAAAGACTTTTGTTCTAGAAACGACGAAAACTCTCTTGAAACCGCAACTGTAAATCCACACGGCCATGGCATTATGATTATAGGCCACTCGGTTCCGCCTGTGACCTGCAGTTGGAAAATCACTCCTCTTGTTATAATCGTTTTTCTCTTCTTCTGTGTTTGCGGTGGCACGGACGCCATGTTTGGAGGACTACTTTATACATTTCTCAACGGTTATTTACACTGGACGCCGCAAGACGGGATCCTATTGGTTACGATATACCAAGTGACTAACATTGTGATACATGCTGTTGTCGTTCTTCTTGCCAGATTCCTATCTCCCGTTGTTCTATTTGTGATGGATATCATATTTCTTGTGGTTTCTTCGGGTCTGATGCTGGCAACAGTAAACGCCAATCCCGTCTTCACTTGGATTGCCGTGATCCTGACGGGCTTCGCGACATCGAACATTCACCCAACCGCCATAACTCATGCCAAAGATTGTTTCCAAGTAGATGGCAAAGTGATGGGGATAGTTTTCAGTGCAGTGTTCATTGGAATGTCAGTGGTGTCTCCAATCGTTGGGTTGCTTCTTGATTCCTACGGTGTCATCAGTTTTCCCGTTGTCCTAATGTCCATCACTGTCCTGGAGGTCGTCCTCTTTGCTCTCTGGTTAGTTGTTGCCAGGACCATCAGGGGCCATCAGGCTGTACCTCCAGTGGAAGAAATCGTTATACAAAATGAGAGGACTCCCTTGATTGGTCGCTAACGCCATTCATGGGTCCAATATCGACAACGCCGCTAGAAAAAAGACACTTTCGAAGTCTTGTAGACTCATAATCCGATTATTCTTCTGTTATTCACGTGTCTCAATCTGCAGCTTATTTCCACGAACAATAATTGATTTCCCTTTCTGAAGCAACTGATGTTGATGAGGGGTCCAAACAGTGACGACACCCTGCCTCATAAACTCTAGATTGTTCACAGAAGTTGAGTGAGATGTGACCCATCGAGAAATGAAGTTACAAGAAGTGTAACATTTTCAAACTTAAAAAGCGCTGCTTCTAACTGCTATGCCATTGCTTTGTCAATTGCTTAAACATTTTCTGAAAAAGTGTTCAAAGTTACCTATTCGCTCCGCCCCCGTCCGCATAACCGTGAGGTCCTCAGAGCTGATACACTGTCTTGAAAACATTTTATCATTAGAATGCTCTACTTAGGAATTTGAACATTAATTGGATTTAAATAAATTTTTTCTTTTCCTTTTATTTAGGTTGCTTGTGCCTGTGCTTGATATGTTCAGTTTCTTACACTTGTATTAACACGTTTGTTAGCCGCAGTGCGTTTGCAGGCGGAGCTCTAAAGTCCATGCTTACTTACTTACTTACTTACTTATGTTCGAGAAATATCTACCGAAAGGGTTGCTGCAATCCATTTCAGTGGTACAGTTAGTAAATGCTATTTAATCGGATGGCATTTAGAAGAAGAGGAAGAGAAGAGCAGTCCCTTAAGCCCTGAAGCAGCCGTGAGCATGAAGTGTTAACGACTTCATTTTCTAAGCCTCGGCATATGAGGGCGGGTGGCAATCGTATCCCTCGCCCTCTCATCGGCAGTGTACGGTCAGTGTACTCATTATAGCTGATTTGGCTAGTCGGTGCAGTTGGAGGTGAAATCTGGAAACAGATTGGAAACTGCTGTGGATATGGTTTCGTCTGATATTTAGATACCGGTACTAGAGTATTTACACATCATATCATGGCGTCATGTTGTGACGGCAGTGTATATAGGCCTATATGTATCGTTGCTTAAAATGCTCTGATCGCCGTCGTCAAGACGGCAGTACTGACGTCACAAACGGTTTCTGTTTCACAATAGAACAGAAACCGTTTGTGACGTAGCGTTTGCCGACAGACACACGCTCTATGGATATTACATGAATAGATCATGCATCGACTCGTAAGCTTTGTCTTTCGAGTTCCCTATTGAGAGACGTACACAACTGAATCGAAGCTGAATGCACCTCTAGCATAGTAACATATTTTCTCTGATTTGATATTCATGTTCAGATGTTGACGTTACTTAGGTTTTTTGGCGCTAAAGAAATGCAGAGTTTACGAGTAGGACATCTACTTGGTGTTTTCTAAGGTTTTACTCTGTACGTATGATTAATAAAAGACAGTGTAGACCGCGCTAAAGTTATAATCTAAACGTTGGACTAATATTATTAAATATGTTCATTGCATATAAGCTTTATTGGTTATTGTCAATACCAGTGCTATCCAACCTTTTTGACACCGCGGGCCACTGAAAAAATTATTCTTGAAGCCAAGGACCGCACCAGTAAACTCAAAAGCAACGACAAAAATTTACTGAAAATTATTAGCTCTAATAAAATTTATTACGTCAATAATTATGCAAAATCAGTGACTAATTGCAGGTATGTATGGCATGCTCTATGATAGTTCAGCGCAAAAGTATAATTATTTCAATAAACGTTCAAGCATGTTTGAATTGTGCTTTCAATTTTTTTTTGCGGTTGGTATTCAGCAAGCTGGACAGCAAGTTGGACAGCACCGGTCCATTCTATTAGAATTTGACTTGAATGGATGTTGAACTTTAGACATTGACGAGTTAAGCATGTTATAATTTATGCGTAGTGTAGCTGTTTTTATATTCGTAGAGATGACTTTGTATTTATGAATTTTGTGCATGAGGGCTTTATTTTCGAATTTTATATGTGTTTTGGGCTCCTGCTTTGTTGGATTTTATTGTTCCGATGGGGATCTACCTCTGGCTGTAGACTTCTTGCTTAAGTTGGCCCATTCAAGTCTAAAGAGCCGGATGAAACCCAGTCTTGTTGTCAAGACCATAAACCTCAAGACCAAGACCAAGACCAAGACCTTGAACCTCAAGACCAAGACCAAGACCAAGACCTTGAACCTCAAGACCAAGACCAAGACCAAGACCTTGAACCTCAAGACCAAGACCAAGACCTTGAACCTCAAGACCAAGACCAAGACCAAGACCACGACCCAAAAATCACAATCATATCCACACTATTCCTCAGAGGCGTATATATATATATATATATATATATATATATATATATACAGGGGCGTCTATCCCCCCTAAGTCATTGGAGCAACGTCCCTTTTCCCCCTCTTCTTCCCCCTCCCCGTTCCTTCCTCCTCTGAAATGGTGGTACACACACTGACAGATCTCCCCCCCCATTTCTTGTATGGAGCATTTGCTCCAAGGTTTCTATGGTGTAGACGCCCCTGTATATATATATATATATATATATATATATATATATATATATATCAGACACGATTACCTTGGTATTAACCTGGTCAAACGTAGCCAAACCGTGTGTGTACACGCACACACACACACAGATTGTGAGGGCAATGAGGGTGAGGAGTTATGTCAAGGCCACCAGTATGAGAGTAGGTCCATATACGGACTTGACCTACAACTCCACATCCCGATATGACTAAGATGTCAACCATAAGACGGAGAGCGAGGGTGCATGATGTAAGATATTTCCAAGAGGAGTGTAACTGTGGCCCAGATCTTTGGCGCCTGGCCTGCGCACTGATCGCGGGGGTCAGTCTGCCGGGGTTACCTGTGTGGCTGAAAGTCTAACTGCCTGTGACTCAGTTCATCTGGCTCTCGGTTGACCAGACAAGAGCTATCTATTATTGGCTATGGGCCAGAGGTGCGACCGTTATTGACCGCAATGGCGCGGAAAAATTTAAATTTTAGGTCGGTCTTGGTCTTGGTCTTGAAAAACCAAGACCAAGACTTTGAACCTCAAGACCAAGACCAAGACCAAGACCTTGAACCTCAAGACCAAGACCAAGACTTTGAACGTCAAGACCAAGACCAAGACCAAGACTTTTTAAAACGAACTCGAGCGCACTCGAGACCAAGACCTTGGTCTCGAGGACAACAAGACTGATGAAACCTAGACTATAGTATTTGCCTTGTGCATCGTAATTTCAAAAAATCAACGGGTACAAGTCGTTTATTCTTTTCAAGAAGTCCATGTTTTCGTTTGTGAAATACAACAGATAAATTCAGAATGTGGAATCTGTCAGAACTGCTCAATGTGGAACGTAGCGAACCGTTGTTGTATATCGGCTTAACGACACTTTTTCATATCGAAGATGATCAGTGTCGGAGGCAGAGTACAACCTCGTACTCCACGTTTATATTGCGACCGAGCCACCCGCAGTAAAGATCCGAGAAATTAATCTCTGAGAAACCGACCGACCGGGAATCGAACCCGGGCCGCCGGCGTGGCTAGCGGGCTACAAACCCACTCGGCCACTCAGGATCCTCACGTAGCGAACCTTCAAAGCAGTGGCTTTTATACCGCACGGCCAGAAATTGTAAAAGAAATGACACTCGAGAACCGCATGTATAAATTGGTCCAATTGTTTTGATCCTGATGGCAGTAGGCCCTGCATTTGATTTTACTTAGTTAAGGCTGGAAAGTCGTACACGTGCAAGGGGTCATGGACTTCTATACTGTGCAGTTGTATTTTTATAGTTATGCATGGGTGGAATAACGGAAACTTCTTCATGATGGCCCTTCACAAAATGAATTAAGTGCAGACAATTAAAATTAAGAAAAAAACAATGTAAAGATTATGCCTATTCCTTGTTGACCCTGGGGGCTCAATTAGGTTGATTTACAAGAAGTCGTGGGTATTAGTTTATTTTAATACTAAGCTCCCTCACCGCAGGAAGGCGCTACACTCTATTTCTCTCTAACTTAATTCATGAGTGGAATAAATGTACCTTTTCTTACTTTTATCGGTTTATCTTGCAAGAGACACACACATTAGCTGAACATAATCATTTCTTCTTTTTTTGTCATAATTTTAATTGTCTTAGTTTTAAATGGAAAGCCTGAGGAGTGACTGAACAGTATAACCCACTTCATCTACACTAGTTTAATTAGGTCCTTACGTATCAGTTGCGAAATATCGTACGTGCAGATTCCTGTTAGTCGCTGCTCTCGTGACCTCCGACGCATCCGGCCTGTGATTGACCTTAAAACTTCCTCCACCATTGCTACCTCCATTGTTCACTCCAGGCTTGATAATTGCAATTCCCTCTTCCTCTACCTTGAATCTACCCAAATCAGGCGTCTCCAACTTATCCAAAACAACTAGCCAAAGCTGTCACTAGAACGCCCAAACTTGATCATATCACTCCCATCCAAAAATCACTCCATTGGCTAAAATTTCAGAGCGAATTCACTTCAAAATCCTATCACTAACCTACAACTCCCTACAATATTCCCAGCCCGAGTACCTCCTTCATCTTTTCACCATCCAGGAAACCCGCTCCACCCGATCATCCTCCTATCTCAGTCTTTCTCGACCCTCTTCCCCGTCAGTATTCGTCTCAAGTTCTCCAACCGAGCCATATCCAACACAGCACCACGCCTCTAGCTGGAATGACCTTCCTCTGAATTCCGCAGTCTCGGTTCCGCCATCACCATTGCAACCCGTCCTCTATCCTCCTCCTCTTGTTCCTCTATCTATCACTCCCGGGTATTCCACTCAAAATTAAAGTCTCACCTTTTCAAGTACTCCTACCCTGACTCATTTGATTCGCCTCCTTCAAATTATTCTCGCCCTAAACGACAACGGCCTTGACAACTGCTCTGCCTATTCTCTTGATCTGGCCCTCTGGAAACCGGCCTTAGACCTCTTTTGAACTACTCTTTGGAAACCCCCTCTGGTTTAATCTGGCCTTCTGGAAAACTGATTTGGACCTCTTTTCGATTACTCTCTGAAAACCCCCTCTGATTTGATTTGGCCTTGAAACTGGACTCGGACCTCTTCTGCATTGCTCTCTGGAAACACTCTCTGATTTGACGTATCGCGCTCGTGAAAAGGGTGTGCCCTGCGCTTGGTCTTCAAGTGACGCTTTAGAATTTTGGAGATTACGATTACGATTACGATGCACACATGTGAACCAAATGACTTTGATCTTGTGTCGACCATATCACTGTCGACAAAAGACCTTAATGTATTATACAACATAATAAAAAAATCCCACTTTCTTTCTCTGCCTTGAACCCACGCCGACCTTCCCGTCAGTAAAACCAAACAAGAGTTGTTGTCGTTTATCAGCATCAACATCACATCGTCATCAACAACGAGAACAGCTTAAACAACAACGGCATCATCAACATCATCGTTTTCATCATAACTATGATTATCGTCAACTGAACTTTAGTCGTATCGTAATGGTAGTCTCGAAATTTCTACTTTAACGAAACTCTCCAAGATACTGAAAGAAGAATTTCGTCGTCAGATACTTTTGTGGTCGGCAGACGATCAGTGCATCAAGTTCAAGGACAATGAAATATGTTCATGTTGCTAAGAATCAGACTTAACGGCATCACAAAGTGCAATAACATAGGCTGATGAGGCGTAACAGATAAAACCATGTGGACTAGGTTGCCCTAGATTGACATGATTCGATTGGTTGCGGATGCGGAGAGCGAGGGCTTGGAGGCAGGCCCGCGTGGCTATGCAGGTCTAGAGGAGGCGTTTTGCAGCTGATTTAAACAGTAATTGCTGTCTTAATTCTGGAGATAATTTTGAACTAGATTAAGTTAAAAATCGGCTCAGGCATAGTCAGCCGACATCTGAGCTCTGCAGAAAGCAAGAATATACGGTAGGATTAAGAAAAATAAAATTTACATCAAAAGGGCGTGTGTACTTAAAACTATCAGTTGTCCTTGATTCTGTACGACATAGGTTGTCATCGTTATCGAATGTCCTTTTTGTACTGTCAATTTTAAGAATTTTTATAAGTAGGCAGCCTTTATTTGATTTGACAAGCTCGTCTAAATTGCATGAATACAGTGATTACGTACAATTTGGAAATAAACTGTAACAGAAGCAGATTATAAAGTCACACATGTACAACTAAACAAAATGAAAGATACCTCTATTAATAAAGCTGTTTTTAAATATTTTAAATATATTTTATATTTAAGAAGAGGCAGCATGAGAGGATGTCCTCTCATGCTGCGAAGTGAGTACTTGTCCTCACGAGGAGGTGGCAAAAGCTGCTGAATGCAATAACCAAAAACTGCGATTTCTGGAAGAGCTTCCCGTCTACTTGAGCAATTAACTGCTGCGCAGTGTGAATCTTCTCACATAATAATTTGCCATCTGCGAGCCTTTTCAAGAGCTGAATTACTGCGCGGAAAATCATGTGAGGTGACAAATCCAGCATAGGCACTAACTAGGCAGGTAGTGCATAGGCCTAAATGAATCTTGAAATAACTATCGCTTGAAAAATGATGTCCAGCCTCGAGATAAATAGGCCCTGCTACCATAACTGGTTGAGAGGAAACCCCTGTTGGTTTATTAGACTAAAAATGTAGTTAACATGGTTTAAAAAAATATTGTTTACAATGTAGAGTGATTCCAAGCAGCTTGACACTATCCAGCTACCCAGTGCCGTCAGGGCTACCGACAGAAATTCCGGGCCCCTAGGCAGAGTAGTCACGGGCCCCTAAACTATCATCAGGCTTTATGAGAAAAGTTGATTGCGGTCCCGGTCCGGGCCCCTAAAATCGCCGGAAAATCGCCGGGCCCCTGGGCATTTTCCCCCCTTGCCCCTCCCTCTCGGTGGGCCTGAGTGCCGTGTACAGGCAGACTGTGATCTAAAGAACGCTCGTTAACAGGCCGCCTGAAAATAATTATCTCCTTGGTTTTGAACACTACCGTGTATTTTGTCAATGACCTACATAACGTTACATTGTCAGCTATCTAGGGTAGTTTACATAGGCCCTAGTTAAATGTCTTCGCGAACACCAATTAAGCGATAGATGCGATGTCAAGTGGCTGTCTAATTTTCAAGATTCCTTTCTGTCTACCTCAACCTCGCTCTTCGTTTTATCCTTCTCTATTCTCGTGTCACTTCCGATTTCTAATACCCCCCACCTCGTTTCGTAATAAGCACGCGGAGTTAACCGATACAGGGCACTGACTAACTGATCGCCTCTCATTTAAACAGATTCTCTGCGTCAAATGGGTGAGTATACCTTACTCGCCACAACCCAAGGACGCATGCAAAATACGGCGCCATAAATGCCCTGTATGACCCGTTTTAGGAGACAGAGGTTTCAAGACATCGGGTTCAAACTTTTTAACTTCTTCTGAATTTTATTTTCATATTTGTAACGCTATGTGGACAGTGAGTTGGATGTGGAAAAGGGACGTCTTTCAGCGTGTTCTGCAGTTCGTGCGTATAGCCTAACAGTTGCGACAGATTAATACCAGTGATTGACCTCGGCACTGCTCGAGTGGAAGGTCTGCTTGCGTTATATAGTATCAGCGTTTCCCAAACTGTGGGTCGCGACCCAAAAGTGGGTCGCGAAACTCTGGCAAGTGGGTCGCCAAATTTTTTGGACAAACATATATTTTTTCGGAGCAACAGCATTTGGCTATGATTGGGCTATAACTAGCTGGATTGCAAAAATTGTTAATTATCTTTTTACCTAAGTTTCATTTTAATGCTTAAAATTTCTAAACGCCGTACGTAAATTCGCATATTTCGAATCCAATTTACGATGCTAATTTCAGTACACAATGCTTAATTTTACACAGTGGGTACCGAGATTGCCAAGATATTCACAAGTGGGTCGCGACCCAGCGAAGTTTGGGAACCACTAATATAGTTTGACTGAGTTTCTTTCTAGGTCCGCAAAGGTTCATCAGTCACTCTGGTTCAGAGTAAAGCAGGGAGGCGACCTGACCGACGTCTCTTTGAGCGTAGACTCGGATCCGACCTGGGCTGATGAACCAAAGTCCTCCGTGCCCACCTTCACGTGGTGCGGACCGTTAATACCCTTCCATGAGAAGGGGAACGAACGGGCACGGCAGGCAAAACCAGGGGAAGGCAATGGCAAACCACCTCTGTTAACATGCCAAGAAAATCGTCATGAGACACAGCAAACCAAAAGCACCGATAGTCGCAGATGGTGGGACTCCCAGGCCGGAGTGCGACTCAAAAGCTACTGGGAAAGAGCAAGACGGTGAGTCAATGACCCTTCGGTCTAATTAAGCTTGGATTCTTTGGTCATGTTATGCGATCTGATGGGCTAGAAAAGGAAATGATGTTGGCTTGTGGTGAGGGGGAAAAAAGACGGGGTCGACCAAGGAAGAAATGGATGGATGAGATTCACGATGTAACTGGCATGAATCTGGAAGTACTAAGGGACCTGACTTCGAATAGGAAGCAATGGAGAATGTGTGTCATGGCGATCGCTAGAGCTCCAGGAGTTGACAGCACAAGGTGACAAGGTGAGTTTCTTCACATTCAGAATCGTATGGCCATGCAGAACGAGGTCTTTTGGAGATGGTTGAAAACGGCAGCAGTCCAACTGATTTCGATAAACAACGTAAGTTACTGTAGTCCATACTTATTTGCCTGTTGTAACTAGGCCTAATACATATTCTGCAATTCATAAACTTATAGACCTGTAGTTAATATACAGCGTCAATCCTACCAGACATAATTATTACAAATAGCCTAATGCTGCTTTCAATAGAACGCAAAACATATTTCAACATTAAAATTTAGGTTATACATTTTCTAATCATCCATCCTACCATGCATTATTAATTAATTTTATGGTGCTCTGTTTTACCATGCATTTCTGATTCCGATATGATAAACCCATTAACAATTGTTTATTTATTTCTCCAAAAGCACACATATGCAAATAGAGGTATAACAATGATTATACAATGTATAAGCATCCTAATAAACATGCAGGAACTTTTCGGCTACAAAAGAGGAAGCTATAATAAAAAAAAAGGCTAAGTGGTGCATATAATGACTTTATTATTATGACAATCAAATGACTTGTGTGAAATCAATAGACCTTTCTAAATCTCGATGGGCGAATAATCTGTCGACGGCGCACCAAACCCAAAAATACCAGAACAGTTAAAGCAAATGAACAGCAGTCTGCTAGATAAAGCGAAGGCAACGACATCTGAAAAGCTGCACATTAATTAACGAGCTGCATATTATGTATACATCTAAACGTTTAATATTACGCCCCCTTTATGTGGAACACATAATATCATTCCTTGCGCTAACCGGTGTGATCTAGAAAGTCACCTGGAGCAGAGAGTTCGACAATGAGTAAGCAGTGGTTAGGTAAGTGGAAATGTCACCACTGGCTGGCGTCTCCAGATATGTAGAGCCTCGCCGACGGTGTACCATCATAATTGCTGTTTTTAATTGTTGTTCAAACAGGGGATGCAAGTGGCGATGTTTACCACAACCTTTCCGGACATGGCAATTTTGATATCGGTGACAAATGGTCAGATGGCGACCACGATGACCTGGATCGGTCTTTCCAGCATCGTTGGAACACTCTGCATGGGTCCTCTGTTCGACCGCTTCGATGGTCTGCTTCTCCTGTCCTGCGCCCTCCTGCTTCAAGGTCTGGCCGTAGGATTGGCCCCCTGGTGGCGTATTCTCATTGTCTTCCAGATCCTCGCCGGGATTTCCGCCTTCTTCAGTGCGGGAATCTTGACAGGTGAGTTTTCCGTAGTCACGTGTACGACTGTACTTTTTATATATCCGTCTTACCATCCATCCATCCATCCATCCATCCATCCATCCATCCATCCATCCATCCATCCATCCATCCATCCATCCATCCATCCATCCATCCATCTCGCAGTCCATCCGTTTGTCCATCCATCAATTCTACCGTCCGTTCGTCCTTCCATCCATGCATCAATCCATCCGTCTGTCGATCCGTTCGTCCATCTTTCCGTCGTTCCATCTATTCATCCATCCATACTTAGATTCCAGCAACAATCCATTCATCGGCCCGCCCACGTGACTGCCCGTTCGCTCGTTCGCCCACCCGCCCTTCCTTCAGTCTGTCCATACAGCCAACCATCCGTCTATCCGTCCATCCGTCCATCCGTCCATCCGTCCGTCCGTCCGTCCATCCATCCAACAGGGAAAACTGGTGCATTGCCTGTTGTGTACTATTTATTTCCATCCATTTTAAATGTAGTATTGCCTAAGAAAGGCTGATTCCAACAAAAAATATTACCTCATAAGTTTAATTCACGCATTTACCCTAAAGCAAAATTGTAAACAGCACGATTATTCCGCTATAATCGATTGCTAAATTATCATCCGAAAAAAGTCTGCATTTTGGTTGAATTGTATGACTATTGTTTTGATAATTATTATCAACGTTAAAGGCTCTGCTGTCGTAAAATAAAAATAAAAGTATTCTAAGAGTTCTAGGAATGAAGCCCCCAGCTATTTTCATTAACCAAAAAGAGAATTAAAGCAACGACACTTTCGGTATCCTAGTTTTGATGACAGGTTCATTTATAGACTCAGAATGAAGACGGCAACACTTTAATAAAAACTCTTGAAAAGTCAAATAATGTGGGTATACGAATTATCGTTTCGCATTTGACCTGCAGTCCTGCATGCTCATTTCGCTATGTAATTCTGCCTACCAGTGGCGGCGATCTTGTTTGAGAGGTGGGGGTACATTTTGGAACTGACCTGGTCAAAAAAATTTGATGACTTTTTTTGGTGTTTCTTCAAAATTTGGGGGGTCCGATGTATGGCGTTTCCCCCCCCACTCTTAAAGGTGGGGCGTCTTGTCCCCTCGCCCCCCCGGGATCGCCGCCCATGCTGCCTACCCCATTTGCACGAGCACTAATAAACCGACCGTTACAGTGTAGAAGATGAATATTGTTACTCGTTTCTAATAATTTCAGGAGGTGTCGCCATCATCTCCATCATCTGGAAAAAGAAGTCGGAGATGCTCAATCCCATCATCCAGCTGACCATTCTTACCTTTACAGTTGGTACAGTAATGGCTCCTCAGTTGATCGCACCTTTTATCGGCAAACATCATGTACCGGACATCATTAGTCCCACTGCCACTCCTAACGGTTCAAACGCATCGTCTTTCTTCGGAAATGCCGCCTCGGACTCCGTAAGAAGTGACTCAACTACAGCGAACTCTTTGGGTCAGTACGAAGGACCAGAACCAGTCCAGATCGCATTCTCTCTTGTTGCATGCATTAACTTACTTACTGCAGTCGTTTGTTTCGTGATCTGCGCCTTTGACCGCTGGCAGATGCAAACCGAGAGCTACGAATACAGAGTGAATGGCAGAAGCAGAAGTTATTCGCTCAACGAAGATGGACGGACGATCGTGGACAACGAATTCATAGAGGATCGACCCAGGGAGCGAACGGGTAGCCTTGACCGATTGGTACTTCAGAAGAAGTTCAAAGACGAAAGAGCGAGACGTGGTGATGAGGCCAAGACAGGCATATTCAAGGTGTTGCTGAAAAGAAAGGAGTTGCAGCAGAGGAAAGAATTTCGTTCAAGAAACGACGAAAACTCTCTTCAAACCGCAATTGTAAATTCACACGGCCATGGCATTATAGGCCACTCCGTTTCGCCTGTGACCTGCTGTAGAAAAATCACTCCTCTCGTTATAATCGTTTTACTCTTCTTTTGTGTTGGCGGTGGCACGGACGCCATGTTTGGAGGACTACTTTATACATTCCTCAACGGTTATTTACACTGGACGCCGCAAGACGGGATCCTATTGGTTACGATCCTCCAAGTGACTCGTCTTGTTATACACGCTGTTGTCGTTCTGCTTGCCAGATTCCTATCTCCCGTTGTTCTTCTTGTGATAGATATCATATTTCTCGTGGTTGCTTCGGGTCTGATGTTGCTCACAATAAACGCCAGTCCCGTGTTCACTTGGATTGCCGTGATCCTGACGGGGTTCGCGACATCGAACATTAACCCAACCGCCTTAACTCATGCCAAGGAATGTTTCCAAGTAGATGGCAAAGTGATCGGGATGGTTTACTGTGCGATGTTCATTGGGGTGTCAGTGGTGTCTCCAATCGTTGGGTTGCTTCTTGATTCCTACGGTGTCATCAGTTTTCCCGTTGTCCTAGTGTCCATCACTGTCCTGGAAGTCGTCCTCTTTGCTCTCTGGTTGGTTGTTGCTAGGGCCATCAGGGTCCAGCAGGCTGTACCTCCAGTGGAAGAAATCGTTACACAAAATGAGAGGACTCCCTTGATTGGTCGCTAACGCCATTCATGGGTCCAATATCGACAACGCCGCTAGAAAAAAAGACACTTTCGAAGTCTTGTAGACTCATAATCCGATTATTCATCTGTTATTCACGTGTCTCAATCTGCAGCTTATTTCAACGGACAATAATTGGTTTCCCTTTCTGAAGCAACTAATGTTGGTGAGGGGTCCAAACAGTGACGACACCCTGCCTCATAAACTCCAGATTGTTCACAGAAGTTGAGTGAGATGTGACCCATCGAGAAATGAAGTTACAAGAAGTATAACAATTTCAAACTTAAAAAGCGCTGCCTCTAACTGCTATGTTCGAGAAATATCAACCGAAAGGGTTGCTGCAATCCATTTCAGTGATCCAGTTAGCAAAATGCTATTTAATCGGATGGCATTTAGAAGACGGGGAAGAGAAGAGCAGTCCCTTAAGCCCTGAAGCAGCCGTGTTAGCGATTTCATTTTCTTAGCCTCGGCATATGAGGGCGGGTAGCCAGTCGTTTCCCTCGCCCTCTCATCGGCAGTGCACGGTCATTGTACTCATTCTAGCTGATTTTTCTAGTCGGTGCAGTTCGAGGTGAAATCTGCAAACAAATTGGAAACTGCTGTGAATATAGTTTCGTCTGATATCCAGATATCATGCATCGACTCGTAAGCTTTGTTTTTCCAGTTCGCTATTCAGAGACGTACACAACTGAATCGAAGCTGAATGCATCTCGAGCAGAGTAGCATATTTTCTCTGATTTGATATTCATGCTTAGATGTCGACGTTACTCACCGCTTAGGTTTTTTGGCGCCAAAGAAATGCAGTGTTACGAGTAGGACATCTGCTTGGTGTTTTCTATGGTTTTACTCTGTACGTGTGATTAATGAAAGACAGTGTAGACCGCGTTAAAGTTATGATCTAAACGTTGGAGTAATTAAATATGTTCATTGCATGTAAGCTTTATTGGTTATTGTCAATACCAGTGCTATCCAACCTTTTTGACACCGCGGGCCACCGAAAAATTATTCTCACGGGCCGCCTGTTGGACAGCACTAGTCCATTCTATTAGAATTTGGCTTGAATGGATGTTGAACTTTAGACATTGACGAGTTAAGCATTTTATATGCGTAGCGTAGCTGTTTTTATTTTCGTAGAGATGACTTTGTATTTATGAACTTTGTGCATGAGGGCTTTATTTTCGAATTTTATATGTGTTTTGGGCTCCTACTTTGTTGGATTTTATTGTTCCGATGGGGATCTACCTGTAGATCTGTAGACTTGTTGCTTGAGTTGGTCCATTCAAGTCTAAAGAGTCGGATGAAATCTAGACTATAGTAGGCCCCTATTTGCCTTGTTCATCGTGATTGCAAAAATCAATGGATACAAAGTCGTTTATTCTTTTCCAGAAGTCTATGTTTTCGTTTGCGAAATGACAGATAAATTCAGAATGTGGAATCTGTCAGAACTGCTCAATGCTGAACGTAGCGAACCTTCAAAGCAGTGGGTTTTATACCTAACGGCCAGAAATTGTAAAAGAAATTACACTCGAGAACCGTATAAAATGGTCCATTTGTTTTGATCCTGCGGCAGACAGAACGCGAAGGTAGGTTGCCTGATGGCAAAGGCCCTGCATTTGATTCTACATAGTTAAGGCAAGAAAGTCGTACACATGCAAGTTGAATATGGGTCATGGACTTCTATACTGTGCAGTTATATTTTTATGGGTATGCATGGGTAGAATAACGGAAACTTCTTCATGATGGTCCTTCACAGAATGAATTAAATTCAGACAATTAAAATTAAGAAGAAAAAAAACAAGAAATGATTATGTTCAGTTAATGTGTGTGTCTGTTGCAACATACACCGATAAAAGTAAGAAAAGGTACATTTATTCCACTCATGAATTAAGTTAGAGAGAAAGAGAATGTAGCGCCTCCCTGTGGTGAGGGAGCTTAGTATTACAATTAACTATAATACCCACGCCTACTTGTCAATCAATCTATTTCAGCCCCAGGGTCAGCAAGGAATAGGCTTATTCTTTACACAAGCAGAGTTATCAATCAAGGCATCCATTATGTATGAATGTACTTTTAATATGTAGGCCTAATATATAGTTCAGTTTTAAATAGAAAGTACTTCACAAATAGCGATTGTGCAGTCTTATAGCTAAGAAATCAATCTATAGAATGATATAAAGCTTTTAATTCTACCTAACCAGAACCTGCTAATTAGTTTATAATTTTATATTGGCCTATCTAACCTCCCCAGAAGATATAGACTCCTTTGAATTGTCCCACAAGTCTCTTCCCCGTTCCGTGTCGCAGTCTAATCAGTTCCCACCTCCTTTTGAAGAAAGTTGATCGTATTCTGATTTCCTTTAAGATAAAATGTCTCCTTCGCCTCTTACACCACACATTACTACACTTAAAGAAGAATAAAGAAGGGTTCTGAGGGTATAGGGCATCTCTACATCGAGAGAGAGAAAGACAAAAGTGAGAAAGAGAAAGTGAGAAAGCTAATTCAGATATTTGAGAACAGTAAGTGAAATTCAAAGACACGGAGGTTAAGACACTGATTTGTGCAGTGCTTCGTCAAGTCAGTGGGGCTGTCCGGAGATACTGAAGGAAAGAGAAACTGTCAGTTGCCTTCGAGAAAGCAGAGAGAAAAGGTGACAGAGGAGTAGTAAGTTATGTTTTGGCCGACAACAAATGGGAAGATGGCAAATTGGATGAATCAGTGGAAAAATTCTTGTAGAGATTTGTCTTAGCTTTAAATGGAAAGCCTGAGGAGTGACGGAACAGTATAACCCACTTCATCTACACCAGTTTACATAGGTCTTTACGTATCAGTTGCTAAATATCGTACGTGCCGATTCCTATTAGTCGCTGCTCTCGTGACCTCCGACGCATCCGGCCTGTGATTTACCTTAAAATTGCCGCCACCATTGCTACCTCCATTGTTCACTCCAGGCTTGATTATTGCAAATCCGTCTTCCTCAACCTTGAATCCACCCAAATCAAGCGTCTCCAACTTATCCAAAACAACTAGCCAGAGCTGTCACTAGAACGCCCAGACATGATCATATCACTCCCATCCAAAAATCACTCCTCTGGATAAAAATGAGACTGGCTCTTTAGAATTCTGGAGATTATGATTACGAATACGATGCTCACATGTGAACCAAATGACCTTGTGTCGACCATATCAATAATATATGCGTGTGTATGCGTGTATGAACCTGTCAACAAATGACATTATACATAAATGTAATATGCAGCATAATAAAAAAATCCCACTTTCTGTCTCTGCCTTGAACCCACACCGACCTTCCCGTCAATAAAACAAAACAAGAGTTGTTGTTGTCGTTATCAGCATCATCATCACATCGTCATCAACAACAAGAACAGCTTAAACAACTTCGGCATCATCATCATCATCATCGTTTTCATCATATCATCATCATAATCATCATCATCATTATCAATATCATCATCGTCAACTGAGCTTTAGTCGTATCGTAATGGTAGTCTCGAAATTTCTACTTTAACGAAACTTTCCAAGATACTGAAAGAAGAATCTCGTCGTCAGATACTTTTGTGGTCGGCAGACGATCAGTGCATCAAGTTCAAGGTCTATGAAATACGTTCATGTTGCTAAGAATCCGACTTAACGGCATCGCTTAAAGTGCAATAACAGAGGCTGATGCGGCGTAGCAGATAAAACCACTTGGACTATAGGTTGCTCTAGATTGACAAGAATCGCAAGGCTGCGGATGCGGAGCGTCAGAGGTTGGAGGCATGCCCACGTGGCTATGAAGGTCTAGAGGGGGCGTTTTGCAGCTGATTTAAACAGTTATTGTCTTCATTCGGGAGATAATTTTGAACTAGATTTGGTTCAAAATCTGCTCAACCGACATCTGAGCTCTGCAGAAAGCAAGAATACACGGTAGGATTAAGAAAAATAAAATTGACATCGAAAGAGCGTTTGTACTTAAAACTATCAGTTGTCCTTGATTCTGTATGACATAGTTTGTCATCGTTGTCGAATGTACTTTTTGTACTGTCAATTTTAAAGAACTTTAAAAATTGTGATTTTTCGAGGGTACTTTCTTTGCATGGGCATTCTGTATACTGTGATTGTCTGGGGGTATATTCAACATTGTCCATGGTATTGTAAGTAGTGAGTAAGTAAGTAGCCTTGATTTGATTTGACAAACGCGCCTAAATTGCATGCATACGGCGATTACGTACAATTTGGAAATAAACTGTAACAGAAGCAGATTATAAAGTCACACATGTACAACTGAACAAAATGAAAGATACATCGATTAATAAAGTTGTTTTTAAATATTTTAAATATATTTTATATTTAACAAGAGGCAGCATCAGAGGATGTCCTGTCATGCTGTGAAGTGAGTACTTGTCCTCACGAGGATGTGGCAAAAGCTGATGAATGCAATGACCAAAAAATTGCAATTTCTGGAAGAGGTTCCCGTCTACTTGAGCAATTAGCTGCTCCGCAGTGTGAGTCTTCTCACATAATAATTTGCCATCTGCGATCCTTTTCAAGCGCTGAATTAATGCGCGCAAAATCATGTGAGGTGAAAAATCCAGCATAGGCACTAGGCAGGTAGTGCATAGGCCTACATGAATCTTGAAATTACTATCGCTTGAAAAATGATGACCAGCCTCGAAATAAGTAAGCATAGGCGTAGACTCTGGGGGGGGCAGCCGGGGCACGTGCCCCCCCCAATAATCGGGAGCCGGGGCAATTCCCCCCTCCCCAATAATCGAGATGAAAATTTTAAAAAATATGAAGGTATATTTAATTTAACGAAATTTGTTCGAGAGGAATCGGTAAAAAAGTTAATGACAGTGTGGTGTGAGTGTGAGGACAAATCGATGACAAGTTTATGATGGTGCTTAGTGTTTGCTATGAGCTCCTGAAACAAAGAAAAGAGGCGAATGACTAACTAAAAAAAAGGTCATCAACTTTTTTTGAAGATGAAATTCCGAAAAAGATTTTGTAAATTCAGAAATTTGTCGGGAAAATGCCCCCCATATTTTTTTGAAGTTTACGCCAGTGTGAGTAAGCCCTGCTGCCCTAACTGGTTGAGAGGAAAGCCATGTTGGTTTAATAGACTAAGAATGTAGTTAACATGGTTTAATAAATAATGTTTGCAATGTAGAGTGACTCCAAGCAGCTTGACACAATCCAGCTACCCAGTGCCGGGTAAGGGCAGACAGTGGTCTAAAGGACGCTCGATAACAGGCCGCCTGAAAATAATTATCACCTTGGTTTTGAACACTACAGTGTACTTTGTCAATGACCTACATAACGTTACATTGTCAGCTATCTAGGGTAGTTTACATAGGCCCTAGTTAAATGTCTTCGCGAACACCAATTAAGCGATAGATGCGATGTCAAGTGGCTGTCTAATTTTCAAGATTCCTTTCTGTCTACCTCAACCTCGCTCTTCGTTTTATCCTTCTCTATTCTCGTGTCACTTCCGATTTCTAATACCCCCCACCTCGTTTCGTAATAAGCACGCGGAGTTAACCGATACAGGGCACTGACTAACTGATCGCCTCTCATTTAAACAGATTCTCTGCGTCAAATGGGTGAGTATACCTTACTCGCCACAACCCAAGGACGCATGCCAAATATGGCGCCATACATGCCTTGTATGACCTGCTTTAGGAGACAGAAGTTTCAAGACATCGGGTTCAAACGTTTTAACTTCTTCTGAATTTTATTTTCGTATTTTAACGCCTGCGTTAGTCGCTCTATGTGGAAAGTGAGTTGGTTGTGGAAAGGGGACGCCTTTCCGCGTGTTCTGCAGTTCGTGCGTATAGCCTAACAGTTGCGACAGATTAATATCAGTGGTTGAGTGTCGGTCTGATCGAGTGGAATCTTGCGTTATATTGTTTGATTGAGTTTCCTCGCTTTCAGAATCGCATAGCCATGCCGAACGAGGGCTTTTCGAGATGGTCGAAAACGGTAGCAGTTCTGCTGGCGATGATGAACGCCGTGAGTAATCCACTCTTTCATGCCTATTGTAATTAAGACTACTGAATTAAACTTTAAAACATGTAGTTAATATACATTGACTACTTTGTCCATCATACCAGACATATTCCAAATAGCCTAATCGTAATCGTAATATAATGTACATCGTCCATCCTACCAGACATATTACAAATAGCCTAATGCTGCTTTCTCTATAGAAAGAATGCAAAACATATTTCAACATGCGCAATGCATTAATACTTGGGCAATACATTTTCTAATCATCCATGCTACCATACATATTTTAATAAAGTAATTTATGCTCTATTTTGCCATGCATTTCTGATCCCTATAAGATAGCCCATAAACAATTGCTTATTTATTTCTCTACAAGCACATAATTATATGCAAATAGAGGTATAACAGCGTCTATGCAATGTATAGGCATCCTAATAAACATGCAGGAACTTTTCGGCTACAAAAGAGGAAGCTATAATAAAAAAGACTAAATTGTGCATAAATCACTTTATTATTATGAGAATCAAATGACTTATGTGAAATTCATAGACCTTTCTAAATTTCATTGGACGAATAATCTTTCGATGGGCAACAAACCCAAAAATAACAGAACAATTAATTGAAGCATATGAACAGCAGTCTCCTAGATAAAGCGAAGGCAACCACATCTGAAAAGCTGCACATTAATTGACGAGCTGCATATATGTATATATCTAGACGGAACACATAAAATCATTCCTTGCGCTAACTGGTGTAATATAAAAAGTCACCAAGAGCAGAGAGTTCGACGATAAGTAAACAGTGGTTAGGTAAGTTGAAATGTCAACACTGGCTGGCGTCTCCAGATATGTGGAGCCTCGCCGACGGTGTCCAATCATAATCGCTGTTTTCAGAGGTGTCTATCCTCCCCCTAAGTCATTGGAGCAACGTCCCTTTTCCCCCTCTTCTTCCTCCCTCCCCGTCCCCCCCAAATGGTGGTCCACACACTGACATATCTTCCCCCTATTTCTTGGATGGAGCATTTGCTGCCAGGTTTCTATGGTGTAGACGCCGCTGGCTGTTTTTAATTGATGTTCAAACAGGGGATGAAAGTGGCAATGTTTTCCACAACCTTTCCGGATATGGCGCTTTTGATGTCGGTGACAAATGGTCAGATGGCGACCACGATGACCTGGATGGGTCTTTCCAGCATCGTTGGAACACTCTGCATTGGTCCTCTGTTCGACCGCTTCGATGGTCTGCTTGTCTTGTCCTGCGTCATCCTGCTACAGGGCCTGGCCATAGGATTAGCCCCCTGGTGTCGTATTCTAGTTGTCTTCCAGATCCTCGCCGGGATTTCCGCCTTCTTCAGTACGGGAATCATGACAGGTGAGTTTTCCTTGTACTTCAAAAAATGGCTTCAGTAAAAGGATTGATTGATTTCCGTAGTCACGTTTTTGTCTTATATATCCGTCTTACCATCCATCCTTCCATCCATCCATCCATCCATCCATCCATCCATCCATCCATCCATCCATCCATCCATCCATCCATCCATCCATCCATCCATCCATCCATCCATACATCTCGCCGTCCTTCAGTCTGTGCATCCATCCATTCTACCGTCCGTTCGTCTTTCCATCCATGCATCAATCCATCCGTCTGTCCATCCGTTCGTCCATCTTTCCATCGATCCATCTATTCATCCATCCATCCGTCCTTCCATCCATCCATCCTTAGATTCCAGGCAACCATCCATTCATCGGCCCGCCCACGTACCTGCCCGTTCGCTCGTTCGCCCGCAAGCCCTTCCTTCAGTCTGTCCATACAGCCAACCATCCGTCTATCCGTCCATCCATCCGTACGCCCGTCCGTTCGTTGGGTCCATCCGTCCGTCCGTCCATCCAACCGGTGCATTGCCTGTTGTGTACTATTTATTTCCATCCATTTTAAATGTAGTATTGCCTAGGAAAAGGCTGATTCCAACAAAAAATATTGCCTCATAAGTTTAATTCACGCATTTATACTAAAGCAAAATTATAAACAGCAGGATAATTCCGCTATAATCAATTGCTAAGTTATCATCCGGCAAAAGTCTGCATTTTGGCTGAATTGTATGACTATTGTTTTGATAATTATTATCAACGTTAAAGGCTCTGTTATCGTAAAATATAAAAAAATTAAGTCTAAGAGTTCTAAGAATGAAGCCCCCAGCTCTTTTCATTAACCAAAAAGAGAATTAAAGCAACGGCACTTTCGGTATCCTAGTTTTGATGACAGGTTCAGAATTAAGACGGTAAAACTTTAATAAAAACTCTTGAAAAGTCAAATTATGTGGGTATACGAATTATCGTTTCGCATTTGACCTGCAGTCCTGCATGCTCATTTCGCTATGTAATTCTGCCTACCCCATTTGCACGAGCACTAATTAACCGACCTGTACAGTGTAGAAGATGAATATTGTTACTCGTTTCTAATAATTTCAGGGGGTGTGGCCGTCATCTCCATCATCTGGAAAAAGAAGTCGGAGATGCTTAATCCCATCATCCAGCTGACCGTCCTTACCTTTGCTGTTGGTACAGCAATTACTCCTCAGCTGATCGCACCTTTTATCGGCACACATCAGTTACCGGATATATTTAGTCCCACTGCCACTCCTAACTGTTCAAACGTATCGTCTTTCTTCGAAAACGCCAACTTGGACTCCGCAACGAATGACTCAACTACAGCGAACTCTTCGGGTCGGTACGAAGGACCAGAACCAGTCCAGATCGCTTTCTCTCTTGTTGCATGCATCAACGTACTTACTGCAGTCGTTTGCTTTGTGATCTGTGTCTTTGACCGCTGGCAGACGAGAACGAAGAGCTACGAATACAGAGTGAATGTCAGAAGCAGAAGCTATTCGCTCAAAGAAGATGGACGGACGATCGTGGACAACGAATTCATAGAGGATCGACCCAGGGAGCGAACGGGTAGCCTTGACCGATTGGTACTTCAGAAGAAGTTCAAAGACGAAAGAGCGCGACGTGATGATGAGGCCAAGGCAGGCATATTCATGGTGTTGCTGAAAAGAAAGGAGTCGCAGCACAGGAAAGAATTTCGTTCAAGAAACGACGAAAACTCTCTTCAAACCGCAATTGTAAATCCACACGGCCATGGCATTATAGGCCACTCCGTTTCGTCTGTGACCTGCTGTAGAAAAATCACTCCTCTCGCTATAATCGTTTTGCTCTTCTTTTGTGTTGGCGGTGGCACGGACGCAATGTTTGGAGGCCTGCTTTATACATTTCTCAATGGATATTTACACTGGACGCCGCAAGACGGGATCCTATTGGTTACGATCCTCCAAGTGACTCGCCTTGTGATGCATGCTGTTGTCGTTCTGCTTGCCAGATTCCTATCTCCCGTTGTTCTTCTTGTGGTGGATATCATCTTTCTTGTGGTTTCTTCTGGTCTGATGCTGGTCACAATAAACGCCAGTCCCGTCTTCACTTGGATTGCCGTGATCCTGACGGGGTTCGCGACATCGAACATTCACCCAACCGCCTTAACTCATGCCAAGGAATGTTTCCAAGTAGATGGCAAGGTGATCGGTATGGTTTACTGTGCAATGTTCATTGGGGTGTCAGTGGTGTCTCCAATCGTTGGGTTGCTTCTTGATTCCTACGGTGTCATCAGTTTTCCCGTTGTCCTAGCGTCCATCACGGTACTGGAGGTCGTCCTCTTTGCTCTCTGGTTGGTTGTTGCCAGGGCCATCAGGGTCCAGCAGGCTGTACCTCCAGTGGAAGAAATCGTTATACAAAATGAGAGGACTCCCTTGATTGGTCGCTAACGCCGTTCATGGGTCCAATATCGACAACGCCGCTAGAAAAAAGACACTGTCGAAGTCTTGGAGACTCATTATCGGATTAGCCATCTGATATTCACGTGTCTCAATCTGCAGCTTATTTCCACGAACAATAATTGATTTCTGTTTTTGATGGAACGGACGTTGGTAAGGGGTCTACAGAGTGACGACACCCTGCCTCATGAGCTGTATATTGTTTTGTTTGCGGTTGGTATTTAACT
Source organism: Allolobophora icterica (assembly GCA_963556255.1). Classification (NCBI taxonomy): domain Eukaryota; kingdom Metazoa; phylum Annelida; class Clitellata; order Crassiclitellata; family Lumbricidae; genus Allolobophora; species Allolobophora icterica. The sequence goes on from OY744616.1 coordinate 10,656,057, forward strand.
TGGGTGGGCCTTTTAAAAACAGCCCTGGACCGCATGCAGCTGTGGGTCGCCTGTTGGACAGCACCGATGTATTCTATCAGAATTTGGCTTGAATGGGTGTTGAAGTTTAGACACTGACGAATAAAGCATTTCATAGTGTAGCTGTATTTTTTTGTAGAGATGACTTGTCTTTCTGAACTTTGTGAGAGCTTTATTTTCGAATTTTAGATGTGTTTTGGGCTCCTACTTTATTTTATTTTATTTGTTCCGATTGGAATCTACCTCTGGCTATAGACTTGTTGCTTAAGGGCTGGATGAGACCTTGACTATATTCTTTGCATTGTTCATAGTAATTATTGAAAATAATGAATAAAAATTCGTTTATTCTTTACCAGAAGTTTATGTTTTCGTGTGTGAAATGACAGATAAATTCAGAATGTGGAATCTGCCAGAACTGCTCAATGTGGAACGGCACGGATCTCCTAAGCAGTGGGTTTTATACCGCACGGCCCTAAATTGCAAAAGAGGTGACACTCGATCACCGCATGTGTAAAATGGTCCATTTGTTTAATCCTGCGGCAGACATACCGGGTAGGTAGGTTGCCCGATGGCAGAAGGCCCTGCATTTGATTCTACGTAGTTGAGGCAATAAAGTCGTACACATGCAAGTTGAATAGGGGTCATGGACTTCTACATTGTGCAGTTACTTTTCTAGTTATGCGGAACAACGGAGACTCCTTCAAGATGGTCCTTCACAAAATGAATCAAATGCAGACAATTAAAATTAAGAGATAACAAGAAATGATGACGGCCAGCTGTTTGTATTGTATTGTATTTATAAATTTATAATGCGTCTCTCGCAGAATAACTATTCAGATGCGCTCTCAGCACAGAAGCCCGGTGGAAACAGAAATGGCTTTAGGGAACGCGAGACCGATGAGGAAAGGCCAGTCATTAGTTTGGCCCTGAGCAAAGGAGGAAGGTCATTCCAGATCGTGGGACCCACTACAGCAAACGCCCGGTAGTCTTAGCCCTGGGAACAAAAAATCAAGCCGATTTACAGAGAGCAATGAGCGAGAAGAAGATGCAGATATCGGCTTTTACAGATAGTTCGAGAAGATTTTTGGGGCAGTATCCTGCTGAGAATTAGACACAAGAAGGAGGATCTTATAAGAGTCAGTGCAGGGCATCAAGTATATAAGTAGAATGTGGAGAGGGAGTCTAGCGATGAGCCTAGCAGAAGCATTTAGAACAGATTGAATGGGGAGAGACGCTGCTTAGGAAGACCCACAAGGAGCGAGTTGCAGTAGTCCAAGCGTGAGCAGACAAATGCGTGAACTAGAGGTGTAAAGACAGAAGGTGAGACCGAGCGTCTGATGGCCCTGAGACGTCTCAGTTGAAAGAAGCAGGAGCGAGTCATGTTGGAGATATGCTCTGTGAATGTGAGGGAGGAGTCAAGCGTGACGCCAAGTTGCGGACGGTGGAAGAGTAGTTGTAAGCAGGGAATTTCTCAGTCAGCAATGGAAAGTCGAGTTTAGCAAGCTGCTGCCTACTAGTGCCTAGTCCCAAACCAAATCAATTAAGTCTTAGTAGTGTTGAGGCAGAGACGGTTGGTCGACATCCAGTAGTAAAGGTCAGAGACAAGATGGTCAACGAAGCGTACAAGGGAGAGTTGATCAGTTGACGGACCATGTACATAAGCCTGAGCATCATCTGCATAAAGATGACCATATGCCCTATGTTTAATAAATAGAGATGGGATATCAGCAGTGGAGGATTATATGATGGGACCGAGCACCAAGCCCTGGGAAACAGGAAATTCGACCTCTGTCCATTCGATTGGACAAAGATTAACAAACGACGAGAGTGTACTGAAAGTGACAGGGAAGCCAATGCAGATCGTCGTCAAAGTGTTAGCATGGTGTCGCAGACGATCAGTGTTTTAATTCGTGTCTACTAGTTTCAGGAAGCATGGCCGTCATCTGAATCAACTGGAAGAAGAAGCCGAAGATGGTTAGTTCCATTACCTAGGTGAACAGTCTTTTCCAAGAATTTAGTACGACACCAACGCCTCAACTGATCAAACCTTTTATTGGCATACACCAGTTACCGGACATCAGTAGTCCCACTGCCACTCCACATGGTTCAAACGTTACGTCATTCTTCGAAAACGCCAACCTGAACACCGTAGCGAATGATTCAACTACAGCGAACTCATCGGGTCGGTACGAAGGGCCAGAACCAGTCCAGATTGCCTACGTCCTTGTAGCTGTCCTTGACATACTTACTGCAGTCGTTTGCTTCGTGATCTGGGCCATTGACCGCTGGCAGACGAGAACCAAGAGCTATGAATACAGAGTGAATGGCATTGTCAGAAGCAGAAGTTATTCGCTCAACGAAGATGAACGGACGACAGCAGACGAAGAATTTATAAATGAACCAATCAGGAAGCGAACTAAAAGCCTTGGTCAATTTGTACTTAAGAATAACTTTGATGACTATGTAACAAGGCCTAAACAGTTATTTGCACTGGACGCCACAAGCCAGTACACTATTGGTGATCAGGCAAAGCCAAACATGCGCATGCCAAATGTGTTGCTGAAAGACAGGAGCTGCAGCAGAGGAAAGAAAACCGTATAGGAAACAACGAAAACACAGCAGAAGGTGTAAATTTTAATCCACACCCTCATTCCGAAAGAAATCGTAATAGAAAACGAGAAGACTCCCTTGATCGGTTGATGGGTCTTCTATCGAACATGCCGTTAGAAGAAAGGATATATTTTTTGAAGTCTTTGAGACGTTCAATCCGATAATCATCTGAAATTCACCTGCTTCAATCTGCAGCTAATTTCCACGAACAATAATTGGTCTCTATTTTTGACGCCCATAATTCTGATGGCTCAAATCTGGCCAAACCCTGCCTAATCAAACTGCCTTGGGTAGGAAGTGACCCACCGACAAGAGCCCCATCTCTCTGGTGTCTCTGGCAGCCGGACTCGGACTTCCACTGGACTTCGATCTCTGTACAGTGTACAACACCTCTGGTACGACGCAGCACTCGAGAATTGGGTGGCAGCCTTCGCTTAGCTTCAGTGTAGCGCTTTAGAACTTTTAAGTTTACGATTACGATTACAGTACACAAAACTGCAGTAACCTTTGGTTCACTTCCTATGTTCAGGCACAGTGGCTTAGCTAGGATTTTACCATGCGGGTCCGTAATGCGAAGTAGTAGTCTTAAGGGACTATATATATATATATATATATATATATATATATATATATATATATATATATATATATATATATATATATATATAACGACTATTTCATTAGTCTTCCTAGGAATTTGGCCAAAAATATACCCACCTGCACAGGGTCCCACGAAAATTACTTACCCGCACCTAAATTGTCATCTATGGGACTAACTTTAACCTCCCCTGATGAGATAATTAGCATTGGTACCAGCTTTAAGAAAACCCATACAAGAGGATTAGATGATATTGATCCTTATTTGGCGTTGCCGTATCTATACACCTTATTGCTCTTCCCCTCACAGAAATCATTAACTGTTCTTTGATGATTGGGATTGTACCGGACCAATTGAAGTCTGCCAAAGTCATACCTGTTTTTAAAAAAGGAAATAGACAAAATATTGAAAATTATAGGCCTATATCAGTACTACCATTTTTTGCAAAATTCTTAGAAAAAGTTATGTATATTAGGCTTAATTCCTTTATAACTAACGCTAATATAATTCACCCCACGCAGCATGGATTTCAAGCAGGTCATTCTACGCTTATGGCGTTGCTCAATATGGAAGATAAAATTTCAAAAGCAATAGATAGCAATGAATATTCCGTGGGGATTTTTGTGGACCTAGCTAAAGCGTTCGACACTGTCGATCATAAGATACTAATTAACAAATTAAGTAATTACGGTGTCAGAGGAACTCAAATCCAGTGGTTTAAAAGTTATTTAGAAGCTCGTACACAGATAGTTAGCTGTAATGGTTCTCTCTCAGCTCCAGGCTATATCACCTCAGGAGTCCCCCAAGGATCCAACTTAGGACCACTCCTTTTTCTGCTATATATAAACGACCTAGCGAACGTCTCGTCTGCACTCTATTTTATTTTGTTTGCAGACGACACTAATATATTTTACTCTAATAACTCGTGGAAATCACTTATTGAAACAGTTAACAAAGAGCTTCATAAAGTTAATAAATGGTTTATAGTAAATAAATTAACACTTAATGTAGATAAAACAAACTTTATAATCTTTAAATCACACAGGAAAATTAAACCAATTGACTGGTCTATATCATTAGATGGAAGTCCGATAACTAAAGTAGAGTCCACTAAATTTCTTGGAGTATATGTGGACCAACATCTCACTTGGAAAGCTCATATAAACTATATTTCATTAAAAGTGGCAAAAAACCTTGGAATAATCTTTAGAATTGCTAGGGTTCTCCCCAAGGAAGTTAGGATGAGTCTATATTATTCTCTAATCTTCCCTTATCTAAATTATTGTAATCTTATATGGGCCTCAAATTATGACTCACGTCTTCATAAACTTCACATACTGCAAAAACAGGCAGTAAGAATGATTGCTGGGGTCCCAAGGTATCACCACTCCTTACATATTTTCAAAGACCTAAATCTATTGGAATTAAAACAGATTAGATCTTTCCAAATTGGAATCCTGTTCTATATGTATGAAAATCACCAGCTTCCTGATGTATTTGCTGGGTATTTTACGCTTGCCTCTTCATTACATGACCATCATACGAGAGATGCTGTGTTATATCGACCAATCCAAGCGCGCACTAACATCAGATTATTCAGTATAAAGTCTACCGGTCCAACTACTTGGAATTCGTTCCCGAGAGAAATTCGCAACTCAAAGAATAAATACGAGTTTAAAAAGAAATTACGATTATTTCTTGCTGCCTCTGAATTGGTCTCTTATTGACTCCATCAAGTGAGACAGTCGTCGGGAGTTGTCAGAGTGTCGCACTGGAGCCTAAACCTGTAGTTAAGTATAGTTAAGCTATTACAGTAAATAAATGTGCACCCCTGTAAATTCTTCTCACGATTCTCAATATGGCGGGGTGTCAACAGTCTACTGCCATACACTGACTAAGTAAGTGATGGTTAGGGTGCCCTATTTAGCGGGACTAAAATCCCTTAGGGGTCACCCATTGTTGTCGATGACAGTTTGGCCTATTTTGCATTTCAGATTCTTTTCTCTTGTTGATTTAGATTAACATGAACTTCTGTATGCTATCTGTTTAAGATAGTTTAGTTGTCTAAATTAGGCTGGTATTGTGTTACTACATGTTAACTATGAAAAAAATTCAGATGCTGTTATGACTGTCATTGTCAGCAATAAAAAGATATTGAATTGAATTGAATTGAATATATATATATATGTATATATATATATATATATGGGGTTATAGTTATAGGGCGATCTCCAGAGGCATAGAATTTTAGACAATCACGGAATCAACTTTCTCGACACTATACTTTATTATTTTTAACAGATTCACAGCGTAACGTTTAAGGTTTAGGTGAAAGGCATTAGTAATGTTTCAAGAAGTGAAGCAGATTATTCATGTACTACATAAAAAAGAAAAGCAGCAACTGATATTCTAATTTTGAAGTTCGTAGTGATATATAAGCCACGCATATGATTCTGGTGGAGTATAGAATTCAGTCAGATATCGACAATTTTCTGCATCGGTTAACTCATCATCAACAGCAGTGTATTCCAAAATCATTCTGATGACCAACTTCAACTGTGCTACCCTCTAAATTCTCTGATTGAGCAACTGAAACAGTGTTAAGTGACACAGGCTCACACACAGCTATTATATCGTTTTCGTTAACAACGATGCCAATAGAATTATCTGCAGTGCAAACCTCTTCAGTCCCATTACCACCGTCACGGTCGTTGCTGGCTTGAGTTTTGGTAAAGAAATTCAATAGACCAGTTTCTCTATAACGCTTCATCGCCTATTTACTTAATTGAAACAATTAAACTTCAAAATGTAATTAAAAGTCGTTTCTTTTTGTTAAAAAGTAAACGAATGAATATGGTGACTGTATTCTGGACATGAAGGACTATTTTCACAGCAGGCTGAGTAACATGAAGAATGAAGACTACAGTCGAGTGTTTAAAATGTTACGATGGCCCAACCATTGCCAATCTACCTAAACCTAAATTGTTGGTTCTGGGTATAAAACCCAAAACTACCTTCTAGAAATATTCATCTATGAAGCCGAACACTATCCTGAAACATTCATTTTGACCGAAGAACCAGTCCGTAATTTCACAAATCTCGACAGGCATTTACTACTACTACTACAAAAACTACTACTACTGCTGCTGCTACTGCTACTGCTGCTGTTTGATTTGTTTTGCTCTTTGAGCGGCGCTATATAAATGTTCAGTCGTAATTACAAATATTATTATTGTTGTTGTTGTTGATTTTGTTCTGTTTCTGCTGTTGATGTTGTTGTTGTTGTTGTTGTTGTTGTTGATGTTGCTGTTAGGCATTTATTAAGAGCATTTATCTAATGACCAAGCGTCAATCCATGGCGCTGAGCAATTGTGAGTGAAAGATTTGCTCCAAATTTAACACTGAGAGGACGTGGCTCGAACCCGTGCTCTCCGCGTTACAAGGTGAACGCACTAACCAAACGGCTCCAGAGAGGTATCTATAGACATGATCTGCCAGCGACTTCATTTTCTAAGCCCCGGCATATATGAAGATTCCACCCTCGCTGTCTGATCTTACGATCAACCCAAGTTTGCTGTCGATGCATTAAGTCTATAGCCAAGATTGCGCAAATGGAACATTAATGTGTCAATATCTTTTCCTCTCCGCGGAGATGGAAGCCCTAGTAATCTGAAACTTAAAGCGCACATGCGCGATGCGAATCATGCG
>OY744616.1:10667990-10692990 GCA_963556255.1 Allolobophora icterica
AACTGTATACCAATGTCAAGTGTCTGCCGTACCACTGTCAAATGTCTACCTATCACTTTCAATTATCTACTGTACCACTGGAAATTGTGTGCCGTACCACTGTCAACTGTCAGCACAAGGACTAATACTTTAAGCAACAAGTACGATTGCCAGTGCATTATCAACATCATCTAGCTCTTAGTCCTCTCCTCTCGTTGCTTTATTCTTTATTGTTCCGCTTTTGATTAGAACTCCTGTCTTTGTGTTGCATTCCTCTATTCTTTTTTATTTGTCCTGCCTCTAATACTTTATTCAATCCGGTCAGTATTACTTCACATTGCTGGTAATGAGTCAACTGATGAGTCATTTGGATCTTGCCAGACATAAGATGGCGTTGATCTGACAGAAAAACTGTATTTGCCCGACATACTCGGGATCCTTCTCGCTTGGAACAAAATTTTTCCAAGCGAGAGGGATCCCGAGTATGTCACATTTAATGTGACTCATCCACATTCAAAGCGCGACTTCCATTACAGTTTCTTAATTCCTTATATCAGTTGCTAAGTATGGTACAATTGTCGCTATTGCCCGCTTATCTCGTCTTATGCTATTCTATCCTATCTCCTTTCACTGGCGGTATATAAATGCTGCTGGCCTTTCTTTTTTAGGTTGAATCAACATCGGTTTTAAATAGAAAGTCGTTGTCCATAGAGCAGAGCCACACAGGAACGCATCATTATTTGAGATAGGTGCAATCAACGTGAGCTATAGCAACAGCCACAGACACAGCGAGAGAGAGAAATACAGAGAGACAGAGAGATAGAGAGAGACAGAGACAGAGAGAGAATGTAGATAGTTGTAAAGTGAAAGGAGCAAAAGGAAGGCCCAGAGAAAGGATTGAAATTGCGACGTAGAGACAGAAACAGAAAGTTGAAACAGCGTACTATAGAGGGAGAGGGAGACAAGCAGAGAGAGAGAGAGAGAGAGAGAGAGAGAGAGAGAGAGAGAGAGAGAGAGAGAGAGAGAGAGAGAGAGAGAGAGAGAGAGAGAGAGAGAGAGAGAGAAAGAAAGAAAGAAAGAAAGAAAGAAAGAAAGAAAGAAAGAAAGAAAGAGAAAGACATATACGAAAGCGAACCTGACTATATAAGCTTCAGTGACCTCTGTAACAGAGCACAAGACAGTGTCATATAGAGATAAAGAAAGAGGCAAGAAGACGTACAGAGAGTGTTAAAGGCAGACGGCTGAAGAGACGCGCAACGAAATCGACGCAATTTAAGTACACCATTTGAAATATATTTCGACCGGTCAGAGAGAACAGAACACGTCTTGGTGTCCAAGGTCTTTCAATTCCCAGTCAACAGGGTCCAAGCAGTCGACCTCGTTTTCGTTATTTACGTGCGGGGTTCAACCGATGCGGAGCAACGACCGTCAGTTTGAGTCTGATTCACAGGTTGTCTGTGCAAATGGGGTGGAAGCCTGAATCACTCCCACCCCATCCCACTCCACCCTGATACCCATATCAAGCGCCATAAATGCCTCCTAAAACCCGCTTTAGGTTTCAGAAGTTTCGCAGCATTCAGTTCAAACGTTTCAGCTTCTACTGAATTTTATTTTCAATTTATTAAACGTCAGCGTACTTAATTGGACAGTGAATTGGCTGCTTGTAGAAGAGGTGCGCCTTCGCGCATGTAGAGAACAGTTCTTGCGTTTGGCCAACAACAGGTGCGAGAGATTGTCAGCGGTTGCCCATATAGCACTGGTCGAAGTCGGGACTGGGAAGGACTGTCTTCCGTTTTAATTTGCCGGAGTTTCTTCAGAATCGCATGGCGATGCGGAACGAGGGCTTTTGGAGATGGTTGAAAACGGTAGCCGTTCTGCTGGCGATGATGAACGCCGTAAGTAATCCATTTTTCGTGCCTATTATAATTAGGCCTAATACATATTCTGTAATAGGTGAACTCATTAACGCAGAGACCATATTCAATATTGTAAGAGGCGGGACACGGCAACCGTTTGGCTGGAGCACTGACCTTGTAACGCGGAAGGTTCGAGCATTACGTCAGACGGTTACTGTGCATTGTGGGCAAGGACCTTGAACAAGTCCTTCACTCACAGTTGCTCAATGCCGTCGATTGATGCCTGATCGTTTAGCAAATGGGTAATAATAATAATAATAATAATAATAATAATAATAATAATAATAATAATAATAATAATAATAATAATAATAATAATAATAATAATAATAATAATAATAATAATAATAATAATAATAATAATAATAATAATATCACGGCGCTTGGAAAGAGCCTGAGCACCATCTCCGGTGAAGCACGAGAAACCTCATACCTCTTCCAACGCCTGACGCTGACAATCCAACGCTTCAATGCAGTAGCTTTCCGCAGCACTTTCCCTCTCTCGAATCCTGAGGAATAGAGGCCGTTCCAGATTATTTGCTTATTTTAATTAATATTTAAGTCCCCAAGGGATCATATGTACCTTGGGGCAAAAAATAAAATAAAATAAATAAATAATAATAATAATAATAATAATAATAATAATAATAATAATAATAATAATAATAATAATAATAATAATAATAATAATAATAATAATAATAATAATAATAATAATAATAATAATAATAATAATAATAAGACTTGGGAAGAGGCTTAGCTTTAACCACCGGAGACCCAAGAGAGACTTGCTATCTATTCCAGCGGTTGTCAATCACCATACAACGCTTCAATGCAGTTGCCTTCATAGGAACTTTCATGCGGCCAGAAATTGTCGAGTGATGCGCCGTTCCAGAGTAACATCTCCGGATATAGTTTTAGACAACCCGAGGGATCATATCTACCTCGGGTATATAAAAAAAAATAATAATAATAATTATTATTATTATTTTTATTATTATTCCCATCTTTCTTTGATTAGCTATTGGTTACTGAAGCCACTATTCTACTTCCACCACGTGCTTTTTTCTTTAAATTTTCTATGAGTTTATGGCATTATGCCCATCTTTCTTTGATTAGCTATTCTAAGTCCACCATGCGCTTCTTTGTACTTCGCGCTCGACTGTTGTTGTTTTTATATGACCTTGGCTCGTAGTACGCCAACATTCGATATTTTTACCTGCTGGTACAATAAAAATAAAGTTTAAAAACCGCTGATTCACGTTGAGGCTCTACAATATATATGTAAACGTACTTGTGTAGGCCACTGTTTTTTAATCGAATTTATTACACAGAGCATATTCAGGAATTCCCGAAAACCTTTCTTTAAAAGTATGCAATTCATATAATTATATGGAATCTAATTCCTTAAGTGAATGGCACCGGTTGACCCTTCTAAGTTGTAAAGGGTAGAGAATCTTTCGATGGCGCACCAAATCCAAAACTGGCAGGACAGTATATCGAAGCAAAGGGTCAGCAGCCTATACTGGGGAAAACGAAGTCAACGACTTCAGACCTGCACGTATTTGATATGTATTTATATATAAGGAAGCTTTTATATATATATATATATATATATATATATATATAAACAATTGATTTAGTGCCTTTACAAACAAGACGCCTGTGCAAAGAGCAATCAGGTATCTGGAAATGCCACCACCGTCTGCACCCAAACACGCATAGAACCCACCCGACTGTGTCGCATTATTAATGTAAACCTCCTCTTTGCTTGATGTTCACACAGGGATTGAATCTGGGAATATTTAGTCCGACCTTTCCCGACATGGCTCTGTTGACGTCGGTGACAAATGGTAAAATGGCGAGCACGATGACCTGGGTCGGACTGGCCAGCATCGTCGGAGCCCTGTGTATGGGTCCTCTCTTCGACCGCTTCGATGGTCTGTTTGTCCTGGCCTGCGCTCTACTGCTCCAGGGTCTGGCCATAGGAGTGGCGCCCTGGTGTCGTATTCTCATCGTCTTTCAGGTCATGGCCGGTATTTCCTCCATCTTCAGTACAGGAATCATGACAGGTACGTGCTTCGTTGTCTTATGTACTTTACTTATACCCATCCGTCTATCCCTCCATCCATCCGTCCATACTTCGTCCGTCCATCCATATACCCATCCATCCACCCATCCATGCAACCATCAATCCATCCATACATCCATCCATCCAGTCATCCATCCATACATCCATACATCCAAGTGTAATCTTCTGTAAACAAATTAAGTCAAATTCCCTCAAAAACTACAAGCACAAAACAACATTGAAAACCTTTTGTCATTACAATTAAACTGTGTAAAAATGTGTAGGCTTACAATTTTCGCTATCTATAGTTGGTCTGGTCATTAGGCTATGTATTTAAACTGAAGATAACGTGCACAAATTCTTTCAAGGCTAGGCCAAAGATTTTGAAAGTGTTAGTAACGATCAGTTGTTTAATTCGTATCTGCCAATTTCAGGAAGTCTCTCCGTCAACTGCATTATCTGGAAGAAAAAGCCGGAGATGATTAGTCCCATCATCCAGGTCACCGATCTTTTCCATGCATTTGGTACAGCAGTAACACCTCAACTGATCGCGCCTTTCATCGGAGCACACCTGTTACCGGATATCATTAGTCCCGCTGTCGTTCCACATGACTCAAACATGACGTCACTCTTCGCAAACGCAAACCTGAACACCGTAGCGAATGATTCAACTACAGGAAACTCTTCAGGTCGGTACCAAGGACCGGAACCAGTGCAGATCGCCTACGTCCTTGTAGCTGTCATTGACATACTTACTGCAATCATTTGTTTCATCATCTGCGCCTTTGATCGCGGACAGACAAGAGCCAAAAGCTACGAATACCGAGCGAATCGCATTGTCAGAAGCAGAAGCTATTCGCTCAACGAAGATGGAAGGACGATCATCGACGAAGAATTCACAGAGGAACCGCCCAGAGAGCGAACAGCTAGCCTTGTCAAAGTAATACTTCAGAAGAACTTTGAAGACGACAGTACGAGAGGCTGTGATCGGGCAAAGCCAGACATGCGCAAGCTTTTGCTGAAAAGACAGGAGCTGCAGCAGAGGAAAGAAAATCTGACAAGAAACGACAAAAACGTTGTTGAAGCTGCAAATGTTAATCCACACGGCCATGAAGTTATAGGCCACTCCGTTCCGCCAGTAAGCTGCAGTAGAAAAATCCTCCCGCTCGTCATAATCGTTATTCTCTTCTTCACTGTGAATGGTGGCAGGGACACCATGTTTACCGGACTACTTTATACATTCCTTAACGGTTATTTGAACTGGACGCCACACGCCGGTACGCTGATGGTTACGTTCTACCACGTGACGCGCGTTGTGATACACGTAGCTTTTGTTCTGCTCGCTAGATGTTTATCGCCTGCCGTTCTTATTGTGGCGGACATATTCTTCCTCATGGCTTCTTCGGGTCTGATGCTTGCCACAATAAATGCTAACCCGGCCTTCACCGTGATTGCCGTGATCCTGACGGGCTTCGCGACTTCCAACCTTCACCCGACCGCCATAACTCTTGCCCAGAGATGTTTCCAGGTGGATGGGAAGGTTATGGGGATGCTTATTGGGACGATCTTCTTCGGAACCTCAGTGGTGTCTCCAATCGTTGGGTTGCTTCTGGACTCCTACGGTGCCATCAGCTTCCCTGTTGTCCTATTGTCCATCACTGGAGCGGGTATCATCCTTTTTGCTCTCTGGTTGATTGTTGCCAGTGCTGTTAGGAGCCGTCAGCATGGATCTCCAGTGGAAGAAATCGTTATAAAAAACGAGAAGACTCCCTTGATTGATCCTTAGCTCCTTTGGCGGGTCTTCAGTTTACCATAACGTTTTAAATGGAAGGACATTAGCGAAGTATTTGACAATATTCGAGATAAAATTTGATCGAAAAGGTGTTAGGAATCCTTCTAACTGGTGATCAGCTGTTAATTAATAATATTCAGGAACTGACATCTATAACATGGATGAACATCGACTCGAATGCTTTAATTGAGTCGAACTTGAATCTGTAACATCGATTTTGTCTGTTTAATCAACTCTTAATGCGCTTGTTCTCTCCGCTGATCTTTTCGCACCGTTAGCGAATGATGCTTGCTTTGAATTTTCTCTGTGAATGAGAAAGACTTGTAGACAGAATGGGCCGCGTGCAACGTTATAACCTAGACGTTGGAATTATTAGACGTGTTTACTGCGCGTTTTGGATTACTGGCTGTTCAGTCAGAATATGACTCAAAAGAATGTTGAGTTTAGGGCATTTGACAATTAAAGCATTTCAAATAGCTTGCGTAGCTGTATAAAGGATTTCGTAAAGATGACTGTTTTTTTCTTAGCCTTTCAATGGCTGTAGTGTCCAATTTCATTTGCAGAACTGTTCTGTATTGTGTGTTGTATTGTTCATTTCCATCGTTGTTAGTGTAAAAGGCAATGAAAACAAACTCGTTTATTCTTTCCAGTAGCTTCTTTTTTGTACATGAAGGTGTGAACTATCCGATGAATTTTATAATGCAGAATTTTTAATAACTGCTCAAAGTGGAACGTAGATAATATTGAAAGGAAAGTAAGCAGGTGCTCATGAACCGCACGGCCTGATATTGTAAAAGAGGTGGTCCTTGGGTACCGTAGCCTGCAGGTAGTGCACGAAATGATCCATATGTCTAATCCTGCGTTGGTCGGAATTTGATATTGTTGGGTTGCCTGCTGGCATTAAACTTACAAAATCGAGTACATTGTACATGTAGTCAGAGGCGTCTTCACCATAGAATCCTTGGAGCAAATGCTCCACCTAAGAAATAGGGGGAGATCTGTTAGTGTATGTGCCATCATGTGCCTATACGGGTGGCGGAAGGGGGTAAGAGGAGTGGAGGGAGGGGAAGCTGCTCCAATGACTTAGGGAGGGGGATAGACGCCCCTGCATGTAGTTACATTAAGGATCTATTTTCGATGCTAAGCAGTTACAGCAAGAAATTCTTATACGTTAATAAATAAAGTAAAATTAGTTTTCTACACTGTGCAATTAATCGTCCGCTTTTATTTCTAACCGTCCTTGGAACTTGGAAGAATTACTGTGAATCCTTCACGATGCCTCATAAAGTAAATTACAAACATAAAATTAAAATGAGCAAAACAATCAGGATGATGACGGGCACCCAGCAAAGGTGTGTAATTTTCAGCAAGATGTACAGTTGTACACGTCAACGGTTACAAAGTATAGGCCTCTGTTCTCATGCGCATGCGTTCAGAGAAAGACATTAGTAGTTTGAATTCAACTATCCACTCAGAGATATTCTTAGCTAAAATTGCTTAAGGGATTGATAATGAAGTAAAGGATCTTCCGTTACTCAAGGAATGAATTCAGCCAGCAGTTTCTCCGATGTTCGAACTCTTATTCTTCTTTCAAGAAGCGCCTCAAAACTCATTATTCGTCACTGACTTTCAAACACCTGGACGTCTAACAGTTCTTCATCAGATTCACCTTTGGTGTCAATGGTGTGACTACGTGCGCGTTAAAGTTTAGGTAATAAAAAAAGAAGTAAACTAAGCGCAGAGCTCGATCTTGTTCGGGAGTGCTGCGTCAAGTCAACGAGGATGTCCAGAGATATCGTATGAAGAACAAGGTCTGATTGGCGGAAGATCCGAGAGGAAGGAAGGTAGACTAGCAGTTACTGTGGAAACTATTAATGGACGAATTTACTGTATAACAAAATTGCTCCAACTGACCCGAACTGTTCATTTCCTTTGAAGGGCACTCGGACGCTTCGATCAACAGCTGGGTCTTCCCAGGAATTCTCAGGTCTTCCCAGGTCTTCTCAGGTCTTCCCAGGTCTTCGCAGGGCTTCGAAAGGCTTCCCAGGGCTTTCCAGGTCTTCCATACTGGTCTTCACAGTCTTTCGGCGTCGAGCGATGAGGTGGGCCCGTGGGGGTTAGTTGAACTCTTCAGAATATTTTTTTACAGAACGCTCTAGGTCTGTGGGGTGCAAGTGCTAAGAACTGCAAAACACCAACGCACCCTAGTGATTAAGAAAATGTTAGGACTGGATTAACGTTTGGCCTGTAAAGGCGGCAGAGATTTAGCTGTTACCTGTAGGGACTACTCCTCTTATTGAAGAGTGAACCAGAGTCATTCATTCTCTTGATTTGTAGGCTTTAATTATTGATCTTCGTTGGATACAGAGATTAAAATGCAAACCTTTATTTAATATTAAAGAATAGGCCTAATATAACTGAGCTCGTCCGTTGAATCAGGTAGAGTTTTTAGTTTTGGGAAGCAATAGGTTCGACCGATTCAATCGCTCACAGAGTCCATGTCTTCCTTAACATTTCAACGACGACACTGTACTAAAATCAACATGGAAACCAATGCAGCTTGTCGTCAAAGTGTTAAGAGCCAAATTCTTGGAGCAGGAGAAGATTCTGGAGTGTCGGTGTAGACTGGAAGATACCTTAGCAGAATTTGTCGGGTGTCAAGCTGGAGTGGCTTCCTTAGCCGAATTTACAAGGTGCCAGACTAGACTGAAGGGAACCACAGGTGCGGCACTCGGGTCTAGGTAGCCTACTTGGATTTGATGGTGTAAGGTATAATTCATGCTGTGGAGATAGGCAGAGAGCAGAAAGAAGAAAACTATGTTTTGGGTCCACCAACGAAGACATGCCTGCTCACTGGGGCAGCAGTTCTCACCTCGGTTGTTACGGACACCACAGGCGCTTTTGAAGCTGGTCCGACATCTGGAGAGACTTTAAGCCTGCTTTCTTGTCCTATCGTGCGGTAGAACACTAGACTGAGTCAAAGGCCTCCCTTGTAGGACGCGGAAAATAAAAATAGTTCCTTTGTTTCATTTGCTGGTCCGGTCAGTCGAGGCTCGAAAACCTGAGATGACGCGAGAAAGTGGGTCACTTTCACCTCCAGGGTTTCACGACAACGCAAAGACCCCCGGGTTGGGAGAGGGTCGTCACCTCTGACACTTGACATTATCAGAAACACCTTAGAAGATGCTGCTGGATAAATAACTGCATTACATGTCATTTCTTGTTTTTACCGGATACGTATCGTCAGCTGTTTAGAGTTTAGATTGCACAGCACTGCACAGTAAAGCTGCTTCAAGACAGATATTATCAGTTGCATGAGTGTTGCATTTCAGTTGAATCGCAGCTACAGTTCTACGTTGTCTTGCACGCCTAAGCCTTAAGGCATAAGACATCAGCGCAACAGAAGTTACTAAATAACCTAATCCATCCAACCATCCATCCAACCATCCAGTTTTCTTCTGCTTCCTCCTTGGCTGG
This sequence comes from Allolobophora icterica, assembly GCA_963556255.1. Lineage (NCBI taxonomy): Eukaryota > Metazoa > Annelida > Clitellata > Crassiclitellata > Lumbricidae > Allolobophora > Allolobophora icterica. Next base: position 10,677,226 of record OY744616.1, read on the forward strand.
AATTAAGGAAATACAAACGCAATCATCAGCACTCACTTTAGGGTTGGCACGCGTCCCGATTTTGTCGGGACCGTCCAGATTTGGAGGTAAATGTCCCGCGTCCCCACTTGACCTAGCCGGAACAGCCAAATGTCCCTACTTTCAAATTTGTGGTAATTTTTCCAAAGTAAAAAAATGTGGCTTTAAACACATTCAGGGTGAGAAATGTCGGGGGTTGGGGGTTCAACTCTCCAAGTCTTTCTTAGGACCACGGTCCCACCCCTTAGTTAAGGGACTTTAGTCTTCATTGCACACCACAGGGGGTAGGTTCCAACCCCTCAGTTGTGTTAGTGTGATTGTATCGTGCATATATTTTAGCATTTTCTTTCACAAATCGCTGTGTGGGTTACTAATAAAGTAATGCTCTGGTTTATTGTGAGATTTGTGAGCATGTGAATTGTATACTAATAAATTTGGTGACCCCCCCCCCACTTTAAAGAGTTTAAGCTTTCTATTGCATTTGTGAATTTTCTCAATTTGCAAAATACAGATAAAATATTCAACACCACGTGGATAAAACTCATCAAAGTCTAACCACCCCCTCCCCCACCAGTCTTTTCTCTACAATTCTCACACTGAACACATTACCCATACGCCTACTATATTTGTTCAACACCACCATAAATTTACTAGTGTATTTTTTCCCGTCATAATTATGACGGCAGTATATAGTGTTAGAGTATTTGCCCGTCATATTATGACGTCATATTATAGGCCTATATGTATCGTTGGTTATCGCCGTCGTCAAGACCGCCGTCGTCAAGACAACCGGTATAATATATGTTTCACAATAGAACAGAAGCCGTTTGTGACGCAGCGTCCTCCGACAGACAAATTTGCATATAAGGAAACTATATTAATAGATAACGCAGGCGAAGTGAAGCATCATTAATATCGATATTTAAACACGACCTGACGTCATTACAGTGTTCAAAATCATAAATCTTAATCGACTTTTTAAAATAAATATTTACTTTCCCAAAAACATTACTCGGTTGCACGACTTGTGCCTCTGGTCTCACATCGTGAAGTGATTTACGATTTCGGTTCTCCAAAATTGCGTCCCGACTTCCTAGTTTAGAAAGGTGACATGGTCCTTGGCTGTAGTGGTAAAATTAGAGGTGAGTATACGCTACCGGTTAGTTTTCCGAAACAAATTAGAGGTGAGTATACGCTACAGTATTTTGTGAGTGTACACTACAGTATTTTAATATAAATAAATATAAATATTTTGTGAGGTGAGTATACGGTCTCTAGAGGTGAGTACACGCTGTACACCCGCGTATACCCTCGACTACAGCCCAGGCATCCCTATCTCACATACATCATTTTCCAGTGTTTCAAATACACTTATATCGACCAAGAAACAGGGCATGGTCTTGGTCAGAGGATGCACACGTTTGCTATTATAGCTACCGCATAGCCTCGACCCTGTTCACTTTGTCAATAAATTGGTCGTGTGAGATCCTTCGCCACCGTTGCCCTTTTGTATGTGTGCCACGTTATTTAAGGTTCCCGTGTGCTAGCCCGAGACTCAAATCTCCTAAATGAGCCAGCATCGTTATGCGAACCGGGAACCTCACGCCCAGAGGCGCCTTGGCCTACGCTCTAACCAGCGTATATAATGGCTAGCTATGCGGGCCTGTAGGTCTTTTTGATCTGCTCTAGATGTCGCTAGCAGCTACAGCTGCTCTTGTCATTATTGTTGTTTATTATTGCTTGTATTATTGTTTTTGCTACTTTATGGTTACTGTCTTGGCTATTGCTGTTTTTCTCTGATAGTTATCTTTGTCATCATTGTTGCTCTGTTGCTGAACATTGTGGAACTATGTGTGTGGTGATGTCTGATATATAATGTATATATATACAGGGTGGCTCAATAAAAAATGTCCCACCGGACAAAATGCAATTTCTCGACAACCAATACACGTGTTTTTACCAAAATCTCAGGAATTACAGGGGATAGTTTTTGCAAGAATTCCTGAAAATTTAACTGGAAAATGTTTATGTCTTCCAAAATTACAACTGTTCAAATGTTTTATTCGGTATTTTCAAAATTATGCAGGAAAATGGCCAGTAACCTATAATTTTCAATGTCAAATTGTGGCGGTCAAGGCCACAGTGCGTAAGTGGGAGGATTTATTTTATGCGAATAGCATCGTTTTCTTTAAGTTTACATGCGAAGGGAACAGCATCGTTTTTCTTAATTTTTCATGCGAAGGCCCAGTATCGATCATTTAATTTTTATTTAATTTCAATAGGCGACTGTCCGGTAACGACCGTGATAGGGAAGCCCGATCGACGGTCTGAAGCCAGCGCATAGCGAGCAGACGCGCTCATTAGGGATGCATAGAGCCTGCCTCACGGTGCGCTGCTTTATACGTGAAGAGTTGGTTCGACTCTTCATACATAGCAATACTGTTAAACAGCGTTGTTGGTTAGCGACTCAGTTACCGATTCAAATATACTGCACTCAGTGTGGTAGGCGAGTGATTTTGGTTACGACAGAGTCAGAGTTCGAGTTTCCGGTTAGTACAAATATATTTACGGACGAAAGGGGCGTCCGAATAATATAATCAGGCGATCCCGAGTACAGCTAAAGAAGTTCACTGTTGGGAGACGGGCCGACAGCGCCGATCCGGCGGGTTGGATCCCTCAGTTGATCGCGAAGCGGTCTAGATCCCGATCGTGGGAAATCTACGGCTGAGTAATACTCGGGGATACCGTTGATACACAGGAAAACCAATTCAGTGTGAGATCGAAAACCAGGGTGAATTTGGCGACGGGCAGGAAAGTCCCTCTTGGGTTTTGAAGAACTCCGCGATCGGAGCTTGTCCGGTAACCCATGAGAGTGAAGGTGACCTTCTTAAGGTAGCCATTTTCTGGAATTCTGAAATCCTTGAAACCAAGAGTAAATTTGGCGTCGGGCAAGGAAATCCCTCTTGGAGTTTGAAGAACTCCAAGATCCGACAGTGTTTGGTTTTATCCACTGAGACGAGTTTTACGCGATTTCGGCGTACTCGACACAAGGGAAGTTCTACGCGCTTTCGGCGTACTCGGCCGGGAGGATTTTACGCGGCTTCGGCGTCTTCGGCTGGGAGAGTTTTACGCGACTTCGGCACTCGGTGAAGTGACCGTCGGGATACCTGAAAAAACCAATTTAGTACAAAAACGATAATAAGGGTAAATTTGGCGACAGGCAGGATCGGAGCTTGTCCGGTTACCCGTGGGAGTAAGCGTGACCCTCGTTAGGGAACCAAAATTCGGAAATTCTTGGGAACAAAATTCAGGACATTCTGGTAACCTTACGGGGTCGGCGTTACATTTGGATTGTGACACTTGGATGGCTGACACGCCGGTGGAGCGTTGGAGGGGCTCCATCGCCCGGTAACTAAAAATAGTTACTGGGAAAGACCACTGTTACCGAAAGACCGCAGTACGGGAAAAGACAGCCCGACAACTGATTACAGTGCGGTAAGACCAGGAAAACGATAGAGTCAGGAAAATCTTGTATTCAAACCAATCGTTATTCAGAGCAAATAACTTGGTGATCGAAACACGTAGTTCCGAGAACTGACCGAAGTGCGAAGTAGGGCCCACCTCGTGCACCGGTCGGAACACAGTTCTGCGTGCGGTTAGGGAGGTTTTAGACCTAGAACCTGTCCTATCAGAAGAGAGTGTTGTGAGACCAGTATACCGCGTTAATATCACACGTGCATATATTATCGCAAGATGTTCGCGTGTTTGAGACAGCACGACGTGACGACTCGTCAGATGTACACCTTGTCCTCTCGGACAGGAGAACGTTCAGAGTTTTCCCCTATTGACGATAACTCGAGAGTCATGAGATGCAGAATGGTACGTGAGGGTTCGGTTAAGGTGGAGAAAAAGAGGAAGTCTTTGACTAAGAGATCTCACAGGAAGCTGAGGACTCCTGCCGGCAAGAGAGCGAACCCTGTTCTAAAGGACGGCCATCCTGAGGACGAGGACGTTGCCCACCCGGCGACCGCGGCAGTGGCAGAGTCCGAAAGTGAGATGGAGCTTGACAGTGACACTGTTCGCAAACAAGCGATACCCTCGGGACCTCCTCTTGGAGAAATGGGCACTGAGAGCGGAGACAGGGAACCGCTCGTCTACAGCAGAAGTAGACAGGATAGTGACCCGGGCGACTCCAGAAGGTCAGCTGGCTGGAGCCGAACCCAGCCCGACGACGAAGCAGCGTCTCGGGTAAGACCGACACAAGTTGGTACCACGTCTGATGAAGGGTTAGTTGATCTCGAGCGACGAACGTCACAAACTGGTACCAGAAGTGGGGTACTAGCGTTTTCTTGTCACAGAACCAGGCAAGGTCAGGAAGATACCGAGGACGAGTCGGATGAAGTGCCCCATAGTGAGCACGGAGGCGCGCGTCCAAAGTTACGTAAACGGAAAAGCAAACGAAGGTTGCTTGATGAAACGGGTGCACCTGACGAAACCAGTGCATTTGAAACGGAAGCTGGAACCCGCAGTGGGCGTGAAAGAGGTTTCCATGAGGATAACGGATGGTTGATAACCGTTCCAAAGACTACTGAGGTAGTACAGAACGATGTGAATAACGAAACATTCACACACTGGCGAGAGACCGTTGGTGAGAGTAGGTTTGACAGGTCCAAACCACTCGTCGACAATAGATCGGGGAACCTTGTGCAGGTTCAAGTACCTAGTATCGTACGGGGCAGGCAACCTGTACAGTCGAGACAGGCTTGTGATAGGCCAAGAGACATTGAGACAGGCCTGAAACCGCGGGGTGACGCCGTAGTGCAGAAAACGAGTGGTGACATCGTGGCGCATCAGCGAAACGAAGGCAATCGAGTACCGTTTACCAACATGGAAAAAGGTCGCCCAAGACCTGTGACAGATGAGGTAGATTGGCAAGCGGAGATGTCTTACCTGCGACAGAGTGTGGCAATGATGAGTTCGAAACTTGAAGAACTGTCTGTTCCTGCTGCTCAGCATGCGAAGTCTTACCGACGCGAGACATCGGGGAAGCCTACGGGCCCAGGTTACCAGATGGATCGCCGAGGGAAGCTGCAGATCGAAGAGCCGGCACGGAGCCGAGGTAACACAGAGACACGCGAGGAAGTTTCGCTTTCGGAAACTTCGGAAAAGTTACGTAGCCGCTATCTTCCCGAGGACAGCGGGAGAGAGTCACACGGTAAAACGGCAAGGCAATCGAGTCGACAACGTCTGTTGACAAGAGGAAGAGTTGAGGCGAAATTACGTTCGTCAGTGAGTTCTTCGGATTCAGACACCGATAGTGTTGGTCCAGAAGAGGCCATGAGAACCGGAGTCTTTGACAGGAAAAACCTCCGCCAACGAGGAAGACACGAGAGTTATGAGAAAACTGAAAGGGAGACGTATGGTAAGGAACGTCTACCAGAGTACGAGAGACGCGGTTTAAAACAGGCACTTGATAGAGAAACCGAGAGAGAATCGAACATGGGAAGAGACAGAGATCATTTGGCCTGGGATGAGACCCACGAGCGGTACTCTAAAGGGCACAAACCAGATTCGAGAAGTCGTAATTGTCTTAGGTACGACGAATCTGACAGACCGCCAGAGTCAGGAAAAAGAGATATTCGCGAAGAAGACAGAAGAGTTACGTTCGTCAACGGAAACTCTCAGAGCTCTCGCAATAAATATAAACGATCGGAGTCCAAAGACTACGCAGGTGGTGAGCCTCGTAGAAAAGGTCAGAGACAGGCTGAGTACATCTCTGATGAAGACAGTGCAACGTCAGGCGACCGAGAGATGACTACGATGTATCCTAAGTGGCGTACAGGGAAGACGTTGGGTACTCTGAGGGGACAGAGTCGGCACCGGTCAGTGGTGAGGACAGACGAGGAAAACGGTTCCAGGAGTAACGATGAGGACAACCGGAGAGGAAATCCCAAAAAGAGTGTCGGAAGATCACTTGTTACGCGGACAAGAGGCGACGACCGATCGGATCGCGGTATACGAATCAAGCTAGAGAAGTACGACGGCAAGTCAGCGATCGCAGCCTTTCTAGCAAAGTTCGAAGTTTGTGCACGGTGCAACCGGTGGAGTGATCAGGAAAAAGCAGACCAGTTAATGTGTGCCCTAACGGGTCCCGCTTCGCAGCTGTTGTGGGACATGGGTGCACAGAGGGACGTGTCATGGCGAGAACTTGTTGAGCGGCTTAAGGCCCGGTACGGGTCTGATGACCAAACTAGCCTATATCGGATGAAACTTCGCACTTACCGGCAGGCTCACGGAGAAACGCTGAGTAGTGTAGTGCAGGAAGTACGAAGGCTAATGGCTTTGGCATACCCAGGACCGACAAGTGATATCGTCGAGACGGTCGCTTGTGACGCTTTCATTGATGCACTGGCAAACCAAGATTTGGGGCAGAAGGTGCGCGAGCGAGAACCAGTTAACCTCGAAGCGGCGTATAAACATGCGGTGAGGTTGGATGCCTATGGTCGATCTTCGACACAAGGTGGTGATTTAGACCGGAGACACGCGAGAGTTAAAGTTACCATGGAAGACCGAAACGACTCGAGCACTGAGGGGCAACAGTCTCGTCGTCTAGAAGATCTCGAGCGAAAGATTAAAAATCTTTCAAGAGAACTTGATCGAGTGACAATAAATCAGAATTTGGGCATCGTTCCGAGAAATCCTCATGAAAGGGAGAACAGTTCTGATCTAGCTGTGGGAGATCAGAGGACAACCGAACCGAATGTGGGATGGCGACGGATTTATCCGCCCACACGGTTGCGTAATCCGGATATCGAATGCTACTTGTGCAAACGAAAAGGACACATAAAGCGATTTTGTCCTCAGAGAAACGCTGAGACGAATGGTGCAACCGGTACCAGTGAACCTACAAAGGCTGAACCGATACAAGAGGAAACCCAAAACCGACTGGTCAAAGGCAGTAGGGTGGCCTACGTGGTTGCGAGACTGGCAGGAAAACGTATACACTGTCTACTTGATTCTGGAAGTGAAATGTCACTTGTGCCACGACGTTTCGTGCTAGACGCTGTGCTAGTACCGTCAGAACAGCGACTCCTAGCCGCTAATGGAAGTCAGATTAAGGTGGATGGTGAAACTAACCTTAAGATTCGGATCGGAAAGCAGGTGTACCCTGTACCCTGTCTAGTTACAGACCAAGTGACAGAAGTGATCTTGGGGTTATCTTGGCTGGAAGCCAATCAGGCAAGATGGGACTTCGCAAGTCGATGCGTTTTCCTTGGGAGCGAGAAGATCCCTCTGAAAGAGGTCGTTACCGAGTCCATGTGCCGGAGGGTTATTGTGCAAGAGGACATAATAGTTCCTCCAAGGAGCGAAGTTGACGTTCCAGCTTGGGTAGTATACCCGCATTTCCAAAAAGATAACGAAGATTGGACGACCATTCCAATGGAATTATCAAAAGATTTGATAATCGGACGTACGTTGGTGACAGGAAGAGACACGGAAGTGTGGATCAGGATGTTGAATGTTGGAGACAGAGATTCACTAGTCAAGAAACGGACTGAATGTCCGCTGGAGCGAGTGAACGTAGTCGATGTGACAGTTAATCGAGCCAGAACGGAATCGTATGATGAGCCTTACCGAAGCGAAAATCCGGAGAAGCCTATGGGCCCAGGTTATCCGGAGGAACGCCGAGGAAAGCAGCAAAGTACGATTGACCGGTTTGGATCGAAGATTAGTACAACGGCCAGTGTAGCGGAGCAGACGCTCAACCCACTTGCCGAACAGACCCTAAAACGACTATGGGAAGAAGTGCCAGCAGACATTTCGGAAGAAGAGCGAATCAGGTTACGAAAACTTGTGCTAACGTACAGCGCAACGTTTTCCCTTAACGAAAGTGATAACGGATTCACTTCGGTGAACCAACACGAGATCGATACGGGACAGGAGAAACCAGTTCGGCAACCTTTGAGACGTCAACCGCTTTCCATGTTACCGGAAGTTGATCGTCAGGTAGAAGACATGTTGAGACAAGGAATCATTGAACCTTCGATATCGGAATGGGCATCCAATGTCGTAATGGTTAAGAAAAAGGATGGCAGTATGCGTTTCTGTATCGATTACAGGCAACTGAACTTGAAGACACGGAAAGATGCTCATCCGTTACCCCTTATCCGCGAGAGTTTAGATACCCTGGGTGGCGCCAGATGGTACAGTACGTTCGATTTGAGAGCAGGTTATCACCAGATGGCCTTGCACCCAAGAGACAAACACAAGACCGGGTTCGTTACGAGAAGGGGCAGCTTCCAATTCAAAGTGTTACCTTTCGGATTGTGCAATAGTCCGGCCTCGTTTTGTCGACTAATGAACTTAGTCTTGACAGGGCTAAACTATGACATCTGTCTGGTTTACTTGGATGACATAATTGTGTTCTCGAGGGACGTAGAGACGCACATGCAACGTCTAGAGATGATTTTCAGGAGATTACAAGAGTATAATCTCAAGCTGAAACCATCCAAATGTTACCTGTTACAACAGAGAGTATTGTTTCTTGGTCACGTTTTGAGTGAAGAAGGGGTCGCGACGGATCCGAGCAAGATCAAGGCCGTAGAAGAATGGTCTGCTCCTCGGAACTTGAGGCAAGTCAGATCCTTCGTTGGTCTTTGCTCCTATTACCGACGTTTCATACATGATTTCGCGGTGGTAGCTCAACCACTTCATTTTCTGACCAGGAAAAATGTACCGTTCCATTGGACTGACGAATGTCAGGGAGCTTTCGAAGAACTTAAACGAAAGTTGGTTTCCGCACCTATACTTGGGTTACCGAACGACGAGGGCCAGTACATCCTAGATACGGATGCCTCGGCATACGCCGTTGGAGCGGTGCTATCGCAAGTACAAGAGGGAGAAGAGACAGTGATTTGTTACGCGAGTCGGCTCTTGTCGACGGCGGAACGGAACTATAACGTTACCAGGCGAGAGTTGTTAGCTGTGGTGTATTTCTTGAAAGAGTTTCGTCAGTACTTACTGGGTAGTAAATTCCTACTCAGAACAGACCACTCCGCACTTCAGTGGTTACGCAGAACACCGGAACCGATTGGCCAACAGGCTCGTTGGTTAGAGATGATAGAGGAGTTTGACATGGAGATATGTCACAGACCGGGAGCAAAACACGGTAACGCAGACGCGATGTCTAGAGGTCCGGGTGAGGAACAACCTAAAGTGGTTACCATGAGAGTTACGAATGAAGACGTGATGTGGGCACGTCCGATCGGAGAAGTAACGCGCTCCGAGGTTACCAGTGAAGATACAGGCCAGGAAATCCGTTGGACAAAGGAGTTTCTTCGAAGAGAACAGCAGAGCGATTGCAATATTGGTACGGTCCTTGATTGGAAGGAGTCGAAGCATCATCCAACACAGGCAGAACTATCACCTGCTAACGGAGAGGTGAAAGTGTTGGTGAGCAACTGGAATCAGCTGGAAGTCCTGCAAGGAGTGTTACACAGAGGCTGGATTCAGGGTAACACAGGAAAAGCTGAGCGATCTCAGTTAGTTGTGCCCTTATCTCTACGGCAAGAGAAGCTTCAGTTAACACACGCAAGCTTTGCCGGAGGACATTTCGGGATTCGGAAGAGTTTAACGCAGTTGCAACGCCGGGCGTATTGGCCGAGTTGGAAGGACGATGTTAGACGGTTCTGCCAAAGGTGCGATCGCTGTGCTCGTTATCGAAGGGAGAAACCTCCAAGACAGGGTTACATGCAGACTCCTGTGGTCGGTGAACCAATGGAGAGATTCGGAATTGATATAACTGGTCCACGCTAATGGTTGTGCACGTGGATAAATTGAAGCCGTTTTTCGGTAAACCTCCGAGTACCTGGTTACCGGAGAGGGACAGAAATCTTGAGTTACCTACAGTAGACTGGTCAGTCCTGGCTCAAGATCCTAATGCAGAACATGAACCAGAGGAACCTTCAGAGAATCCAGACGAGACCGCTGATCCAGAATTGCCACCTGGACGACGGACGAGACGAAGACCTCGCTTGGATGGATGACTACGACTGTAGAAGTCCTTGTTAGTGACCTTCTGAAGCAGACGTGTATCTAGGACCAACTAGATGAACGCTTAATTGCGTTGGTTTCATTGACTATTCGAGAACCATGTTTCAGTTGCCCTTTTGATGAGAGTATTTCTTTTGAGCGGTATCTGGGAGCATACCGTACCTGTGCTACCAGCAACGCTTAATTGCGTTGGTTTCACAGATTGTCAGTGAATGACTGTTTAAGTTTCCTTTTGATAATATATGTTTCGGTTAAACATTGGCTTAGTGGTTAGTACTGAAACGAGTAAAGATTCCAGTACTAGAACGCTTCATTGCGTTGGTTCTACAATATGATAACTTGTACTTTTATTTTGCTTTCACGATTTGGAAGTGGTACCGGGTGTGACTGATCGACAATGGTTACCAGATCGGGAGACAGTGGGCGACTTTTCTCTCCTTTAGTTCTCCTGGCCCTTGGGGTCCGGTAGAGCCCAGGTTCATGATAGAGGGCCTGTTAAGGTTGGCGATTTGTCAGGTACGACAGGTTGCCAGTAGGGTGGTGGTTCGGATCGAAAGCATCATTAAATAGGCTGTCGCTATCACGGTTCTCATCGTGTTTGGCGTACGTGCAGGGTGCCGAGAGATCGAAAGCATCATTAAATAGGCTGTCGCTATCACGGTTCTCATCGTGTTTGGCGTACGTGCAGGGTGCCGAGATTGTCGATATACCGCCCTATAACCAAAGGTGCATTTGGTTCCTTGCTCTCTAAGTGGATCTGGGTTGGGGATGTTCCTGTCACGTTTGATTAAGGTCCCCGATTTTGGCAGAGATGCTCCGCATCTAAGTAAGGTGGGGAGAGTGTGGCGGTCAAGGCCACAGTGCGTAAGTGGGAGGATTTATTTTATGCGAATAGCATCGTTTTCTTTAAGTTTACATGCGAAGGGAACAGCATCGTTTTTCTTAATTTTTCATGCGAAGGCCCAGTATCGATCATTTAATTTTTATTTAATTTCAATAGGCGACTGTCCGGTAACGACCGTGATAGGGAAGCCCGATCGACGGTCTGAAGCCAGCGCATAGCGAGCAGACGCGCTCATTAGGGATGCATAGAGCCTGCCTCACGGTGCGCTGCTTTATACGTGAAGAGTTGGTTCGACTCTTCATACATAGCAATACTGTTAAACAGCGTTGTTGGTTAGCGACTCAGTTACCGATTCAAATATACTGCACTCAGTGTGGTAGGCGAGTGATTTTGGTTACGACAGAGTCAGAGTTCGAGTTTCCGGTTAGTACAAATATATTTACGGACGAAAGGGGCGTCCGAATAATATAATCAGGCGATCCCGAGTACAGCTAAAGAAGTTCACTGTTGGGAGACGGGCCGACAGCGCCGATCCGGCGGGTTGGATCCCTCAGTTGATCGCGAAGCGGTCTAGATCCCGATCGTGGGAAATCTACGGCTGAGTAATACTCGGGGAAGGATACCGTTGATACACAGGAAAACCAATTCAGTGTGAGATCGAAAACCAGGGTGAATTTGGCGACGGGCAGGAAAGTCCCTCTTGGGTTTTGAAGAACTCCGCGATCGGAGCTTGTCCGGTAACCCATGAGAGTGAAGGTGACCTTCTTAAGGTAGCCATTTTCTGGAATTCTGAAATCCTTGAAACCAAGAGTAAATTTGGCGTCGGGCAAGGAAATCCCTCTTGGAGTTTGAAGAACTCCAAGATCCGACAGTGTTTGGTTTTATCCACTGAGACGAGTTTTACGCGATTTCGGCGTACTCGACACAAGGGAAGTTCTACGCGCTTTCGGCGTACTCGGCCGGGAGGATTTTACGCGGCTTCGGCGTCTTCGGCTGGGAGAGTTTTACGCGACTTCGGCACTCGGTGAAGTGACCGTCGGGATACCTGAAAAAACCAATTTAGTACAAAAACGATAATAAGGGTAAATTTGGCGACAGGCAGGATCGGAGCTTGTCCGGTTACCCGTGGGAGTAAGCGTGACCCTCGTTAGGGAACCAAAATTCGGAAATTCTTGGGAACAAAATTCAGGACATTCTGGTAACCTTACGGGGTCGGCGTTACATTTGGATTGTGACACTTGGATGGCTGACACGCCGGTGGAGCGTTGGAGGGGCTCCATCGCCCGGTAACTAAAAATAGTTACTGGGAAAGACCACTGTTACCGAAAGACCGCAGTACGGGAAAAGACAGCCCGACAACTGATTACAGTGCGGTAAGACCAGGAAAACGATAGAGTCAGGAAAATCTTGTATTCAAACCAATCGTTATTCAGAGCAAATAACTTGGTGATCGAAACACGTAGTTCCGAGAACTGACCGAAGTGCGAAGTAGGGCCCACCTCGTGCACCGGTCGGAACACAGTTCTGCGTGCGGTTAGGGAGGTTTTAGACCTAGAACCTGTCCTATCAGAAGAGAGTGTTGTGAGACCAGTATACCGCGTTAATATCACACGTGCATATATTATCGCAAGATGTTCGCGTGTTTGAGACAGCACGACGTGACGACTCGTCAGATGTACACCTTGTCCTCTCGGACAGGAGAACGTTCAGAGTTTTCCCCTATTGACGATAACTCGAGAGTCATGAGATGCAGAATGGTACGTGAGGGTTCGGTTAAGGTGGAGAAAAAGAGGAAGTCTTTGACTAAGAGATCTCACAGGAAGCTGAGGACTCCTGCCGGCAAGAGAGCGAACCCTGTTCTAAAGGACGGCCATCCTGAGGACGAGGACGTTGCCCACCCGGCGACCGCGGCAGTGGCAGAGTCCGAAAGTGAGATGGAGCTTGACAGTGACACTGTTCGCAAACAAGCGATACCCTCGGGACCTCCTCTTGGAGAAATGGGCACTGAGAGCGGAGACAGGGAACCGCTCGTCTACAGCAGAAGTAGACAGGATAGTGACCCGGGCGACTCCAGAAGGTCAGCTGGCTGGAGCCGAACCCAGCCCGACGACGAAGCAGCGTCTCGGGTAAGACCGACACAAGTTGGTACCACGTCTGATGAAGGGTTAGTTGATCTCGAGCGACGAACGTCACAAAATAACATCACATTTATACATTGCACGCCATGGTTTCTGCTGGCGTGTATTACGGCGGTAAGGGAAGACCACATGTCTTCATTCCAGACAAGACTAAAGTAAACGATAACCTATACGTTGAAACTCCTGTTTTCTTTACCCAGACTCACTGAACACTGCAAGCATGTTCTACCGTCTGGTTTATTTTTCCAGCAGGCCTGCTGACACGGGAAATTCGGCTCATGACTGTATATAATAGCCAGTGCCACCAACTGCGGTAAATTCATTGGCAAAGAAGAATGGCAGCCAAATTCGCCAGACCTTAACCCTCTTGATTTGCACGTCTGGGGAGCTATGCTTGAACGCTAGAAGACATTTCATGCCAAGCCGAAGTACATTGATGAGCTGAAGAAAGTCATGGAGTTAATATGGGACCAGCTGTCGCAGGACTCAATCAACAAGGCCACACTGAGCTTCACAAAAAGACTTCGAGCTACTGTGAAAGCTGGGAGTGGACATTTCGAACATGCTTTGAGATAAACTGTTTAACGGATTTTTGAATTCGCAAAGAAATGTGATTTTATTTGACAATTAAAATTACAAGAGACTGTCCATTTTCTGCGTAAGTTTGAAAATACGGAATAGAATATTTAAACAGCTGTAATTTAAAAATGAAATTTTTACAGTTAAATTTTCAGGGATTGTTGAAAATCTTTCCCCGTAAATAATGAAATTTTGGTAAAAATCTCTATCAGTTGGAAACTGTTCGGTGGGTCATTTTTTTTATTGAGCCACCCTGTATATCATCGCATCGTATAGGCCTTTAGTTATGGTCTGGTATTATGGTGTATATATATATACATATATATATATACATATATATATATCATACCATAGCATCGGGTAGACCTATATATTTATATATTTATGTACGTATATATAATGACCCTTAAATAATTGGAAATAGAGTAGTATTTAGCATAATAATGAATTAGATACTCAGGCTCTGGTGGACAAACACAAGTAACGACATTGCATACAAGGACCATTTTATTTGCGATCGCGTAGGCCTACGCATAAAAAATGAACATAAATTCACATCCCGTCCTCCAGTTCACACACACACACACACACACACACACACACACACACACACACACACACACACACACACACACACACACACACACACACACACACACACACACACACACACACACACACACACACACACACACACAAACAAACACACGCATATGGAAACACACGAACACACACAAACAAACACAAACACACACACACACACACACACACCTGTGTTGCACACATCCAGCCTTTGGGCTACGGCCTGTGCTAATAATAAACAGACGCTGCGTGCGTACGCTGGGTCAACCGTACGACGCCTCTAACCGCCGTCTTGTGTGCACGACGTCAGCCTAGGCCTCGCAGTTTTACGCACTGAGAACCCGTCCCAGATTTCAGGTCGTGCGTGGATTTTCATGCGATCTCAACTGGATTTTTACCTTTGTTTCCGGAAGACTTGGACAACTGCTTCCGGTAAGGGCTGAAAGATAATTTGGAGCGTGTTTTCACGCAGTTAGTAATTGTCGTTGTAGGCTTTGCTTTGATGTAGGTGACATCTGCGTACAAGCGCTTTGGTGTCTGTGATTAGTTCACCTGTAGGCCTATAAGTCACCTGTAGGCCTATAGGTCTGACTGAACAGGTGTAGGTAGGTGGATGGGAGGAGCGCAATGTAGGCCTAATAGGCCGAGATTTGTGTATTTGCGATTAGAAAATTTCTAACCGAATCTAAAGCAATCTTACGAACTGTTTTTCAGTACTTCGATATATGCGCACATAAGTCTAAATATAGTTACATTATATGTGCATATATATGTATGTATATATATATACATACATACATACATACATACATACATACATACATACATACATACATACATACGTGTTTGTGCATATGCATGTTGGACTCAATAAGAGTTGCTGATGACAATAATAATTATGTCTGTTGGCCTATGTGTATAAAGGCTATTTATTCACTTATAGGCCTATATTTCTAATATTTGGCTCGTCTGTATACAATAATAGACCTGTATGCACTGTAGGATATGTAAATGCTGTATAGACGGACTTTTATATAGCCCCACTTCGGGTTGACTACCCATGATAGCATCTCTATCTCTTTCACTCTCCCTATCTCTCCCTCTTCCTCTCTCTCTCTGCCCTTTTCTACCCCTCTCCCCGTCTCTCTCTCTCTCTCTCTCTCTCTCTCTCTCTCTCTCTCTCTCTCTCTCTCTCTCTCTCTCTCTCTCTCTCTCTCTCTCTCTCTCTCTCTCTCTCTCTCTCTCTCTCTCTCTCTCTCTCTCTCTCTCTCTCTCTGCGGTTAACCTCGCTCCCTACAAATGCGTATTTGTCTTCGCTCTCAATGAATCTGCATAGCGACACGCCATGGCAGTAGCAATCATCTCGAATGTACGCTCATGTCTCGAGTACGTATATATATATATACATATATATACATATATATATACATACATATATATATATATACGCACATGTATATAAACAAACGCATATATACAAATACATATATATGCAGCCACATATAATATGCACTATAATATTATATATATATATATATATATATATATATA
>OY744616.1:10695490-10727044 GCA_963556255.1 Allolobophora icterica
TTTCAGCGACAATCGACTGATGACTTCATATATACGCATACAGATAGCAACGCCCATAGGCGCAATTTGTGAGGGGGTA
This sequence comes from Allolobophora icterica, assembly GCA_963556255.1. NCBI lineage: Eukaryota > Metazoa > Annelida > Clitellata > Crassiclitellata > Lumbricidae > Allolobophora > Allolobophora icterica. Next base: position 10,695,570 of record OY744616.1, read on the forward strand.
CGAGGGTACCCGTACCCCCACTTTTTGCACTGGGGGATACCGTACCCCCACTTTTGCACTGGGATACCGCAACCCCCACTTTTTGCACTGAGGGGATACCGTACCCTCACTTTTGCACTGGGGATACCGTACCCCCCACTTTTTGCACTGGGGATACCGTTCTCCCCACTTTTTTGCACTGGGGTACCGTACCCCCACTTTTTGAATAATGCCAATCAATATTTTATTATTGTGCCTTCTCAGAGATCGCAGTCTCCGCCTTGCTTCGTGTATGTAAGAAATTGGTACCCCCTACTTTTTAGACTAAAGTTACGCCCTACGCCAAAATAGTCGTTGGATTAGATTAGATTAGATTAGATTTAGATTAGATAAGATATATATATATATACATATATATATATATTCTATCCAGCATCTGTGTATACAAACGCACACTAATATATAGCATTTCCATATGCGATATAAACAAAGGCAGACCAAGACTACGCTGAATAGATAATATAAAAGACATGGGCTTCCGGAGGGGGGGGGGCAAAGGGGCATTTTCCCTATTTAAAAAAAATAAAATCTTTTGATCATTATGATTATTACAACAGTCCCAAGACGATTTTTTCAATGCGAAAAATACTTAATTATTGAGGTAAAGTCCTTGATCATTATTTTTTCTTGAAAGTTGTGCCGTTTTCTGTATTCATGAATAGCTTGCAGAAACGTCATTTTGCTTCCTCTACCAAAATTTTGCATCCCTTACAAATATTTTGCCCCCCCCCCACCTCCCCGCACAAAAATTCCTGCTGGACGCCCATGATGAAAGAGGACCTGACATCACCTGAACTAACACTAAGGGGAGCACTGGACTTGACAAATGACCGAGGACAATGGAGATCACTTATTCGTATCCATCGCCGCCAAATGGCTGGCGTCAGGAACTGATGATGAATATATAGCATTCCATATTCTCTATGCAGCGCACTAGGCAGGCGATAGACGTACAGGGTCCTGGGCTGCGATGATTCTTGGTAAAAGCCAAGCATGATAGCTTAGAAATTTGCCCCAAAGCAAAGTTCTGTATATGTTTTGCGATATAGCCTACTGCAACATATTGGGTGATTTCATTAAGATCTAAATCATCTTTATCGCTGTTCACTCTTTAGTTGCAATAACCGCATCCGTATGGTACTCAGCACTGTCAGCAGTATCCGGATTTGTTGCCAGGCGACCGCACATTCAACGATTTCATTAAGATCTAAATCATCTTCATCGTTGTTTACTCTTTGGATGCAACGCCCGCTTTGGTGTGACCAATTCAGTTTGTTGCTAACGTCGACCTTTTTTGTTATTCTAGGCGAGAGTGAAAGAATCTCAGGGTAGGCTGACCGCTTCACCCGAACCACCTGCACAGATCTCGTTGAGCAAGTGACTCGACAAGAAGCCAGCTCGATCAAGAAACCACCCAAGACCTTGAATGAGTGTCGTTAGTAGACCTACTTGTAAAACCCATGTACCTTTATTTATACAATAGGCCTATGTTCTTTTGATTGTCCTGTAGCACATAGGACTGTAGTCCCTCAGCACATTCTATAGTCATTTAGCAGGACTGTAACATATCTTTTAGTTCTTTAGCACATTCTGTAGTCATTTAGCATTTAATTCAAGAGCACAGTTTGTATAGCTTTTCTGATTGTTCTGTAGCACATTTTGTAATTCAGTAACAGTGAGGACCCAGGAGTGCAAACTCGAAGAAGAAGGGTATACATTCCAAAGGCTTGACCCATCAAGAGCAGTGTTTACTTGATGAATGAAAGAGATCAAGACAATCTCAGGGCTTCGTAATGTCAGAGAACTAGCGTCTGAGAGGTGGGGGGGGGGGGACAAAGTCGGCCACGATCTCGTCGACGACCGGTTTTTTAAAATCTTGTCCCCAAAAATTTTCCAAAACTTCATCTCAGAAAAGTTTCGCTTTCATCTCCGAAAAAAGTTGATGACCTTTTTTTAGTCATTCGTCACGTTTTACAACTTTTTCCCTTCAATAACCCTTTTTCTTATGATTTCTTCCTCTAAAAATTTCTGACATTTTTCACGAATTCCTTCTTCTTTCTCATAATTTTGGGGGGGGACACTTCTGCTCAAAAAATTTATTTTTACCTCGTCTCGTCAAAAAACGCTGCCAAAACCCTCACGCGCAATTAATTTCTCCGCCTTGTTTGGTCTTTCTTCAAAATGTGGGGGGGACACATGCATGGAGTCTCCCCACACTCTCAAAGGTGGGGGACATGTCCCCCCCGTGCCCCCCTCTAGATCGCCGCCCATGGTAGTGATAGCCCAAACTCGTCGTGGTATAAGATCAGACACCATTGATCCTAAAGACTGTATTATTTTGCACTGGTTCTCGTCGGGAGCGCCACTGATGAGTTTACTCTTGAAGTGGCGCTTTATAAATGTCAGATTACAGTTATAACATTAACGTAGTCTGGAGTTATTTGTAGCAAGAAAAACTTGTAATGTAAAATCGTTTGAGTAGGCCATTTGCCGTTGACACACGCTAATCTCTTTATAAATTATTTGACGTGATGAACATTGATACGTTAATCAACAGTACTGTACATTAGCATGTAGGACGCTACTGTTAGGTTCATCTGTCTGTTTGCATGATTAATTCTGTAACATCCTTCAATGCGGGGACCGTCAAGCGTACGCACGCAGGTGGGAGATGTATAAAAGTACACATGCGTACAGCAAGGTGGAGGGGCCAATTATTCCGCATTACTGCGTACATACAATGGTGTGTGTGAGTGTGAGTGTGAGTGTGTGTGTGTGTGTGAGTGTGTGTGTGTGTGTGTGTGTGTGTGTGTGTGTGTGTGTGTGTGTGTGTGTGTGTGTGTGTGTGTGTGTGTGTGTGTGTGTGTGTGTGTGTGTGTGTGTGTGTGTGTGTGTGTGTGTGTGTGTGTGTGTGTGTGTGTGTGTGTGTGTGTGTGTGTGTGTGTGTGTGTGTGTGTGTGTGTGTGTGTGTGTGACACAGAGAGACAGAGACAGAGAGTACGTACTAAATAGATGGCCCATATATATATATTATATATATATATATTATATATATATTGTCTTTATTTCTGATTGTCATCGATAGCAATAAAGATATATATATATATATATAAACCGATTTTGAAACTGAACCAAAACTTCTATAGATGGGAGTTTACAACCACTGTCTGTTTTCATCTTCTCAGTCTCCGCATCAGTAACAGCAGCAGCAGCAGCAGCAGCAGCAGTAGACGTCGTCATCTGTCATCGGAAGTCATGGAGTACGACACGGCATCGCCTGCTACAGAGGCGCCACCTGGGAACTATCGAGAGAGAACCTGTCCACCGGAATACATAAAGACCCCTCCGGGAATCCTAAAGATCATCCAAATAGTTCGCACATTTCCTCCTCTGTTTCCGCCATTGTATTCGTATCTGTAATTGTTATAGTAATTGTAACTGTAATCGAACACTTGTGTAGCCCCAGTGTCGGAATTGTAGAAAAAATGCGGGGGGTTGAATATTTTATCGGTATTTTGCAAACTGGTGTCAGCAAAATTTGAAAGTAGCTGATTTCAACTCCAGCAGTTTTGCAAGTCAGACTCGGGTCAAAATCAATTCCTTTGTTGAGAAAATCCAAAAATGCATACATGATACACCATGGAAATATCTTCTCTTTGACTCAGAGTCAAATAATGCTAAATCACACTAGCACAACTGTGGGGATTGGAAAGGACCCCCTGGGGTGTGCAATGAAGACTTAACTGTGGGGTCTTAAGAAAGACTAGGGGGGTTGAACCCCCGACAATTCCTACCCTTTGTAGCCCCTGTTAAAGAGCAAACTAATCGGAAGCACTCTGCACTAACCTATAGGCCTCTGGTGTAAAATGTCGTTAAGGACTGGGCTTTCAGCAGTCGCTCACGCGTGCAGCCCAACCAACGCTGTGCGATGCAGTGTATTGTAATGTTAACGTAGTGATAACGTAGTGTAGTGCAATGTAGTCTGTGGTGTAGTGTAATACAAAAAATCATGATTTATGTAGTTCCTCTGTTATTTGTCTTCTTGTAATATATATGAGCTTGTTTCGTGGGAATATCATAAGAAATTTATTTGTTGAACTTGTCACGTTGTGTTTCGGTCTTGGTGGACTAAGTTCTGGGTATTGACCTAACAGTTGCTTGATTTGGGTGTACCATGGAACATTCTAATTAAGTACATAAAGGTGTCTCTGAGTAGTCATATTGGATAGGCGCTATTTGAATTCTCTGAATGAATGTTTGAATGAATGCTTTTAATGAATGAATGAATTAATTTTTTTGTCTATGGTGCTAGCAGATGAAGACTTATCGGCAAATTCACAACTGTCATACAATAGCCTGGCATTTATGTAGCGCCAATATATATATATATATATATATATATATATATATATATATATATATATATATATATAAATTATACTGTCAAAAGGGTGGAAATGTTGGGCTTGGCCATTTACAGCGAATGGTCTATTTTACAACGAGTGGCCTTTAGCTGTGTATCGATAGTAAAGAGATTTGAGCCCTCCCATTAATCAAAGTGGACCGTTTGACTTGCGAGTCCTGCTCTTAGTTCTATTCGAGAACGAGTTATTTCTATAGGGATACGCTTTGGCGGTTGTCATCGAATCCCACTTTCAAGGTCACGCTCTGCTGACTCCAATTCAGACTGTGCGGAATGCGTAGCCATGGCGTATACGCTTCACCTGTTCAACGACCAATAATGTTTAGACGATTAAATAGATAATTATATATGACGCTTCCTTGTTAGCATCTTTGACTTTTAGTCTTAATTTACAGTTGTGTTAGGTTTCTTCGGACGCTTGTTAATTTGCAATAGTGTTAGAATTGCAGTGGTTACCATGCTGAACTATCTTTTGAGAGGTCGGGAGTCATAGGCGTAGACTCTGGGGGCAGCCGGGACCCGTGCCCCCCCCCAAATAATTGAGATGGACTGTACACCCAATGTAATAAGTGTACAAAAAATAAAAAAATGCTCCCCTCCCCAATATTTTGGACAAGTTTACGCCAGGGTCGAAAGTTAAAATCCCAGCAACAGCAGAAATTAGTTTCGAGGTTTTTCTATTCCACTTGCGCCCCCTAGCCAAGTTAGCAATACACTGACAGTACATTGGCAGTTGGAAGGTGAGGCTGCGAGAGACAGACAGACAGACAGAGAGGGAGAGACAGAGAGAGACAGACAGACATACAGAGACAGAGAGAGAGATGGCTAGCCACCCGCCCTCGTATGCCGAAGCTAAGAAAATGAAGTCGCTAACACATCATTCATGGCTGCTTCTCGGGGCTGCTCTGTTTCTAAGTATCTTCTGTTGTTTGTTTATGAAAAAATCTGTATGCGGCTTTGAACGGAAAGTTCAGACGTGGATGTTTATTTCAACCTGTTTGTGTTCAGGTGACCTCTCTTCTGACCTTCATCCTGGCCGTTTCCGGTGGCTGGGGTTCACAGGGTGGCGGTTGGGTCGGCTTCGTCGGTTTAACGGGTCTCATCAATGCGACGGTTTGGTTCGTCCTCCACGTTCTCAACGTCATACCAGACATCATGGCCAACTACTTCATTGTATGCATTATATATGAATATATATATGAATATATATATATATATATATATATATATGTAAATCTTCTTCTTCGTCATCATCATCTTCTTCGTCTTCTTATACTTTTTCTTCATCTTTTTCTCCTCCTCCTCCTCCTCCTGCTCCTCCTGCTCCTGCTCCTCCTCCTCCTCCTCCTCCTCCTCCTCCTTCATTACGCCATATTATTAGACGTGTTATATGCCATCCTCGATAGTGTGTAGTGGTTAGCAATGGACTGTCAGTCGAGAGGTCGGGGGTTCAAATCCCCGCCAGGACAGAATTTTGTTTCGAGATTTCTTCTCCGCCTGTTGAGTTGGCTAGGGGGCCTAGCCAACTCAGCTATCATGCGTGCACTAACCTTACACTGTCGGTGGGAGGATGAGACGGCGAGGGCATATAAGGACCACCGCCCTCGTATGCCGAGGTTAAGAAAATGAAATCGCTAACTTTTCATACCAATGGCTGCCTCAGGGCTAGCTTAAGAGACTGCTGTCCTCCTTCGTCTATATATGCCATTCGAACGGTGAGAACTGTTCGAAATAATTTCCGCTGACTCCAGCGGCCTTTGTTGCTACACGATCTCATTGAACCATGGATCCATCCATCCATCCATCCATCCATCCATCCATCCATCCATCCATCCATCCATCCATCCATCCATCCATCCATCCATCCACCCACCCACCGTCCGTCCATCCATCCATCAATCCATCCATCCATCCATCCATCCATCCATCCATCCATCCATCCATCCATCCATCAATCCATCCATCCATCCATCCATCCATCCATCCATATCCACCTCCCCCTCCTCCTCCTCCTCCTCCTCCTCCTCCTCCACCACCTCCTGCCGTCTTTCTTGTTCCTCTAGGATGGGTTACTGAAGTCTCGCTTAACTAACAAATAGTACCAACAGTGACGAAGAATTTAGAGAATTCTAATATGAGTCAGATCTTGGCTGAACTTACTACGCATGGGCCAGATCCACGACTTGGTAAGCAAGTAACGAAATATGAACAGTTAGACTCGACAAAATTTAAAACTAGGTCCGTCACCTTAATTCCAATGGTTTGAGGCGTCGGCCACTTCAGTTTCTTGACCTCTGGATAGAAGGGTTGATGGCCAGTGCTGTCAATCTCCGCATGATCCGCCTGTGGACAGACAGATAGGCAGACAGGCAGACAGACAGCCGAACAAACAGACAGATATGTATAATAAGTATGAGTGTTAACTTTAAAATCAATTTAGACAACATTTAACGATTATGCATAAGCCACACACTCAAGTGATACATTCACAAAATGCCTGTCCGCGTGTCTGTCTGTGTGCCTGTCTGTCTGCTTGTTTGCCTGTCTGCATGCTTGTCTGTTTGTCTGCCTGACTGTCTTATCTGTCTGCTTGCTTAAGTGTCCGCCCGTCTATCTGTCTGTCTGTCTGTCTGTCTGTGTGTATGCATGCATGTATGTGTAGTTTGTGTACGTATGTACGTGTATGTGTATGTGTGTGTGTGTCTGCCTGTCTCGGCCAAGGTGTGTCGCTGAGTGATTGCATGGAGTGGTTTTAGGAGGTGATCGGTTACTGCTTCTGGACTCTGTTCTTCTTCATCGCTGGAATCGTCGCCGCCGTTCAGGGAGCCACTTACCCAGTCGCAGGAGCAGCAGCCGTAAGTGCAGACTAAAGGACGGAGGGACGGACGGATGAGATGATGAACGGATGATGGGTGTACGGATGTATGTGTGTATCTATAGACGCTTAATGTAGCGCCTTTAAAGTGCCTAACAAAAGCGCCGCACACGTGGCTATCCAAACAAGTGCCTTTTAAGATAGGTTAATGATGTCTGTTGTGCGCAGTCTATGCAACAGTACGTAAATGAAATGGGAGACTCCTCCAGGAGGAATGGGTGGACGAATTGGTGGGGGAGGATGAATGGTTGGATGGATGGATCGATGGATGATTGATGGACGGACGGACAAACTGACTGATTGAGTGACTGAGTGACTGACTGACTGAGTGACTGACTGACTGACTGCCTGACTGACTGCCTGACTGACTGACAAATGACTGCTGACTGACTGACCGACTGCCTGACTGACTGCCTGACTGACTGCCCGACCGACCGAATGACCGACTGACTGATTGACGGAGTGACTGAATGACTGACTGACTGGCTGATTACTTTGCTGGTTAACTGACTGCTGGGTGCATGGTTAGAAGGAGGCCGGCTGAATTGTTGGCTGAATAACTGGGCTACATCCACGTACTGATCTACTGATTGACTGATTGACTGATTCAGTGATTGATTGGATTTAGGTAATTCAGTTCATGATTCTACTGAGCATGTAGCAGATATCATCGAATTAAATCCACGGGAATTCTAGAGTTGTTTTCGATCTCTTTCAGTTCTTTGCATTCGTTGGGCTGGGTGTCTTCGGCGCCGATGCCACTATCCAGCTGCTCGAGATCAGGAAAATCTGGAAAGCCAGAAACGACCGCAGACAGGTTCCGACGAAAAGCGCCGAGGAGGACGATATCTTTATACGAAGACCAAATGCGGCCGTTTAATATCTTCTTCATCTTCTCATGACCCACATTGCCTTTTCCTGTAATGTCCTCCTGGGCTGTAGAATGCTTCCGTGTATGCTATACACTATAATGCCTTATCGAGACTGCAGTGCGGAACGTCGCCGCTATATTAAGACTGTTGATTATACCTGCGTTGAAGTTTGCGATTTGTAGTTTTTAGTCTTCTGTGCATAATGATGTCTTGTCCGATTAACCTAAAGGATTACTTTAAAGCCTCGTTAAGTACGGTTTGAAATTAGAAGCTCGGCTGCACTAGCTCTCGCCTAAAAGTGTCTGATAATAATAGACACTGCTGTTGCGCCGATCCGTCGACATCATTCATGGTTGAGACTCGCATCGATTGCGACCCTTTTCTTTAATTAATTAAAATTAGTTAAACTTAGGCAGCTGTGGAATGGGTGACAATCATGTGGGTTGCGTGTTGGATTTACGCGTGTATCTATGCAAGTGCATATCTATGTATGTATGTATTATAGTTTTTAAAAACGTTAGAAACTACATTTTTTAAACGGAAAAAAGTCGTTTTTTGAAAAAATAAAAACCGGGAAAAAACGAAAAAAGAAAATAATTCGACTTTCTCGCATCTTGTAGGCGCTACTGCAATTTAAAATTAAAAACCTTGTTTACAGAATTTAATCAGCAAATAACACAACTTTGTTAGTAAGAACTAAGTAACATCAGTCTACAACAATTATTTATTTTATTTGTTTGGTTTAATAAGAAATAAGAAATTGAAAAATTAAAAATATTGAAATCTTTTCAAATTTAAATTTTAAACATAGGTCCACATAAGTCCATGCTGACTAAACTAACGCAATTAAAAACTAAACTTTGTAGGTATACAGACTATTATAGTGTAAACTTTCTCACAGTAAATGCATTTCAATTTAGCCAATGTTGAGTTTTTGTCTTTCTCGTTTATCAAAGCAACGTGAATCCATTCCGCACCGTTTTCTTTTGGCATTTTAGATAACTTAGTAATAACTTTTTAAAATTTTATTTCTTGTACTGTGCTATTTCATCAAGTATTTATTTCTCAAATGATGACGTAAATAGTGGCGTAAATTAGCTGAATCCTTGAAAGTAGCCTACGGAGACAACGTAAGGGACATCAGAGAGAAATAAATTAAAGAGAAAATGACAAAAACTAACAGACAGTAAATAAACAAATAAAGTTACATACAAAAAAAATAAAAAAACGGGAAAAAACGATAAGAAAAAACTAGGTTTTTGGAAAGAAATAATAAACAACAACAAAACAGTTGTAACAACTTGGCATGTATATAAAATGCCCAAATATGTGTATGTATGCATGTATATCTGCATGCATGTGTGCACCTGCATATCTATGTATGCATATATATATATATATATATATATATATATATATATATATATATATATATATGCATTTGCATGTCAATGTATGTATGCATATATGTATGTATGCATATATATATGCATGTGCATATCAATGTATGCATGTATACATAGGCGTAGACTCTGGGGGGCAGCCGGGGCACGTGCCACCAATGATTGAGGAGCCGGGGCAATTCCCCCAAAAATCAAGAGGAGAATTTCTTAAAATATTAAAATATTATGTTTCAATATAGACAAATTTCTTCAGAAACAGAAAAACAGAGACACAGAAGTTGACAGAACTGAAATACTACCAGAAATTTAAAATGAAAACAAGATTTATTTTTATCTTCAATATCTTCTATATGAAACAAATCTACATGTAAACAAAACGCCCCATTTCATACGCATTGACGTAACACCGGAAGCCTCTGCTGACTGTCCAGACCAAAAGATCTTTTTTTCGGAGATTGGTTTTAAATATAAAAAAGAAAACCACAAAATTTGTTTGTTTTTGCTCAAAAAAATAAATTTCTTGTTTTTATAGAAGTTATTTTAATAACACTGATTTAATGATTTTTAATTTTCTGAAATCGCAACTGAATTAAACTGAGTTGGAGCTCTTCTCCGTGCCATTTTTCATCATTTTTATGATCCGAAATCCAAAAATCTTAAAAACAACAAGAACCATAAAAACAGGAAAAAAAACTTTAAAAAACTGCAACAACAAAACAACTTTTCATCTTTAAAAAAACTTGTTTCTTTGCACCTCTGGTCCAGACCCTTCCCCCCCAATATTTTGGACAAGTTTACGCCAGTGCATGTATATATGCATGTATGTGCATATCGATGTATGTATATATGCATGTATACATGTATATTGCTGTATTGGGCGTGCAATAGCCATGTCAAATGGATTCTTTCATTTGTAAAAGTTACACTCAGTCCTGACATCTGACACCGGCGCCCCCTACCCAATTCCGCTGTAGTGAGTACAACGACCGTGCTGTGTCAATGGGAAGAACAGACGGTGAGGGAGAGAACTGACCAGTGATAACCGGCCTTCGTATGCCGAGGCCACATTCCGCGTCCACAGAACTTTGTGTGGTGCAAAGGCAGAATATGAACACTGCGCCGTTGACCCCGCCTGATCTGGGCATACGTACATACATAGATGCATGCACACATACATACACAACACATATACATAAATGCATGCATACATACATGCATGTGTATATGCATATATATATATATATATATATATATGTTTATATATCTACAGATAGGCAAGCACGCAGACATACTTACCTACTTACATTCATGCATGCTTGACATTTTGTCTGATTAGGCTACATTGCGAGCAAATGTTCAGTACACACATATATACATACACACATACATGTCCATGCGCACATACAGACTTGTGTAGGTATATACAGCTATACAGTACCCCAAACAGCAGAGCAGAATATTGCTGACAAGTTTCTACCTTTACTTTTCTACGGTTTTCTTCCGACACGTTGACAGTTTTCTACTGTTAATTTCCTTAGAAGGTGATACCGTAGAACCGAGGGCTAAGCCATAATGATGTTACGGAACTGCGTACAAAGACTTAATGAACTGTTTTTTTATTAGAGAAATTCAAAGGAGTCATCGTCGCCATTGATCCGAAGACCACGTGCCCCGCATTAAACGAAGCATGTAGCGTGCAGTAGCCTAGAGATAGAGTGACGATTGTAGCACCTGTAGGGCATAAGTGTTGCAATTAGACGAACGCTTTCTTTGCGATGCTCGTCTTGAGAAACCTTCGGTTACCTGTTGATTCTTCCGCTGGTGAGTGGAGAACAGGTATTTTCTGATGACAACGAATTGCTATTTATGCTAAGGCAGCAGAATGATCAGCAGGCTATAAATAAGAACGATTTCCGAACAGAACGGTGACGGAGAAAGTAGATTTCTCTTACTGGTGTGTCACATATACTATTCGATAGCATACAATACAACAGTATTTAATACAGTACAACAGTGTTTGATACGATACAATACAACCGTTTCTGATAGGATACAAGACAACAGTGCTTGGTACAATACAATACAACAGTATTTAATACAGTACAGTACAACAGTGTTTGATACGATACAATACAACAGTGTTTGATGGGATACAAGACAACAGTGTTTGGTACAATACAACAGTGTTTTATACGATACAATACAACAGTGTTTGATACGATACAACAGTGTTTGATAGGATACAAGACAACAGTGATTGGTACACCACAATACAACAGTGTTTGATAAGATACAAGGCAACAGTGTTTTATACGATACAATACGATACTGTCCTGCTGCCAAAGTTCAGAAGTGCTCATACGACAGTGAAATCGATGGCGCTGAGTAACTGTGCGTGAAGGACTTGCTCAAGGTCTTAAGAAAGTGACCGCCTGAGTGGAAACTTGAACCCATACTCTCCGCGTTACAAGGTGAGCTTTCTATCCAATCGTCTAACCTTTTCCTCGATTCTGCTACACTGTTAACGCCGACGCCAAGCTTAAATTCTGGCGACGCCGTTGGTAGAATAGGGTTTGGGTAGTTTGGGACACTAATTTGCAGAAGTCCCTAACGAAGCTGAGACGGAAAATAAGTTCTTTATCACTTGGGTGCGTTGAGCTGTGGACGTCCTACCACGAACCATACAACAATCTACGAACTTCTCAGTCTGCCATTATATGTGTTCGCCAAAGTTACATTGGAAATACTTTCAGGAGTTAACCTGAAGAGGCGATATTTAAGCCTGCGGCTAGGATTTCAATTGAGAATGATTTGCTTAACCCTCATTTAATGAACCTCGTTGTTCACTTATCAACTGAAACTGTACGACTTACGTGGGTAGATTAACCTCGGCACCTATATCCGGGGAACGGCATCCCTTAATGACTAAAACCTTTCAGAGTCTAACTAGACTAACAGAGGCAAACAACGCGCAAAGCCAAGAGTCATCTTCTTGGTAACAGAATGATGTCATTTGAAATACTTCCGTTTTTAGTTATTCTGCACTCCTACTAGTATTACAGATCCTTTTTTATAATCTAAGACGTTTCCGCGCATCGACTATAGCAGTATAGCGAGACCTGGGAGTCGACCCCAAAAAGTCGACTTGGGTCGACTTGGTCATCCCAAGTCGAGTCGAGTCGTTTCTACTTAGCGCAACTGACCCCAAGTTGAATTTGTACAAGAAAAGTGACTTCAAGTTGTTTCTTCTACAAGTCGACTTAAACTGACTTGAGACACAAATAAATCTAAATTTATCACGTGACACTAATGATCGTGAGGCCAGGGCAGCAATTAAGCAGTTTTGTACTGTTTTGGTAAAAATGAAGCATATTCGTACCAGTTGTAACTTCTACCGCGTACTTAGGCGTACTTAGGCTCCGATATTCTTTTGTACAAGATGATTGCCCGTCATATATGACGGGGGAGGCAGAGGGAGAGGTAGGGCTGGAGGAAGGGAGGCAGAGAGAGACTCACTAACCGCTGTTTGTTTATGTGTCAATCCGTCGGACCGTCTGTCTGACCGTCGGGGTGTGCGCCCGCACGTCCATCTGTCCAGCATCAAGTGTCGACGGGTCGGGCCAATTTTTCTCGCCCGCGTGATATGAGGGCCATAAGGAGGTCGTCAAACGCAGTCAGAGAGGGAGAGGGATGGAGGGAAGGAGTGAGAAGGAGGGAGAGGTAGGGCGGGAGGGTGGCAGAGACAGACTTAGTAATCGCTGTTTGTCCATGTGTCAATCCGTCCGTCTGGCCGACCGTCCGTACGGGTGTGAGCCCGCACGTCCACTCGCCCAGCGCCGAGTGTCGGTAGGCCGGGGCAACTTCGCTCGCCCGCGTGATATGCCGGCCCTAGGGAGGTCGTCGCAGACACATTCCAGACATTCCAGAGCGTTTCTCGTAAGACACACGGATCTGGAAAACTATAATAGATATTATCGACGGAGGGTGGGCTAAACAGTTACTTACTTATTTTTTATCGGTGTCGTGCCGATTTATTTATATAATTTGTTATTCCATGTTAAAACGTCACACGTACATTTAATTTTTAAAAATGGATAATCGAAATGTTAACAATTTTATTCATTAGGTGTTGAGGTCTCATCACTCATTAGTATATGAACGTAATGCTTGCTACTTGCTAGGCCAAATTGGCTTGACATTGTTGTATTATTAGCCGTACGTAATCGTTATCACCATGTCAGAAGTCGACTTTAAGTCGAAAGTTGGTTGTTTTTCTTCTAAGTCGGAACAAGTCGTTTTGGCTCCAAGTCGTCGACTTCAAGTCGACTTCAAGTCACCTTAGAGTCAAGTGGGGTCAGATTGGCTGACCAAAGTCACTCCCAGGTTTAACTATAGCAAGTCATTCTCCGTAGCTACAGAGTGAGGTTACACCACTATTTAAAAAGCGTTTCGCGGTCCATGGGAATACCGGACAGGCGATTCGCTTTCCTGCATCACTCTGCGTTGGATTTCCAGTCGCATTTAGCACAATCTCATCGTTAAAGTGTGAAGTATTGGCTATCATTGTAAACTAGTAATAATAATAAAAAAAAATAATAGAAATATTAGTAACCTCATCATCAGCTCTCATCCACCATCGTCGTCGTCAGCGATTCTGATTATCACCGTTATCGTCATTGTAATCAACATTCTATTTGTGTACGTGTTAAAACTTTAAATATAGACCCTACCTTAAAGGACCTCTCAAAGACCCTACCTTCCAAGACATCTCAAAGGCTCTGCGTCACCTCCCAGTCTCGTCGTTTCCAGAGCAGAATACAGCACTAGAATTAGCTGACCAAAGTTATTAGTTACTGTTTGAGTAGCTAAAGTTTTAAGCATCCTACACCTCAACAACCCCTTCCTCGTTCCTCCACATCATTGACTGACGGGTGTAAAAGAGTGATGTATAAGATTTTCGAGACCTTGGTGGTTGTGACTGGGGTGGTGGGTGCGCTCGCCAACGCGTTGATGCTGTTCTGTTTCATCCGTTCCCGTCCGAGAAATGATTCCACGATTCCGATCCTTAACCAGATGATTATCGATCTCTTCTGCGGCTGCTTGCTCGTCGTTAGCTACGCCATCAAAATTCCTGAAGTCAACATCTACGCAGGGTACCTGGGAACGGCCCTCTGCAAGACTCTGGGCAGCGAAGCCTTTCTGTGGTCTTCGCTCAATTCATCGACGGCCAACCTGTTGCTGTTGTCTCTGGAGAGATACACGAAGGTCGTACATCCGGTGTTCCACCGGAAGCACTTCAGGCGTTGGATGTACGGCCTGGCCGTCGTCCTGGTCTGGATCGATGTCCCTGCCTTGATCAACGCAGTCATCTCGGCGTTGACATCGCATGTGGAGGACGGGCAGTGCTTGGTCTCCACCCAGTTTCCCACCCAGAGCCACCGCACTGGATTTGCCGTCTGGTCGATGTTTGGATTCTTCATCGCTCCGTTGATCATTCTCGTTTACTGCTACGCGAGAATGCTGCACGTCACCAGGAAAAGAACAAAGGCCGCAGGTATTCTTCACATTGATATAACGCAAGTATCTAGGTATACCGACGTTCATTGGGTCACAGCTGGCCTGCTTCATGCCACTGACGGCCGGGTAGGGTCGCGCCAACTGTCATCGGCCAATTCTATCGATAGCTACCCGTTGTTTGGGCTCAGTGTGTGCACGAGAGTCTGCTACGGGTTATAATTATTAAGGAGCTTTTATATAGCGCCCCTTCCAGGTGATCTACTCAGGAGCGCTCTCAGTCCAACCACGGCTAAAAAGAGTAGTCTTTAAGTTTGTAAAGAACAAGGTATACTGAGTCATATGGACCAGGCAGAGTGAACAGGGAGGTCATTCCAGGCTACGAAGCCAGGGACCGAAAAAGAAAGACGATGCATAATGGTTGTCCGTGGCCTGGCAATGATATTTAAGACATTTATGGCTAAGTTAAGGCAGCGCTTTTGAAAGGTAATCGAAAAGGCGCTATAGTTAGTAGGCCTACCTTGATGCATGCATGCATACATATACAATGTAGGACCAATTAGCGTAGTTGTCAGGGACTGTCCGATAACATGCATCACCTACGCTAGAGCTCTTCAAACGAGGGGCTAAGCAAATGTGCCTTAACGCTTTAGCAACGAATTTCATGCGTTTCCCAGTCACCTTTAGTACACGCTCACCACTAAAATGTTAAGTATGTACAACATAAGCAAGGTATACTTGTTAGTTGTTACCATGTCTCGTATACCGAAAGCTCTTGTGTTCAACTCACCGCAATGGATAGAAATCATTCCAAAAAATTTTCCGATAGCAATCATAGCATACTCTATCATTGCCTTGTTCACGAAAATCCTTGATAAAATTATGCCTAAAAAGTATTGTATTCAGCTGTAGGCCTATCTACTGAACTTAAAAACACGAAACACGAACTTAAAAACAAAAAAAAGTATATGGACTTTTCTGAAATTTTCTGTAATTTTAATAATCGCCTACTGACAATGTTCCCTTTCTTATTATCTCTTTTACCCAACTCGATATCCTATTTAACATGGCTATGAGTTTTTGTATTATGTTTCGTGCACCTCATTTTGTATTAACCTGTTTGTCAGCCACAGTGCGTTTGCAGGTGGTTTATTAAAGAACATACTTGCTTACTTACTTACTTTACTTCTCATTGGTCTGCGCTATATATAGGCCTACCTTAAATGGCGTGGCGCCCATTCAAACGGGCAGCGGTGGTGAAGGCTCTCACCCGATCAATTCATTGAAAAATGAGAAGGGTCGAGGCCATACGGTATAGAAAAACGTGTACATTTGTGTTTATATGCGAGGCGTGTTTTGTTGAATTGTATAGATAGTGAGCTACAACAGCAGGATATAGTGGTCGTCGTTAAGGAGATTACATTAAGCACACTGTATTGCACTGACTTCGCACCGACGATGTGTGTGTGTGTGTGTGTGTGTGTGTGTGTGTGTGTGTGTGTGTGTGTGTGTGTGTGTGTGTGTGTGTGTGTGTGTGTGTGTGTGTGTGTGTGTGTGTGTGTGTGTGTGTGTGTGTGTGTGTGTGTGTGTGTGTGTGTGTGTGTGTGTGTGTGTGTGTGTGTGTGTGTGTAGGTGTTTGTGGGTGTGTGTGCGTATGTGTGTCTAGATCAGTGACACAGATTGTGTTGAACTGTATATTTCGCGAGTTTCAATAATACACTTTGGTATGTTACCTGTGTAGACCCGTGATGCATGTTGTATTTGATTGTCTCAGTGCCGAACTTCAACAACATGATTAGGACGTCCGCTCAACAGAATGCCATTCGGGTTCAGTTAAGCGTCATCAAGACCTTCCTCATTGTCTCCCTCTGTTTCGTGGTTTGCTGGTGTCCCACCCGAATGGTCTTCTTCCTCTACAGCATCGGAGTCCTTAAAGTACGCGAGACTAACACCCGTCACACGACGGTCTTCATGGCCATGATCAGCGTCTCCCTCAACCCGTTCATCTACGCAGCCCAGCTGGATCCTGTGAGGAAGTACCTGCGTCAGATGTTCCGCTGTGGCCATCGAAGAGTGGATAACGTGGACGCGGTACAACATGCAACAGGCGTTGCCGTTGTAGCTGCTACGCGTGGAACTACTGTCCGTGATCGTCTTGCTTGAAAACGCTGATGAGGTCACGCTTAACAAATCAAACATACTTAACTAAATTATAATTCGTCTGCGAGACTAACAGTGATTGATTTTAAATTATTGATTCTTATTTAGGAATGACCACTGACTGAATTAGCCCAACCGTTGTATTCTGTCAAACCGGTTCTATCCAGTTAATCGACTAGGTTTTCAATCTTGATGTCTGGAGCTTCAGATACCGAAAGTATGTATACGCGTCTGTGTCATTAAGGTGTGTTTTCTTCGGTGATCGACTGATAAACATTGGCGAATTGTGGATATTGTAAACGATTATTCGATTGGTTACAGAGGACGGTGATCACCACTATTGATTTCTTTGCAGTGTTTAAATCAGAGGCAGTAAGGTCACACAGGCTGTATTCTCGTACGTGTGGAAGCTTGGAAAAGCAAATTCAAGAATCTGCCACTCCAATGCCAAATTTTTGCCCATCCCCTAATATTTTTCATTTTGTGTTTAGGAAAACACCAAACAATTCTGGAGGCACCAATAAGAACAACACAACTTTTGCTTAAACATATAATTGTTATTACTATCCTATCTTTCAAATTTTATTGATTTGTCGTCTTCTCACTTGCATGTTTAAATTAAATTTTATGTCCGATTTGTAATTTTTAAGTGTTGCCGCTCATTGGAACTTGCAGCCCGTAGGTCGTGACTTCGTTTGTTCCTATAGACATAAAACCGCCACTGGAAAGCGAACACTCCCCAGCGCTCTCGGAACCTTAACAAGTCAAATATACATAATGCTTCTTCTGCGAGAGGAATGGACGAAGTCACTGCAATCTTGTGTAGGATCAGGCTGTATCCCAGGCTGCCATGTTCATTGGGCTCCATACTGGCTGCTCATTGTAGCTGGTGCCTTGCAGTGGGTCCAACGTTGGCCCACCGAACGTTGCGTTTGGGGAAGTATATTTCGTAGTAATACAATTATTCAACAAAATGCGATCTTCCTCGTGAAACCTACTTGAATCGTTTCCGATTGTCTGACTTATGTTGTTCATTTTCAAACTGAAAGTTCGTGGACTTTTATATGAATAAATACGAACCTTCCGTCATCAATTGATCTAAACTTAGCAGCAGTTTAAATTACAGTCTTGGGGTAAAAAAACAAAAGTAAAGCTTCCGCATCCATCGAGGGTCGTAGGAGAGGCGACCGTGTTCCCTCGTTCGGCCCCTGAGCAGGCAATGGATGAATCCCAAATTCACAGACACGAGTCTGGCGCATCGCAGGATTTCCGTTTACTCCCAAGTTTACGCCGGTATCAAATTAAACTGCTTAGTGACAGAGGCACGTGCATCTCTGTGCAGAAACTTACTTACAACCTTCCAGGGGCCTTACACGGAGTCGAACCCGTAACTTTATGCTCAATGACCAGACGTGAAACTGATAGACTGTCGTGTCTGGTAATGGTGTAAAATAAGAATGTTTGTTCTTCCCAATCCTCTCCGCACCCACTGAATGATTAAATTAGCTTGCTTGATGAGACAGTTCGACAAATAGTTCAACCTACTTGTTTGAGGAGTTAATGAACAAATATATAGACGAGCGGCTCAGACCAGAGCACGTATATTCCAATTAAATAATTTATGGGAGGCTCGACCCTAATTGCATTGCACCCCGAGCAGCGGCGTGCAGAGGGGGTGCCGAGGGTGCGACGGCCCCGGGCATCCAGCCGGGGGGCATCCAACGGTTGGCGTTGGCCCAGTCACATCTCTTGCGCTTGTATTGACGGACTAATTTCGTATCATACGAATCGTATGCCGCAGTTTAAGTACTAACAGTGGCGACTCCACAGGGGGGATATGATATGAATTGGGGAAAGAACAATTTAGGGGCATCCAATGAAGGGGTTGGCCCCGGGCATCAAAGAACCTCTGCACGCCACTGACCCCGAGTCCCTTAAATCAACTCATGTCCATCGTACTACATACAGGAATATTTTGAAAACTCCTTATAGGCCTATATATCACTTTTATGGACATTGTCTAAAGTTACTGATGCCATGGTGGTGTCATGGTGGTGCCATAGTGATGCCATGGTGGTGCCAGTGGTGCCACTAGGCGTGTTGACACTCGCCATAGCTAATTTAGCTGTTCTTGCTACATGTCATGGACAGTAACTATCTAACTTTAGATAATATCCAGAAAAGTGATCAGGATATAGCCCGTACCAAAGTGCCTGCACAGCTTCTAAATTAAGTTGCAAATTGGGTCGAGCTGGTGTCAGGTGCGGCAGTACTTTTCTGAAAGGGAAACGCATTGTATAAAAGACTCTAAGAATTACCTTTGAGTTCTCTTCTAACATAACATAACATAACATAACAAGGGTTTTAAGTGGTTCAGAAGGCGTGTAGTCTGTGTTAGAACCACTGCAAATTAATCTTGAACGCTTAATAGCCCAATTTCCCTAGCTTCTTCTTAAAAGCTGTTATTGTGTCCACCGAGACAGTACCATCATCCAAACCATTCCACAGGTCTACAACACTCGCACTAAAGAATTTCTGCCCTAATGTTCCTTTCGGCCTCTTAAATAATTTATACCCGTGCCCCCGAGTTGCCTTGTTTGGTGCTAATTCAAAGAACGTCTCCCACTGCAGTGCTTCCTTTCCAGTGATAATCTTATAAGCTTCGATTAGATCTCCTCTGCTCCTCCTTCTGAATTGAAAACTCGGGTGTAGGCACTCCCGCTTAAAAGTGTCTCATTACAGACGATATTAGAGTAGCCACAGGCGTCAGGAAGTCGCCATCACGGTTGAGGCTTATATCGCCTCGCCCTTTCCACCACCTCTGCTCAACGGGAATCTACTTCCATGAATTTTGTGCCTAAAGATACAGGTGAAAACGTCATATTGTGACAGGAAAGGCTTCCTTCAAGTGTTTGGAAAGGGAAAGGGTTTTGGTTTGGTTCACTTACAAGAACATGGAAACACTTCCGACAGCGAGTGCATGAAAAGGCTTCGTTGTCTACGGTGTCACGTGGTAAGATAATTTTCTATATATGTTTGTTTGGGAGAGACTTTCTTTCAAGTAGACCTACACCTGTGACGGACAAGAACGCCTGCGATTCGTCAAATTTCATGATGAACGCAACGACCTTCTTCACGGTTGGTATAAACATTTTGAAGAAATAAACGCCCACCTTACTTTCATTTCCACTTCCTTAGAGACTGATTCTATAGTCCATATTTTCAGTCAGTTTAGTTCAATCATTCAGGGCATATATAGCACTTTCACCTCTTCAAGGTATGTGCTCACTTTCCTACATGCAGGATGCATACATACATACATACATGCAAACATACATCAATATATATTATATGTACATATATATATACACACATACACACAAGTAGCAGCCTGGATCACCGGTGACAGGTTCTAACAAGTTGAAGTCGTAGAACAGCGGTTCTCAACCTGTGAGTTACGAAACACACAAAATATTAAACTTCAAATAAACATTTAATTTACTAAATTTTACTTTTAAAATTTTCAAAATTATTACCAACAAAAAATTAACAATTATTTAGTTGATTAATGAGTTTATGCAATTATGCATGATACATATGGATTATCAGATGGTGAGAAGTGAAAATTAATGCATCATAATGGTAGCAGAAATGCAGTGAAGGGGAGAAAGTCAATTGATTTTATTGTCGGAAGTCACCAAAATTTTGGAAATATTATCAAGGGGTCACAGCACTAAATAGATTGAGAACCGCTGTCGTAGAACTCAGGCATGGTGGTGTTTTGAACTTGTGAAAAACTACTTGCTGCCTCTTGTGTGCTTAGAACTGTCTAAGAATTGACGTCGCTACAAGGATCCCAAGATCACGCGCGTCATTGTAAAGGAAGCAATTCACTAGCTTTTAAAGAGATTACGAAGAGAACCGTTGAGCAAATAGATGACAATAGGAAGATTATTATCGACACTTCTCGTACCTTGAGAAACCTTATAAAGACAAACCCGTTGGAATATGCGTTACAATGAGACGATTCTGCTGACACGTCGCGTAGGTCCTACCTTGAGAAACCTTACAAAGGAGAACTATCTTCGCCTATGCCTGCTGTCGTAGATGATTGAATGTCGGGTATTCGGCATTCGACCACGAATCCGTTTATAACGGAAGTTACGCTTCAGAATGATCAGTATCAGCACGATTTCTGAACTGAACAGTGGCTCTGAAAGAGGTTTTTCTGACTGTGTAGCGTGAGCCTGCAGGTTTACTTGTTTCGCGTACGTATATTGGAAGTAACTGTTGAGTAGCAGATTTTAGCAGATAGCCTGATTTCTGATTTAACCCGATCATCCTCCTATCTCTGTTTTTCACGACCATAGTCGCAACTTATCATAAGTTCTCTGACTGGGCCATATCCCACATTGCACCACGTCTCTGGAACGATCTTCCTTCTGAATTCCGCAAATTTACGATTCCCCATCGTCATTGCCAATCACCTCCATCATCTGCCTAAGGCTCCTCTGTCTATCACTTTTCGGGATTTCCTTTCAAAACTGAAGTCCCACTTCTTCAAGAATTCATACCCGGACTCATCTCGTCTACTGCCTTACAATTTTCGACCTCAACGACACCCGCCTTATTAGCTTCTCTGCCTCCTCTGACATTCTGGCAACCGTACTCGGACCTCCTTTAGATCGTCCCATTGGACAACCCCTCTAATTCGACGCAGCGCACGTGAATAAACTGTGCCCTGCGCTTAGCCTTCGAGTGGCGCTTTAGAAGTTTGGAGTTTATGATTACGAATCTGGTTTCTCTGCTCTTTCGGCCTGTTTTCTAGAACGGAAAATAATTTCTACAATAACTGTGACTGTGCTTTCACTTCAAGCTACCATCGCTTGATACCTTGTGAATCATGACAACGACGCCCGAGAAGTCACTAGACTAGATCAGGCCCTACATTCTAGGCCATCTCAGAGGCCCTACCTTCAAGGACATCTCAGAGGCCCTACCTCACAAGGACATATCAGAGGCCCTAGCTTCAAGGACGTCTCAGAGGCCCTACCTTCAATGATATCTCAAAGGCCCTAAAATCAAGGACACCTCATAGACCCTTCATTCAAGGAAATCTCAAAGGCCCTGCCTTAAAGAACATCCTAAAGACTCTACCTCAATGACATCTCATAAGCCCTACCATAAAGGGCATCTGAAAGACTCTACCCTCAAGGACATTTCAAAGGCGCTGCGTCACCCCCAGTCTCGTGGATTTCCGAGCAGAATACAGCATTAGAATTAGAACTGGTTAGGTTACTGTTTGAGTAGTTACAGTTTAAGCATCTTACACCTCAACGACCTCTTCCACGTTCCTCCGCCTCATTGACTAACGAGTGTAAAAGAGTGATGTATGAGATTTTTGAGACCTTGGTGGTTGTGACTGGGGTGGTGGGTTCGCTCGCCAACGCGTTGATGCTCTTCTGCTTCGTCCGATCTCGTCCGAGAAACGATTCCACGATTCCGATCCTTAACCAGATGATTATCGATCTCTTCTGCGGCTGCTTGATCGTCGTTTCCTACGCCATCAAGATCCCCGACGTCAACATCTACGCGGGGTACCTGGGAACGGCCCTCTGCAAGACTCTGGGCAGCGAAGCCTTTCTATGGTCTTCGCTCAATTCATCGACGGCCAACCTGTTGCTGCTGTCTCTGGAGAGATACACGAAGGTCGTACATCCGGTGTTCCACCGGAAGCACTTCAGGCGTTGGATGTACGGCCTGGCCGTCATCCTGGTCTGGATCGATGTCCCTGCCTTGATCAACGCAGTCATCACGGTGTTGACATCGCGTGTGGAGGACGGGCAGTGCTTGATCTCTATCCAGTTTCCCACACAAAGCCACCGCACTGGATTTGCCGTCTGGTCGATAGTTGGAATCTTCATCGCTCCGTTGATCATTCTCGTTTACTGCTACGCGAGGATGCTACACGTCACCAGGAAAAGAACAAAGGTCGCAGGTACTCATCAGATTTATATGGTGCAACTATAGGTAGCGACGTTCGCTGAGTCGCAGCTGGTCTTCTTCATGCCACCTGCCGGGTAGGGGTCAACTGTGATATTCCAATTCTATCGATAGGTGCCCGTTGTTTGGGCTCAGTGTGTGCGCCCGAGTCTGGTGATCTACTCAGGAGCGCTCCCACTCCAACCGCGGCTAAAGAGAGTACTCTAAGTTTGTAAGGTACAAGGTAGAGTGAGTTTCAGAGACAAGGCGATGTGCAACATGGAAGCCTTTCCACTGTTCCAGGTTGCGGGGCCAGCGACCGAAAAAGAACGGCGCCGAATAATGGCTGTCCGCGTGCGGGGAACCGAGCTCGGCCTGTTAATGACATTTAAGACATTTACGGCTAACTTAAGCAGCGCTTTGAAAGGTAATTGAAAGGCGCTATATCAAGTATCTTGATACACGCATGCATACATACAATATAGGACCAGTTAGCGTGGCTGTCAGGGACTGTCCGATAACATGTATAGTTGTATACCATCTACGCTAGAGCACTTCAAACGAAGCGGCTCAGCAAATGTGCCTTAACACTTTAGCAAAGAACTGCATATTTTCCGAGTCACTTTTAGTACACGCTCACCATCAAAATGTTAGGTATATACTATATGTATTTCACGTATTTCTTACATGGTACCATGTTTCGTATACCGAGAGCTCTAGTGTTCAACTCCCTGCGGTGGATAGAAGTCATTCAAGATTTTCGTTTTCGATAGTATACTCGTCTGCGTTCAGAAGACTACGATTACTTTGTCCAGAAAAATCCTTGATATGTCTTAAATGTATAATTGTATATTGTATTCAGCTGTAGGCCTATACCTACTGAACTTGAAAACACGACTTCTCAAGGGTCTGCATTATATACCCGGCACTTTAAATGGCGTGGCGCCTATTCAAACTGGCAGCTGTGGTGAAGGATCTCAACCAATCAATTCATTGAGAAATGAACAGGGTCGAGGCCATACGGGCGCTATACAAAAAAGTGTACATTTACATTTATTTGCGAGGCATGTTTTGTTGAATTGTAGAGAGAGTGAGCTATGACAGCAGGATGTAGATCGTCGTTCAGGAGACTACTTTAAGCACACTGTATTCAACTAATTTCGCATAACACGACATGTGTGTGTGTGTGCGTGTGCGTGTACGTGTGCGTGTGCGTGTGCGTGTGCGCGTGCGTGTGCGTGTGCGTGTGCGTGTGCGTGTGCGTGTGCGTGTGCGTGTGTGTGTGTGTGTGTGTAGGTGTGTGTGTGTGTGTGTGTGTGTGTGTGTGTGTGTGTGTGTGTGTGTGTGTGTGTGTGTGTGTGTGTGTGTGTGTGTGTGTGTGTGTGTGTGTGTGTGTGTGTGTGTGTGTGTGTGTGTGTGTGTGTGTGTGTGTGTGTGTGTGTGTGTGTGTGTGTGTGTGAGTTTGTACGTGTGTGCGTGTACTTGCGTATGTGTGTCTAGATCAGTTACACACATTGTGTTGAACTTTATATTTAGCGAGTTTGAATAATACAATGTGGTAAAGTTTTAGGCCGTGATGCATGTTGTACTTGATTGTCTCAGTGCCGAACTTCAACAACATGATTAGGACGTCCGCTCAACAGAATGCCATTCGGGTTCAGTTAAGCGTCATCAAGACCTTCCTCATTGTCTCCGTCTGTTTCGTGGTATGCTGGTGTCCCACCCGAACGGTCTTCTTCCTCTACAACATCGGCGTCCTTAAAGTACTCGAGACTAACACCCGTCTCACGGCGGTCTTCTTGGCCATGATCAGCGTCTCCCTGAACCCGTTCATCTACGCAGCCCAGCTGGATCCTGTGAGGAAGTACCTGCGTCAGATGTTCCGCTGTGGCCATCGAAGGGTGGACGACTTGGATATGGCACAAGATGCAACAGGCGTTGCCGTTGTAGCTGCTACGCGTGGAACTACTGTCAGTAATCGTCTCGCTTGAAGGCATTGATGAGGTCACGCTTAACAAATCAAGCATACTTAGCTGAATTTTAATTCGACTGCGAGACCAACATTTCTCAGTGATTGATTTGAAACTAAATTTATTTAGGAATGATCGCAGAATTAACTAACGCAATACTGACCGGCGCTATATCAAGTCAATTTTATGTATGAAGTCTATTGCTAACCCACAACTCTTTACAGTACTTCCAGCACAAGTATTTGTGAATTGTTAACCATCCAGCCACCTCGCTCTAGCCGATCATCCCATCTCGTTCACTATCCTACCCCAGTGACTACTCGCCTCAATGGAACTCGTTGTCAGGACCTATGTGATGTTGATAATTTTCAACGTCTCGTCTCATCATTGGACACATCTAACTGGAAGTTTACGTTGGGGGTTGTCCTTGCCGAATGATTAGGTCTGCACTGGAGGGATGTGTTTTCGCCGTGTTTAGATTTGTTTTTGTGTTTGGAAGAGTGGTGAATATTTTCGTGTACTTGTGTAGATATATTCGAGGGGCCTTCTATAACAATACATACATACATACATACATACATACATACATACATACATACATACATACATACATACATACATACATACATACATACATACATACATACATACATACATACATACATACCACATACTTACATACACAGAAACCTATAAACATACATATAGACCTACATACCTACATGCATGCATGCATGCATGCATACATACATACATGCATACATACATACATACATACATACATACATACATACATACATACATACATACATACATACATACATACATACATACATACATGCATGCATGCATACATACATACATACATACATACATACATACATACATACATACATACATACATACATATACATAGAAACAGAAGCATACATACACAGGTGCATACATGCACAGTTGCACACATGTACACATGCACAGATGGACACATGCACATAGGCACACATACACTTAGGCGTAGTGGTGTTATGTACCTGTGACAAGCACTTGGGGCCACTTGTGTGATTTGAATTGTCTAAGGATCGACGTCGCTAAGGACCCCTAGATCACGCGCGTCATTTCAAAGGAAGCAATTCGCTAGATTTTGAAGAGATTGCGAAAACAACCGTAAGGCAAGCTTTTACATTAGACGATTGTGTTCGACACGTCGCGTTCGTTGAGAACCTTATAGCCTAAAGACAAAACCGTTGGAATATGCGTAACAATAAGACGATTATGTTCGCTACGTTGCGTAAGTACGCTGAGAAACATTATAATCGATCTCCACGTATGCTTTTCGATGCTGTCGTAGCAGAGTGCATGTCCGTTAATAAAGGAAGATGCGCTGCAGAATGAGCAGTATCAGCACGATTTCTGAATCGAACAGTGGATCAGGAAGAGGTTTGACTAACTGCGTAAGGTGCTCCTGGAGGTTCACATGTCTCGCGTACGTATATTGGAAGTAACTGTTCAGCAACAGATTTTAACAGATAGCCTGATTTCTAATTTAACATGATCACCCTCCTATCTCAGTATTTCTCGGCCTCCGGTCACAACTCATCACAATTCTCCGACCGAACCCAGGGTCCGATTTGTCAAAAAAGAAGCAGGGGGGTCGGAAATCTATACAAATAATAAAAATTTATTAAGCCATAATTAATTTTTTTACTCGTTATTTTGTAAATGAGGTTAATGAACTTCCATAGTATGTCAAGATTCTGCAATGACCAACAGCCAACTAGGCTACGATGCAAACATGACATCGAAGAAAAATTTATATTCAAAATTAAAAGGAGCTTTCAGCAGCAGTTTTAGCTGAAATATACTAATAGGAACAACAAATTGTAGGCCCACACAGAAGCGTTAGACGTGACTAAATTGCACTGAAAGATGAAATACAAGTACACAACCAAAGCTATCAAACCAATGCATCAAGTACTGTCATTGGAAATACTAGCAAACCCAATGAACCAGTGCACCAAGTACACTAGTATAGCCACTATAAAAGCTGCATATTTCTTTTGTTTGTGCACAATAGTCGCCTTGCCAATTGGCTTATCTAAGGCATCATGGCACCCAGATTTCAGCCAGGAAATAACGTATATCCTGGCATTCCAAGATGTTAGAGATGGCCCGTTAATGCTGATCATCAACAAGTAGCTGATGGGGCCAACAGCCAGCAGGTTGCGCACTGTAGGCCTATGTTGCAAGTTCATCTGGCTAAAGCTACGCTCGCAAGCTGCAGACGAAATGAGCAGAATCTTCAAAGTGTGCTCAAGTGTTGCGAGATCAGACCCCCCCCATGTTGGCCTTGTTTGTATGTATAGAGTACTCGATCACAATCTGGGAATTGTGACTTATTGTTAATTAATTAATTTAAATATGAAAATAAATTGAGAAGATCATTTTACTTATAAATAAAGTGTCTTCTATCATATTAAGAGGTTCAAGTACAACACAAAAGGATAAGCTTTAAGATTCTTATCCAGTTTTTAATAGAAATTGTTGATACAGACAAAGAAGAAATTAAAAAGGGTGATAGGCGGGACCTCCAAACTAAAAACAGATAGATTGAGTCAGTTAATTAGCTCAGTTAAGCTTACAGTTGGGTGTAAATTGGAATAGGCCCATTAGGACTTTGCGCACTTTTCCATTGACAAAGTCATCAATAAACTGATTAAAATTCAGTTGACGTAGAATATCACTCTCTATGCTCAACGCTGCAGGGTGGCTAGGTCTCTCATGTGTCATATTTGAAATGAACTTTCAACACCTTTGCCATGTATTGGTACATGAACTACTCATGACTTATGTTGAGGCCTGCCCTACCTGTCTCGTGTTTAAACATTTTGACAAAATAAGAACACTGCATAAAATTATCAGCTCATTGCCAATGCTTTCATCGAGGTCATCGCCGTATATTGCTACAAGGTTTTTCTCTGAGTTGTGTATTTCTTCATCACTACAAGATTCAAGCCTCGATAGAAAACCAAACCTTGAGCAGAGTGGTTCGTATGATGCAAGCCTTCTTGTCAAGTCGGTTGTGAATTGATCAACGGTTGGGCAGAAAATTGTCAATCCGAAACTTCTCTGAAGCAGAGTGCACAGCTTCTGGGGTTCCACCATAATCCATTGGTAGGAGACGTACGTTTTGATGACGTGTTCTTGTTTGAACATATTCTGCCGTTCCACAACAGAGTCAGACTCGGCAGAGCGGGAACTTTGTTGGACTGGCGGTTGTATGACAACAACTGCAGCATCACCAGTGACTTTATATAGGCACTTTATATAGGCACAGATGAGCCTGCATTTTGACCACCTTATGCCGAATGCCGATCTCCAATTCGGTTCATGTCACAAAAATGACAGCATAGCTGTGCACTGATACAGATGTGCACTCTAGTCTAGGTCAATCGAGGTCAAAAGCGCCAGCGAACGCTGGACAGAATGCCACTGTCTACTTGACCTTTACCCCGCAACTGGATGCTCGTGGCGTTGGAGCCGATGTGCCCAAGGCGAGGACTCCGGGCATGAAGGCGCCTGAGGGCGCTGGCTTGTGCAGGGACTGTGGTCCGTTTGTTGTCTTCTGTATGTTTGGTCATGCCCTGCGAAATAATTCTGACACTGCCTCTGCCTACAGAGTAGACGACCTCAGCTTGAGTTAAAAGTAACATAATCCCTCAACAGCTGAATATGCGAAGCTTAAAGCGCTACTCGTGAACAATATTAACGTGATATTTCAAAATCAGGGTATCGACTGGATAATAAATAATTACCCAAAGGTGACAAGGCTGCACTGCTTGCGGTAGGTCATACTGGAGTCGTTTGGTGTAGGACTCAGGGTAATGAATTTGAGGGGGTCAAGCCGACCCCCCGGGGGTCGGCCAAAGGCTTGAAGCAGGGGGGTCAAAAAAAGAAGCAGGGGGGTCCAACCCCCCCCGACCCCCCCGGCAAATCGGACCCTGACCGAACCATATCCCACACTGCACCACGTCTCTGGAACGATCTCCCTCCTGAATTCCTCAAATTTCGGTTCCACACATCATCACTGCCAATCACCCACCATCATATCTGCCTCCGGTTCCTCTGTCTATCACCCTTCGGGCTTTCCAGTCAGAACTAAAGTCCTCTTCAAGAGTTCATATTAGAGAGTGACACGGTAACGGTTACCGCGGAAATTCCGCGGGAATCCCGCGGGAATGGGGTAGATTTAAAAAAAATTGCGGTAAGAGCACGGTAATGGGGAAACACTGGACGGTAATACCGCGGGGCTGGGTATGGAAGCCGCGGTAATACCGCGGTAATGGTATACAGAGTTCATTAATTTCATTTATTCATTTATTTTCAGCTGAGTTATAACACTATAAATGATCTTCTATTCATTCACAGATTACAAAACAAACAAGCTGAGGTGCAGAATATTTAGTATTTGTCAATTTCATAAATTTCAATATGCTATCAATTATAATATTACGAGTTATATTTCTTACTTTTAAGACGCGGGAACATTGCGGGGATGAAAATCCATTATGCGGGAATGGTGAGGGGATGGAGATGAAGGTTACGGGGATGATGAGGGGATGGGGACATGGTCCTGCGGGGACGGGAGGGATGGGGTTAAAAATACAAATGCGGGGTGGGAATGGGGACACTTTTCTGTCCCCGTGTCACTCTCTAGTTCATATCCCTACTCACCTAATCCTCCGTCACCCAATTCTCGACCTAAACGAAATCCGCCTTAACAGCTACTCTGTCTCCTCTGACCCTCCCGGGAACCGGATTCTGGCCCTCTTTTTGACAACGCTTTGGACAACCCCTCTGACTCGACGCAGCGCTCGTGAATAAGTGAATAAGCTTATGCCCTGCGCTAAGCTTTCGATTGGCGCTTTAGAAATATAGAGATTACGATTCTGGTTTCTCTTACCTTTCGGCCTGTTTGATAGAACGGAAAATCACTTCTACAATTATAATTGTTGACTGTATTTTCACTCCAAGCGATCATCGTTTATTACCTTCTGAATTATGATAACGACGCCAAAGAAGTTATTAGATAAAAAATATATTAGATAAGCTAGAGTCTGATTAGATCAGATCAATAATAGTTTAAGACAACTATTGAAGGAGTACAACAGCAGCAGTAGGTATCATATTATATATCATCATCGTTAGCTATCATCCACCATTGTCGTCACCATCGTCGTCGTCCAAATTATCATCGATATCATCATCGTGACCATCATTCTACGTGCGTACGTGTTAAGACATTTAATACACCTTCAAGGACATCTCAAAGGTCCTTCATTCAAGGATATCTCAAACGCCCCTACTTTCAAGGATATCTCAAAGGCCCCTACCTTCAAAGACATCTCAAAGGCTCTTCATTCAAGGACATATCAAATGCCCTACCTTCAAAGACATCTTAAAGGTCCTACCTTCATGGACATCTCAAGGCGCACTATCACCTCTGCCGTTTCGACGTTTCCGAGCAGAATACAGCAATAGAACTGGTCGCTGCTTGAGTTGTGCAGCTTTTGAACAATTTGAAAAATCTTATACTCTTCACAGCCCTTTCCTGGGGCCACGGTCTCTTCGACTCTAGACCGCATAAGAGCGATGCCCAAGATTTTCGAGACGTTGGCGGTTGTGACTGGGATGGTGGGTGCCCTTGCCAACGGATTGATGCTGTTTTGCTTCGTCCGATCTCGTCCGAAAAACGATTCCACGATTCTGATCCATCACCAGATGATCATCGATATCTTCTGCGGCTGCTTGATCGTCGTTACCTAGCGCCATCAAGATCCCCGACTTCAACATCTACGTGGGGTATCTGGGAACGGTCGTCTGTAAGACTCTGGGCAGCAATGCCTTTCTCTTTTCGTCATTCAACTCATCGACAGCCAACCTGTTGCTGCTGTCACTGGAGAGATACACGAAGGTAGTACATCCGGTTTTCCACCGGAAGCACTTCAGACGTTGGATGTACGGCTGGCCGTCGTCCTGGTCTGGATCGATGTCCCTGCCTTGGTCAACGCAGTCATCTCGGCGTTGACATCGCATGTGGAGGACGGGCAGTGCTTGGTCTCCACCAAGTTTCCCACGCTGAGCCACCGCACTGGATTTGCCGTCTGGTCGTTGGTTGGATTCTTCATCGCTCCGTTGATCATTCTCGTTTACTGCTACGCGAGAATGCTGCATGTCACC